>KZ112948.1:15257-536430 GCA_002120325.1 Daldinia sp. EC12
AGAGGGGGGCATAAAATTTTAGAGGGGGGCATAAAATTTTAGAGGGGGGCATAAAATTTTAGAGGGGGGCATAAAAAATTTGGGGGGGGGCACAAACTCTTAGATCACTAGTAAAAGGTAAACACAAACTTTGTGCCCCCCTCCGAAACTTTGTGTTCCCCCTCCTAAAGTTTGTGCACCCTATTTACTAGTAATTCAAGAGTTTGTGTCCCCCCCAAATTTTTGTGTTCGGGTCACAAACTTCCGGGGGGGGGGGGGGAAGGGAATTAAGATTCATTCTGCTCCAAATGTATGCTCCGACATGGCTCCAATTGAGTCTGACGGTCCCCCATGGCCTGGCTGTTGATTTTCTATGATTGGCGGCGTTGATCGAGGCCGTCTCGTCACCGGGCTTGTGTCTTCTCGAGAGCCTCCAACATGCTCCCTTACGGAATGGATGTTGCTAGATTGATCCCGACGTACCACTTGATGCGCGACGTCTAGTACGAGCATCGGGTTCATCCGGCAGTGTATGCGCATGTAATTTGCGCGGATTGTTGATTCGACTGAGTCGCTACTACACTGCGGCATAGTAAGGCGGCTACGGCTCTGGGGATTCGGCTGGGCAGTAAACGGAGCACCAGGAAGGACGGCGAGAAGGACGAGAAGCAGGCTATCGCGGTGACCCCGTGAGAGGCTTCATTGGAGGATGACCTTTCAGAGGTATGAAGGGGTCTCCCGTTTATGCTGCAGATCAGGATATGCGTAGGACTTCATAGACAGGTCGTTTTACTCCTACTATATAAGTCCAATATCGCCAGCCGTGTTGAAACGAGCGGTCAAGGGACTGCTACGAGGTACAGTACATGGTGCATTGGCATGGAATGTATATAACTCTTTACTTATCAAGTCAGAGGTACAGCTCATGTATCACTCAGCAAGCCGGACTACCAGGCTACGGGCTTTTACAGATCATCTCGGTTAGGAATCATTCGAAAGGTCAACGAGATAGGACTAGGAGGTAGGAGTATTGCCAAAGGTGTTTATACCGTAGAGATGGCTAGAAAACCCGAGTCTTCTCAACAACTTGGTAACGAATAAGTAGGGCTACTGACAACTACGTAGCGGTGTCGCTGCAGTAACAGCAGTATTGGTTAGTTAGTTGGCTGGTATGTTTAACGCCGGGGCGAAGGGGAAGGACTAGCCCTTACAAACCTCCATAGGGGTATGCGGCGTGTAGAGGTATTTAAACCTATTTACACAAGGGGTCTTTGATACTTTATAGATCAAACCCGAAGGCACATATGATGATGTTTGAGCCGTTCCCGTTGGCTCCTCTAAGTGAGCTCTCGTCCGGTGCAATATTTCTTCGGGGGTCACCCCTAGGGCGCTGGTAGTCCGCTGTCATAGTACGAGTACGGTCCGGTGGACCCCTTTTCCGTGCGGTCTGCCGTCAGGCACAGTAACAGCACTATGAGAGGTCGCGGGGATAGCTGAGAAGCTTTAGATCCGGTGGTCCGACGATGCAACTTGTTGAGATAGACGCAGGTTATGAGGTGTATGAGTGTGTTGAATTATTTAGTTATCTCTCTGTGTAATAGGTGGGTAGGTATGGTATTCTATATAAGGGTCTACGGGTATGGGACGTAAATCTCCCAGCCACACATATTCCAATAGAAGGGAGGTGAGCCGCGGTTAGCCACCAGCATAACTAGTAGCGTTGGTAGAGATAGACGTCGCCTCGGGATGAAAAGGGAAATGGTTAAAGCGTCTACGTATAGGAGTGGCCCATCGGATGGGCTCCATGGTCGTCCTGATAATAACGTTAGAGCGCCAACCCTAGCGCACCACACCAAAGCTTCCGAACTGATACTGACAGCGTTCGCAAGAGAAACGGCATTTGGACTAGAAAGCCGGCAACTACAGCAAGCAGCTGAGATTCATCAAGGAACGTATTACGTATTACGCCAATCCTCTGTAAGTCGATAGCAACCAAAAATGAGCACCGAGAAAGTCGTACGACAGTAGAGACAGCGGGCAGCGGTAGAAAGAAAGCGACATCATGAAAGGAAGCGATTAAAGTAGATGCGGGTTATAGTCTATGTGTGGATAGGGGTTCGCCGGTGTAGGAAAAAGCTTCCAGCGGCAAAGTCCACGACGGCTACATGGTAAAGCGACAGCACCGAATCGAAAGTAGATGGCGATGATGAGCGACGGCTGTAACGGCTACTGTAGAGTCGTTGTAATATATTATAAGAGGTTTGTGACCCGGGCACAAAAATTTCAGAGGGGGGGGCACAAAATCTTTTGGGGGGACACAAAAAATTTGGGGGGGGCACAAACTCTTAAATCCTTAGTAAAAGGGGAACAGAAACTTTGTGCCCCCCCTTCCAAAGTTTGTGGCCCCCTTTTACAGCCAAATTTTAAGGTTTGTGCTCCCCCCCAGAATAAGAAAAAGATTATAACTTTTTGCGAAATCGACGATGACCGGTACGATAAGCAGCTAGAAAATATCATTTAACGTAGCGTACCTGCCGATGGGCGATCCTACATGTCGCGCGCGCAGAAAAACATCGCCACAAGGAACTAACCGAGAGTTCGAACACCTCCGAATACATTAGTATGGTAATCCCAAACTTGGATCGATCATCGGGCGACAACAGCCTATGGATAGTAGGCTAGTCTATCATTGATGTCGTCGGCAAGGTGCTCTAGGTTGTAGAATTAGATTGCCCGGGTTGGTTATGGGATACTTAAGATCCTATCCGGTTGATGAATCTCAATAGCCCGAAGCATTTCTATGACCGCCGCGACGACTGGATTCTACGTGATCATGGGATGTAGCACTCATCCTGCGAAATTCACATTCAAAGGGCCGGATGGGGGTGTTCGCTCTGATCGGCGTCATGAGAATCCCGTGCATGTAGCGACGATAGCGATATCACTCGCCAAACTAGCGAAGGAGGAAAGGGATCAGCCACCATCGACAGGTCGACGTGCAGCAGCGTGTACGATTACGTAGAGTTTCATGGTCTACATCGGAAGGGTTCAATAGGGATGGATGTACCGGGCAGGATCTCCCAGATTAGCCGATGGATGGCTCACGAGCTCGACCGGGGGGCATGAGAGGTCTTGCATTCGCTATCGAGAGTCGAATCCGTTTGTCAACATCGGCTGCATGAGGAGTCCGGCGATGACAGCGTGTGAAGATAGGAAGAGGACCATCCGAAGTATGCCAAAGGGTGCTTCACGCATTATAGCTGTAGTCGCATTACCAACTTGGAGAAGTGCACCGGGATACAGCGAGGGCTCGTGTGATTGCGGACTCAAAGTCAGCGGTGGAGTCTTCGAACGACCGAACGCGGCAGTGCACATGGGATGTTTTGAGCTGCGGACTTGAGTTCGAACCGACCGTTACGGCTGAATGTGCGTAATAAAAGTGAGCCGACTCATACATACTCTCATTATCAGGGTAGCGACACTTATCATATACTGAGCTCGGATGAAATCGTGTGACCTAGCATACAGGTTGGTCGGGCCATGGTATCGAATAGTTCAACAGACAAACCCACCGATGGTGATGACGATTATCACGTCTAGGGGATCGTCGTGCTAAGAGGCTCTTACATGTGCTAGACTACCAGTGATGAGTTCGCCGATTATCATGGCGAAGAGGATACTCTCAGAATGGATCAGTCAATACACACGGCTTTCGGATGAATATATCCATAGGGACTTATGAACATGACAGCCCCCGTAAAATGGCAATGGATCTGTAGCATACTCTCATCCCAATCCGGCCATGTCATAATCAAGATATCAGGAGACTGGATGGAAGAACCGATATCGCCATTCGCAACAGAACCGAGTTTTTGGTGCCGACAGGATGGGATCGGTAGCCAAGTGATAAAATGACTGGGCCCCTGAACGAGTTTCCCAAGAAGTCGTTTGATATCGTGTGTCGTAGGAATTAACATTTCATGATTTGGCACCAAAAGCTCATCGAATCCAACCAAAATATCAGCCATGTATTATATTTATATACGACATCGATGACTTGGCTTCGAACATCGGTCTCGGAGCTCTCTAGAAGGGGTCGTCAGCAGCCAGCATCCAGCAGCCAGTTTAAACCGGCAACATAGGATCATCAAGTAGGCCATCAGGCAGTACATTGAATACCTCCCATGGGCGATGATTGCTCCCGCCCCAACACCCGAATCTGTGTATGTCGAAACTCGGTTTCGGCTCAAATAATAATAAATCAAGCAATGCCAAGTCCCAACAGACCATCACCCTTAACATGGCCAAGTCCAAGATGTCACTCGAGTCATAGGGGTAGGGAGAAGCTTTAGATGGTACAGAACAACAAGCGAGGTAGAGGTGACCGAGTGGATAGCGATTTTCAAGAGCATGTTAACTATACACCACCTGCAACTTCTACGGAGCTACCCGATCAAGAATTCGGGGAGAGGGGATGAAATTTATTCACCGGGATGACCATGACAGCTGGTAAGACTCGGGGCAGACGAAGTCAAAGAGACTAAACCATAACCATAAGAGTAAACTGGACAAAGCGGAACTGTACATGTTTTAAAGCCGCAAACGAGCAGAGGGTGCATCTACCTATCCGAGATAACTTCTTATGTCAAGCCGATACACTATCTCTATCCTTGACAACCGGTCGCCGAAGCATCGCATCACAGTACAGTTACGCCCGGGGGGCTGTTGTTCATCTTTAGCTAGACACCCAATGCGACGTAATCGCCATCCGGGAAAGGCGAAATCACGAGCAACCCAACCCATCATCATAGACCGAGCTAGGTTATTAAATCGATTGGAACGTTCCGCCATAGGTTACCTAGGTAGGTAGTCTAGCGAAAGGGGTTCTCAACGACCCGACCGGACCAAACCAGAACCAGATGCAATCAGAGTCCGCAGATGCACCCCAATTGAACAATGATGCTTAATCGCGATCGAACCAGTGGCGCGCACTTCATTGCGAGGGCGAATACGTCGGCGAAAGCGTTTGCGACTTGGTTTCTGACTGCACGCACTGAAAAAGTTTGAGACGGGGGGGGGGGGGGGTCACAAATCTAGGATGCGCCATAAAAGAAGGGGGCATAAATTTTGTGCCCCCTTCTTTACTGCGCGCTGGGGAGTTTGAGATGGGGGGCACAAACTTAAATTCCGCCCGCAATTCGAGAACACAAATTTTGTGACCCTTTTTTTCGCCTCGTACTCCAAGTTCGTGCTACGGGATCATAGGATCGAATGCGCCAACGTGAGAAGACTCCGAATCGCTTCAATTAATTACTATCTACGAGCCTCATGCGGGATCGGTTAGCTCGTGCTTCTCTCAAGGTAGTTGGCTATCAAGACAGCCCGAATACGATGGTGCACAAATGAATATGGGCACGGCGCATAGATTTTTATAAGAGATTCGCTAACACAATTGCTCCAACGAAGGCGGCGGCTGGCTTGCCAAAGATTCCGAGTTGCGAGCATGGTCGGTGATGGTTAACAAGACGGTCGTCGCTCCGAAGTTAACGGAGGCTGGTCGGGAAGCATAGGGGAAGGAAACCTACGAAGCACTGAGAGGTTGACGACCGACGTGAGGACGTGAATTAGCATGGCACGTAGATGAACATCCATTTCAACACCCCGTCTCGAGGTAAGTAAGAGGTAGGAAATAACTTGGTCGTTCCGCGATGACTCTAGCTCTGGTCTCTAGTTCTCGTCTCTAGTTCTGGTCTCGGATTACATATCGACATCTCTGTCTCATACCTGACACGTCTGCGGAGTTCTGGTGCATCCGGTATCACCAGACTTTTTTCGGGTTGGCCATGAAGAGCTCAATGCTGAAAGATGCTGTACTTGATGTGCTAATTGTCAAAAGAGGTCTCTCTTATATACAAGACACCAAGTACTGTACCTCATGGTAGTCCTTTGACCGCTCATTTCAACACTTAACATAGGAATACCCAGCGGTACAGTAACGGGGGTCCTTTGGTCGTGTTGGATGGACGAAAGGATCGGTTCGGAGATGGGATCATGGTTGATAAATTGTGATTCAATCAGAAAAGAGGTCTGAGTCAATGGGATTGACGCTCAGCGCCCTCCCCTATTGTTCAGCTTAGATGGATAGACGGGCCCGATACGATCATAGTATCTTTGAGCAATGATGATCGTGGTTTCAAAATGCACTCCGGCCATCGACTACTCCTTTCTCATCGACATTGATCCGGTCGCGGTGGATTCCCCATGTCAAGCGAAACTCCCCTTCGGAGGACAGAGAATCTCGCGCGCGAATAGTGTACCACTGAAGCATCATCTAGGTAGCTAGCTTTACATGCCCAATGAACTTTACTCACTTCCACTTCCACTTCCAGCCGTGATGCGCACTCGAGCACGCATTCTTATTAGAGTATCTCTTATGATCTATGCTCATAGGTTCCCGCATTCCATTCGAATGACCTAATATGTTGTGGTGGGTAAATCTGGGGGTCACAAATTTTGTGCCCCCTTCTTTTATGGCGCATCCTAGATTTGTGCTAGGGGGGGTACAAACTCGAATTCTGCACCTAAAATAGGGTCACAAATTTTGTGCCCCCCTTTTATATAGCGCATCTTAGATTTGTGCTAGGGGGGGCACAAACTTAAATTCTGCACCTAAAATAACGTCACAAATTTTGTGCCCCCATTTAATAGGGGCGCATTTGATTTCTGCACCCCAACACAATTCAATCAATTCAAGACTTGGCGACAACTTCTTACAATCGATGGCTTTCATGCATCATTTGATTCGATAGATGATCAACGGGAGATCCGAATCGCACATTGAAATAGGAACTACGCATAAGATAGTAGCACGGATGGGGACAGAAACAGGTAACTACACCAGAAAAGGAGTATGCTACTTGGGTTTTTTCTGTCCTTACTGATAGCTGCGGTTGGCTCGCGTAATATGAAGCCGTGATCGTGATTGGGTGTGTGTGCTCTTGGGCAGTAACGGCATGTTAAGATCTCTAACAGAAATTCGAAGCTGGTGTAAGTCGAGATGGTTGGGTTGTGACCACGTATCGCAGGCTCTATCATATGTTTCCAAAGTCCCGGACGACCGTCTAACGGACACTCTACTACATCGGGAATGGGTTTCGCTTGGGGATCTTGGAGGTTTCTTGGTTTTGAACTGGAAATTTACATCAAGGCGAATCCTCTGCTCGATCCATGTTCCATGTTCCATGTTGCGGCTCAAGGAGTCGTCCGGGTCCGTGTTCAGGGGGCAGAGTCTTCGAAGAGCTGATCAAAAGATTCATCAGCGTCTACCAGATAGGATTAATTAATAAATAGCCTCATTGATTCACGGCCATGTTGGGTTGTTAACCGTGTGCTTCAAGAGGCCTGCTGCTGGGGGTTCTATCTAACATGTCCATCACCACGAATTCGCGAGACCCGAGTTCAAAGTAACTGTCATAACTATATTACTTTAGAGCATCCAGTACACTATAACAGCACTCTATCGCTCGTCGCATCTGCTTTCAGTCCAGTATGGAGTTGTCAACACGGCCGATGATAAACCCTACGACCCAGATGCAGATGCCGACTGCGAGCTTTTCAGTTTTCAGTCAGAGCAGAGTTATCCTGTGCGCCCCTCACATTGCTTTACGGGCCACACTCCGGTCCGTAACGTAGACATCCTATGTGAGCCTCGGAAGGCATACGGAACCGAGTTCAGGAAATTACATATCGGTCGGGCCGAGGCTGGAAGCTCTTTAGAGCCTGGTTCACTTTTTTATCTACTTCGATGCGACAATCAAGTTAGTCTTATTAGGAGACTTGTCCGTCGTCCAATGGTCAGTCCTTGCCGCGGATTCGCAATCATGATTATGCTGTGACAGCTTCTTCTCGCCGTAGCATGTTCATAGCTGATCGGATCTATGAGGTTGGCCGGATCGACTCTGTCTTAAACGTAAAGTTCAAATCCAAGCAAATCACACTTGCTCATTCTTTCTGGTGACTAGCCTAGTTGTCTAGGTTACGTTGACGATTGAATTGGTTGTCGTTGACGTTGGAAAAGGAGACTTGGAAGTTTCTTGTTGGGGCTTATAAAAAGGGGAGGCACAAAATTTCAGAGGGGGGCACAAAGATTTTGGGGGGGGCACAAACTTTTAAATCACTAGTAAAAGGGGGGCACGAGATTTGTGTTCCCCCTTCTAAAGTTTGTGCCCCTCATTTACTACCAAATTTAAAATTCTGTGCCCCCCTTAAAATTTCTGGGACCGGGTCTCAGAATAGGGCCGCGCCGCCATCTAGAGCTTGATTATCCTTGCGCCATACTTCATTATGCGCATAATGACCAGTCCTACTGTGGCAATTGATTTCAAGAGGTAGGGAAACAAGTTTGTTGTTCCGCAAGGCGTTGCCAGCTATGATGAGTCCGAGAACTAGAGCTGTCCGCTTTGTCCATTCATTCCGATTCCGCTGCTGATACCCGACAGTCAATGCGGAGCGCATCGTCATCTTCGCTACGTCTTGGTCCTGGTGATGTTGGTGATGGTGATGACGAGAGTAGCATGATATAGATATCCCAGCTTGGGCCTCCAGGAGAGTGAGTGCCGAAAACCAATACGGTACGAGCCATACTTGTATATCCCGGCGCCGGTGTGCCAGCCGCCGCATGAACCGAGCCGGGAGGAGGTCGCTCTTATGGATACTCTATGCCGGGATACCTGGGGGTACTGAATTCATTGGTTACCTACCTATTCAACGGAGGTTCGTGTTCGAGTTGAACCGCAATGACGACAATGACATTCATAAACCTCTTAGGAACGGGGGCATGGATATCCCTATGGTTAGAGGCTACTGTCCGGCTTTCGTTTTACCGATTTCAGCATTCTCGAATAGACCTCATACAGAAAATAGAAGCGGACTCCCGGTGCCCAAGTACGCGGCTCTGAACAGGTATCGGACCGGACATGAACATGAGCTTACCTAGAGGAGCCAACGGGAACGGCTAGAATATCTATCATTATACGATTTAGCGTTTAGCTTACCACTTGTGTACCTACCTAGGTATATATATATATATAGCTCTCGCACCGCATATCTCTAGGGAAGTTTGCGAGACACTCTACTCTACTTGCTACGACATATATACCGACCAACTAACCGATGCGATGATGGCAGTAGTATGACATTGACGATTCCCGGTCCGGGCTGAACCAAAACGATGTATAAGACAGCGAATTTCCTATTCTGGGGGTGGTAGAAATTCTTGGATAGGGGCACAAATTTTGTGGCCGGGTTTTAGGTGGGAGTTTCAAGATTTGGGATGGGGTCACAAACTTTAAGATCGCACTTTAAATGGGGGCACAAAATTTATGCCCGGGTTTTAAATGGGGGTTTTAGGATTTGTGCTAGGGTCTCAAACTTTAGAACAGGGCTGCTACTTAATAATTTCGATAGTGATTCTTGTGATAATCGACGCCCAGGTTACCATCATGTATTTTATTATGATATGAAGGTAATATTCCGCGGTAGTGGCGAAGACATTTATCATCGAACCGAATGTCAGGATTGGTTCGATGCTGTCACGTCGCAGAGCCATGAGGTAGGTCCGTAAGGAACTCTAACTAAGATAGCCCTCAAGTCAGAGCTATATATCCATGTCTTCTACAGTCCTTTTGTTCCCCAAATGAGACCCTGACAGATGCCCCATGATACATGCCATATGAAGTGTGCATACATGGGGCATATTGGGATAGATCTAGTACTCCATCGTCATATGGAGGATCTGGCGACCTCTTTTACATCTCGTAGATACGTTTCGACCTATGGACTTCTCTTAGATTTCTATGGTAGGGCTATTCGACTTGGAGCGCGGTTGCGGAATCGACACAGAGGTTAGCATGACTTGCCTGACTAGGTACATGGCTTAGAATTTGTATTAGTGTCTCTAGTTATGGCTATGGTTTCAGAGATGCATTCGCTTGTTCTCTACTCCCGATACCTGAAAACGATTGACATCGTGTATCCCGTCATATGGCAACGTTGCGTTGAAGCAATAACCGACGGTTAGTGATGACGACTAGGACATACGAACACAATCCTTGGATAGCTGTATCAGCGATGGATCGGTGGATTGGTTAAGGATGTTTTACAACGTGAGTCCCTTACCTCGTAGGAGACCAATAACCAAGAGGATAGACTCCGCGGAACAGCAGCATTTTGTTGCTCACCTCATGACGGTGACATCGACACTCTTCGTTTGAGGTGACGTCCATTCCCAGGGCGAAGCGCATCAGAATTCGGGAGAGGGGTCATAGATAACCCTTTTTTAGATGGGATTATAAATTTTGTGTCCCTATTACAAACTCTAAGATCGCACTTTAAATGGGAGCACAAAATTTGGGCCCTCTATTTCGCTGTAGATTCTAAATTTTCGATAGGGGAGGTACAAACTCAAATTCTGCACCCAAAATGGGGGCATAAAATTTTTGCCCGGGTTTTATATGGGAGTTTTAGGATTTGGGACCGGGTTATAAATTTTGTAATAGGGGCACGCAGCCATTTAGAATAGTTTCAACCGACATAGAAGATGCGACCCCTCCCCAATTGATATTAGCATATACAGCGATTGTCGATATTCCTCGGCTGCGATCCTTGGGTTGAACCGCATCCTCAAGATGAGCGGCCGCGAACTTGGTCATCGATACGGGCCCCTGAAGAACATTCCTCTGCGATTGCTTGGATGGATCGCCCGGCTAAATGTTTGTCTTTGGTTCTCGGTCCTCCTGTTAACTATGCCGTTTGGAATCTATTTTCATATCGTCTTCCGCGATCTAATCATTGCTCGGGGGACTCGTTCGGTCTCCCCTCGGTTTGGGTTCAAGTTGAATAGGGGCTCATTTCTATTGATTTGGTTCTCATTTTCCTTTCCTCACCGCACATCAAATCGAATGACGAGGTCCAATGGCTACGAAATCATTGAGTATTCGAATTGAAGGGATTGCACGCCGGTTGATTAGGATCTGGGGCTTGACACTGGGATGGCGAGGAGCGTAATGAAAACGAACGATGAGATGTTTGACGAGACCTTTAATAAATTGGCTGTAAAGATATGCAGCGAGGTGCGACGCGGTAAGGGATACCTGACCTGCGACTCATACCACCCGAGCTGTGGGATGCAAGTATCCAAATACGTAGGCTCAGTTGCTGGGCTTCGTGAGTGGCTGTCTACATTTATTGCACTTACGAACTTCTCACTTGACATTAGGGAGGTGTCTTGCGTAGGTACATTTTCAAAGGCCATAGCTTTCCTAGCAGGTCGTAAACAGAGAGAGTTAGATGTTGTAGAAACTTTCGTCTATTAGGAGGCCAATTACCATAATTCAATAGGGGTGAATACCTCTCTCCACATGCGCGGAGTGTCCTAGGTCAATCGACAGGTCTTATATGCGGAGATGTACGGTATACGGGCTCTAACTTGGCCTACTGTATGATGTCTCTGTACCAGACGTAGTTGTTTGATACACAATCAACATGCACTACCTACGGCCTTCGTCTTCGACATGAGATGCTAGTGCTGAGCACGTTCGATCACTGGGGACTACGCCGTCTCAAATTGTGATAATGATAAATTAACTATATTGTACGAACAGTCTTGATCTCCGCAGAGTTCCAAAGTAATCCCTACCTAGCTCGACTTGACATCTACTAGCGCTACCTCATCGGGGACATTGGTCCTTTGCCATCTAATAATCTATACACACGCGTCCCAAAGTAATCCCTAGCTACCTCGACTTAACATGAATTAGTACTACCTTGTCGGAGCATTGGTGGCTTGCCATCTAATCTATACACGTCCCAAAATATCCCCAGAGTCCATATCATATCATCAGATCGGCTCTTGCTCTTGGCTGTCGGCAATCTCTTGATCCTGGTCTCTGCCGTGTCCCTCCTTGCCTTTACCGCCTTCTTCGGCTTTGGCGGCTTCTTCGGCTTTGGCGGCTTCTTCGGCTTTGGCGGCTTCTTCGGCTTTGGCGGCTTTGGCGGCTCTAAACTCTGCGATCCAGCGGAGTTCTTCTGCGCACTCCTGCCGCAGAGAAGGAAACAAGAGGAGCGATGCATCGACTAGTTTATCCAGCCTCGCGTTGATTCCCTCGTGGAACTTGATTCGCTCTCTAGCCGCCTCCATGGCAGCGGGAAGCATAGCCCAAATCCTTTCGGCTTCCTCTCTGTTTTTGATAATTTCCTCTTGCTGTTTGCGGTGCTCCTCGAGACTCGGGAATTCTCTTTCGAGAAGCGCAAAGGTCTCCTCCATGATGTCGACGCCGTTTCGCTTATCTAGCGTCTTCTTACAGTTCTCTCCGAACCAAGGCCGCTTGGCAACGACGTGAATCTCGGTTTCGGCGTAAAGGTCGGCTGCCGTATTCTCGCTGACCTTGCTGGTGCCGGGCTGGACGACGTTGAGTCCGCTTAGCGAGATGAGCGACTGAGACAGCACGGTAACCAGAATCTCAGCCAGCTGAACCTGTTTCGGCTCCCATACCATGACGACGGGGATCTCGTGGACGATAGGCTTGAGTCCCATATAGCGGATGCACGAGATGAGAAGCTTCAAGGCGTTAGAGGAAGTGACCATGTTATGGTAGCTAGGATTGTGCTGGATCATTCTCCGGGTCAGCACGGTTCCGCAGCCGACATATACCGGGCTCGACAGCTGAAAGACCTTGCCGTCCAGCGCGGGATTCACGCGGCGACCGAGCATCTCTATGAGAGCCTCGATGTTGGCGATAGTCTTTCGACTCGACATGCACTTGGGTTGTTGGAGCGCATCCTCTCCCTCATCCCATTCTTCTTCATCTCCATCTTCTTCTTCTTCCTCTTCTTCCTCTCCTTCTTCTTCCTCTTCTTCCTCTCCTTCTTCTCTTCCCTGTGCCATGTTATTGTCCATGGCTAACGCCTTGCGTAGGCACTCCTCCTCTGCGTCTGTGAGGTCATCGTCATCGTAGATCCCCTCCATCTTGAGCCAGGCCTCGCAGCCCGCCTTGTAATCTCTCATGTGGACGATTACCGCCTCGATCTCCTCCCGATTGAGGAAAGCACCACGGCGCCCTTCGATGGACAGCCCCACTAGATATGCACCGGGGCCGCGAGCGTCGTAGATGTTGGCCCAGTTCGGGTGATCCCTATCATAGAGATCGTAAGGCATCATACCGAGAAGCAAAGATCGAAAGACTTTTCTCGGGATGGCGTGAAGGACAACGCGAAAGTTTTTGTACTCATACGTGTCCCCCTCATGCATAAGGTTGACGATCCTGGCATGGGGAATGAGGCTTTGGCCTTCCCATTCTTTGACCAGCTTCTTTATTTCCTCCCACATCTCATCGTAGCAAGCGCCTTCATCGAGGCGTTCAACCATGTGCTTCACGGTGCTGCTTAGAACTGGAATTTCGGCCGAAACCTCTGGCTTGATCTTGGTGGAGTCCATGATGCCTAACTACGTGCGCACACACACACACACTTGGATTAATGAAGTACAATGGATGGATAATTGATAGGATGCAAATTGGATAACGAATGGAAACTTGAGGAATTGATAGATCGCAAGGGAACGGTGTTATAGATTGATATTGTAGAGCGTGATAGAATCGATGTAGAGTGAAACTTGTGTGAATTGATCTTGCCAGTGAAAAATTTGAGATATAGCTACATGTAGTTACCTAGATGTAGGAAGGTATAGTCCACCAGTGCGGCCATTTTTGAAACACCTAGAAAGCCTATTAGACCTAGTGACTCGCCTGCAATCCCGTTGCGCCTTCCGGGAACCCTCAGATGGACCCTAGCACAATACCAATGGAGATCTTGAGATGTGCCGAGATCCGGGAATTTTGAGTTATGATCATGGGCCTGACGATACGTGGAACTTGCAACTCGGTATAGGCACGCATTGCCACTTGCACCTAGCTTTACTGATGAAAATGTAAGGTTCCCATAGCGCCAGACCATATCAAAGATGCGGTGGTGTATGCGATATGTGTTAGTCTCGCCGTCACTTCGAGGTTCTGCTTCCCGGTCGCTATCATAAAACTCTCTTCTTCATTAAATCACCATCTCGATTCTCTAGTCCAAGGTCATATGCTCCTCCACAAGGATTCGGCATACAGTTTTAAACCCCTTTTCATTCGAGATAGACCAAACGGCGTGACTCGAGTAGACCGAATTAGACCATGGAGGTAGTGGGTGACTTCTGATTTTTGGCATTCAGCGCGAGCTCACTCAGCCAAGCGACAGCTTGAACGTGATGCGTTCTTGGGGTGATGAGGTTAAAATGGCTGTCTCCCCTGGAGGTTCGGGATGATCTCTCTCGCCGCGACATTGGATATACCAACGTGGTGGTCGACTATGAGAACGATTTTGTTTTTCAGCGGAGAAAGCTCAAACTCTCAGCTATGTGTATACAGAATTCTCTTCATACCTAGGTTATCAGGATTGAAATCACCAAGAGTCTCGCGTGTTACGGCTTTCGTCAGTGCCGTAATTTCCTATTACTCCGCTACTTTAACGAGGTAGCTTAGGATTTCTGTAGCCTACCCGCTAACCCTTGCTCTCTAATTTGTAACGACTTCGTGGTTACTACTCGCTCCGTCCGAAGTGCTAAATACTTGAGACGGTTAGGATAAGTCGAGGCGAATTTTAAGAGCGAGCCCCTATCAACCCGCGATTGGTATCTACCTAGGAATCTATTAGATGACATGATGTACCATGCGTTGGACTTACTGTTGCCACCGTCTCTCTAATGGATCGCTCATCTAGGAGCTACTGAACTTGAGGCTATCATCAAACACCTACTCGTCCGGATCTCTCACAGCCTTGTAATCCGATAGAAGCCGATTCCTCATCGATATGTGCTATCTGACGCCCTGGTCCCGCATCTACCGATGACCGGCTATTGGGCTGAACGTAGTATACTTTCTTTAACACGGAATGACTTTCCGGCGTTCCCTGATATAGAGGTTAGTCTACTCAGGATGATAGAGATGGGATAATAGAATGGATAATAAATTTCGGTGACATCTTACGGTCGCATTACGTTCTCGTTCGCTGTGATACCCCCATGTGTTTACGTCCAGCGTACATGTCAAGCCAGCCCAAGTTGAGTATCGTCCGCATTGAGACATCCACAACCAACGTGGTCATGGAGACTAGCGAGGCTGTTGACTGAATTAAATCAGCACCAGTAAAGCGCAGGGTCGTCCGACAACACCTCTGTATTGGTTACCATACTGAAATGGCTGCAGGATTTACTATCGCAACATACCGCATATGAACCTGACACTGACTCTCTACTGAACGGGCGCAAGGGGTATTGATACCCTACTAATGGCCGCACTGGTCATCTTGAGATTCTGGTTTGGATTAGGTTAATCACAATGACAGGAAAATCATAAATTTCTTACTCTTTAGGGAGTTATAAATATTTGGAAGGGGGACACAAAATTTCAGAGGGGGGCACAAAGATTTTGGGGGGGGCACAAACTCTTAAATCACTAGTAAAAGGGGGGCATAAACTTTGTGCCCCCCCTCCCAAAGTTTGTGCCCCCCTTTCTAAAGTTTGTGCCCCCAATTCACCACCCAATTTCAAAGTTTGTGTTCCCCCCCAAAATTCGTAATAGGGTTCCAGAAAACCAAATAATGTATAAGCTTAGTCGACCCAAAAGTTACCAACATCCGCCTTACTCATATCTTAATAGGTCTAGGACGACCATTCACATTCAGCTAGAGTACAGCATGTCTGTCTTAAAGTGTATGGGACAGTATTCGCTCGTACGTACAGTTGGGACGCTCAATCGATCTGTGTGTATAGGTTAAAAAGATGGTTATCGACCTGCTACGCTACCAAAAGGTAGAACGATGTCAACTCGAGGGATTGACGTTGATATCTAGATTTATCAGGCCTGTACTGTACTGTGACAATTCGTGTTCTTCAACACCATGGTGTCAAACAATATAGACAGCGCTATTATAGTCCATACGGTTGTTATGGTTAATAGCTAAACACCCCGACGACCGGATGTCGCGAATTGTATAGACGTGGCGCATATCGCTCACTCCGATGTTACCCTACGATGTTTCAGCTTTGTGAGTGTCGACTAGGTACCTAGCCATGTCATTTTTCCCGCGAGTCCTACGAGGCTCGACCATACCCCTTTCAAGGACTTCACCAAAAAGGTCCTATCATGGCTACTCCTCTTTATCTGTAGACACCGGGAAACGCTTCAGTCTTGTGTTTGAGCGACACACGTCGCGACATATCGCAGGAACTTGAAAATTCAGTCAACGGTGCCGACCGCATAAAATGGGTGCATCTATCACGTTCAAAATGTAGTGGCTCTAAAGAGTCAGTCAATACACTACTGCAGCATGCTAGTCTTACGGCATTGGAATCTAACATATACTACAAGGTTGGCATACCTACGTGTCAAAGCAGAACCGTAGTAGACGACTCTGGAAGAAAAGGGAGATGGCGTAGGGTTAGGCCAGGGGTCCGGGCTTTATTCTGTACGCTCGGTCGGATGGTATTGTCACATCTCGCCACTGAGAGGGCGTGGTAGTGAGAGAAACTAAGTTTAGGTATGCACTACCAAGTCCTCCGTAGATAGCCTTAGATCTCTTGGAATACGTGAAGCCGCATCCCGCCCGATATCCAGTGGGCCGTGATACGATATGTCAAGATAGCTGTATATACAAGGGGGGCAGCATTGACGATCCTATGGTAGTACTCGATTCCGATATTTCCTACGACGCAATTACGATATCTATGATTGTGTTGAACTGAGTGGTCAAGGGACTACCATGAGGCACAGCGCATGGTGTCGTGGCATGGAATGTATATATAAGAGACCTCTTTACTTCTATAACTAGCACATCAAGTCAGAGGTACAGCTCATATACCGTATCTTTCAGCAGATCGCAGACTTGAACTCTTCCGAATGGTGTATGACAGTCGCACTCTCATTTCGAACGTGTCGATGGCCGCGCTGTTGGACTTTCCAGTCTTGGTCCATCACTCGCATATACCGGTATGTTGATGCGTCCGTTGCCACTCCCGTGCTGTGGTGAACTGGCATCTTTGCGAACCTCTACCTTATGACCATCGTCGGTCGATATTGTTATATACCTAGGTAGGTCTGGTTCCTGGAGATCGAGCTGCGAAACAGAAACAACAATTTTCTACCTCTTGCTCACCTCGTCGTCAAAGACAAGACCTCTGCTTGCGTGATGATGTCGCTGGTGTTGCTCAACTCAATTGTATTTGAGTGTGTGATCTTGTCTAGGCCAGAACCGTTGATCTAAAAAGGTCTTACTATAGTCTACAGAATATCTCTGTCAAGTGAGAGTGAGTGACAAGATAGAGAATAAAAGCTCTAGTTCTCAAAGCCACCAATGCTTAGGCTTAGAGCTTCTCGCGGAACAAAATCATACCTCTTGCTCGCTTCATGACACTCAGCAGGTTCACTGGCAGGAAACCGTCTATCCCCGGAGGCTCTCTTTCTATTGATGCCTTTCTTGTGCCGACCTTGCTATTCCTCAGTCTTGAACTCTGTGGTTTACGCTATTTGAGACTGCGGATGTCTATGGACTAGTTGCTGAGGTCGACGATGCGGTGTTGATAGCTTTGCTCCGGTGGGATGACGATGACGATGAACCCATGGTCGTACATCTTATTGCGGCCTTCGCGAAACCTTTCAAATTTCGGGCCGGAAGATAGGTTATGAATTGTACTTTTATATAGACTTGATGTATTAACTGTATGGGGAGGGAGGTCTTGCATGTACATTCTAATCGAAGATACCACGGGCTGTGCCTGATAGATAGGAGTCCCTTGACCATTATTTTAAAACTTGAACCGTAATCAAACCCGTTTGATAGCACGATCTCAGCTACCTAGCATAGAGGTTGCAATGAGATCGAACCAACTATGATGTGAGATGAAGATTCTGCTGGTCCACGCGGGTCGGTGGGGGGATACGGGGAAGACGAAGCAGATTTTAGAGCGAGCAGAGAGAGTTTCACTTTACAATTTTACCAAGTGACCTAGGACAGAAGGGCCAACTGCTCCCTTCGCGGGAACTCGTGATGATGCCCTTACCCGTAGATTCTTGAACAAGGCTCATCTCATGGCATTGCTCAACGGCTCACAAGAGTTGGATCGCGGGACAGGGCTAGTGTTATGGAGCGTGCCGGGGAGCTACCATTCTTCACGATTGAATATAAAGCTCTTCTCTAACAGTATGGCCTATCCTCTTGCCATAAAAAGCGATCAAAGTTAAAGACGCCCGGTCTAGATGTCAAGTGAACATGCGAAAACGCTGCCCGTCCAATTCTCCCCAGAGCACCGCAAAGCTCACGGTGTGAATTCTTTGCCTTGTCTTAGAATCTAGTGATATCAACAACCGGATATATTCTGATGTGCGATTCCTGCGCCAGGGACTCAGCGATACCGCCTCGAGCTCTTTTCTCTTTGCGTTGGGACTTGACGAACCATCCTTACAAGTTTCCCTACCCGTTTGACTATTGGGGATCGGCCTCGTCGCATTCCTACCGAAGAGAATTGTCAGCCGAACGGTTCACCGGGCCCGGAAGTTTCAAAGTTTTCCAAAGGGGGTTTGGGTTTTGTTAGATGAGGTCTCAAAGTTTGGGACCGGATCACAAACTCTAGGATCGGGCTTTAAATGGGGGCACAAAAATTGTGCCTGGGTTTTATATGGGGGTTTTAGGATTGGGGACCGGGTCACAAACTCTAAATTCTGCACCTAAATGGGGGCACAAAATCTGTGGCCCCTATCTCGCTGTAAATTTTAAATTTTCGATAGGGGGGGCACAAACTCAAATTCTGCACCCAAAATGGGGGCACAAGATTCCTGCCCGGGTATTATATGGGAGTCTCAGGATTTGGGATAGCATCTTAAATCCTAAAAGTGCGCCGCCATATATAGCGGTTAGTAGTTTTTCTATTAAATCTGCTTTACGCGATTAAGCAGGTTGAGACGGAGCTCGGCAAGTTGTAAATAATGGAAGCAGGTTACAAGAAACACCGGTTGCGGCGGATCTGGATCGCTGTAGGTTTGAGCAACGTACAATCAAACTCACTCCTGGTATGCAATTGGACTATTGCCTACGAATCAAACAACCCGCAATCATCGGGGTAGGTTGCTGCCAGGCGCATGCCCAAACGTAGTAGATCTGGAAAGGGGGCGGCGGGATGCACTTCGGCGTCCGATAAAAGACGCGGATGTTATGCTCGACGGGGCTACCGCGATACGGCCGTCTCCTGAGGAATCCGTCTCAAAGGCAGCGTATTCCGGCTCGCCCGTCTGCCTTGGTTTCGGCCGCGTCCATGTCGGCTCGGGTCGAGTAGAGCAGACCATGATCAAATGCATATAAGCTCGGGGCTGACGAGCTGCTGAGTAGCTTTGGTTTATCAGTACCAGTAACAAGTGTGCCTTTGACAGACTTGCTTCCGTGTCGGTGTCGACGTTGACCTCTTAGACGCTGTTGTTAGTAGGAAAGCAACTTGGTTAATTCCGCGAAGAAGTCAAGTTGTGCCATCTTCTACGAGGGCTAAATTCGAGGATGCGAGATGGGTAGGTAGGTAAGCACGCAATAAACTAATTATATATAGATGTATAGAATAGCGAATCTACTAGTAGCATTCTAACGTACATAACCGGCTAACGTGTTCACTTCCAACATACCGTACCGTACCGTCCGTCTACTGACCAATACCACGGCAGACGATATTCGCCTCTGTCTGGAGTACTAGTCCCCGCATTACCAGGCAACTTTGATGATGCTTACAAGACCTTGGTAAAGCTTTGCTTCTATCATCATAGATACCGTATTGGCACACGTGCTCGAAGCAGTACCAATCATTCGATCCGGCCTTGGTCGAGATTAGCTCGCCGAGACGATCCATCACGGCCTCTTGCTCGCATACCCCGGCGAAGCGCTGTGCGATTTCTTCGCTCGTCAAGGCGCTAGGAACGGCAACCCTGAGTCGAAAAGCATGCAGTTTCCCCGCTATGTGGTCAGGGAAGCCTGACCAAGATACCAACCCGCTATTACTATTATTACTGGACGGCTGGCTTGATGCGGGTGACGCGTTGTGCGGGAAGTAATGAACGTGACCCGAGCGTCCTTCTCGCACCGCTTCCCTGGTACGGCATTCTACGAGCAGCTTGAGAAGTCTTTGGAAATCTGCTTTCAACTTGTCGACCTCCGACTGCGCCTCTTGCAGCGTCTTGGCGTTGCTGCTGCGTTCTTGTTCCAGCAGCTCCGACATCTTGGCGCTGTCTACCTTGGCCGAGATCGCCACCTCTCTCGCTATCTGGAGGGATGCGGTTGCTTCTACGAGAGAGCCCTGTTCCTGCGCCAGTAGCTGGCGTAATTTCGCTGCTTCCCGACCTGCTGATTCCGTAGCTTCTTGGAGGGATGCCGTGGTTTTTGCATGGGATGCCTTCTCCTCTAAGAGTTGTTTTGTAAGTTCCTGCTTGGCCTCGGTAATTTCTATGAGGGAAGCAGTCGTTCTATTATGAGAGGTCTGCTCCGTTTCGAGAATTCTGCGCAGCGGTGTGAGTTCCTGGTTCGCCTTGGTAACTTCTTGGAGGGATGATGCGGTTTTCGCATGGGATGCCTTCTCCTCTTCGAGCTGTTTCATAGACTCTTGACTTGCCTCCGTAGCTTTGAGGAGGGATGATGTCGTTTTCGCATGGGATGCCTTCTCCTCTTCGAGCTGTTTCATGGACTCCTGGTTCGCTTTAGTAGCTTTGAGAAGAGAGTAGGTGGTTCTCGCACGGGATGCCTTCTCCTCTTCGAGTCGCTTCGTAGACTCCTGATTTTCTTCCGTAGCTTTGAGGAGAGAGGAGGCCGTTTTCGCATGAGATGCTTTCTCTTCTTCTAGCATCTTGCATAGCGGTGCGAGCTCCTGGCTGGCTTTGATGGCTTCGAGGAGGGACGTCTTAGTGTTGGTGTGAGAAATGCTTTCTTCCTCGAGTAGCTTGCGTAGCTTTGCGACTTCATGGCTTGAGTCTTGCGCGGCCGCCTTTGCTCTCCCGTGAGAAACCTTTTCTTCCTCGAGCAGGCCGCGTAGCCTCGTGATCTCACGCCTCGCATCGTGCAAAGACGCGGTCGTTGTCTGATGAGAAGCTTTCTCCTCCTCGAGGAGCTGGTATAATGGGGTAAGCTCCCGAATTCTTTCGGTAGCGTCGCGGAGGGCGGCGGTGGTCGTCGCGTGGGCACCTTTTTCGTGTTGGAATAGACGGCGCAGCAGTGCGATATCGTGACTTGCTGCCGTAGCCGTTCTTAGGACGTTTGACTTGACTTCCTGTTCTGCTTTAAGTTGGTCGCGGAACTTGTCGAGATCTTCGGCGATGCTTTGCGAGCTGTGACGAATGGCGGAGAGAGATACCGAAGCGTTCAGCTGCTCCTGATACAAGAAGCGCAACCGACCGCGCGATATTTGGTTGCGCAAGTCCGCATCGTCCATCCTGTCGAGCAGCCCCATATTCGCGCCGAGTCGTAACCGCTTCACCTCCATAGCAGCTTCGAAAAGGGCCGCGTGGCCGGCCGTAGCGGTAGCTTCCGACGTTCTCACGCGATCGTTCAATATTTCCACCTGCCCGCTCTGCTTGACGACTTCCTTCTCCAGTCGCGCGATCTTCAGACTGGTTCTGGCTGCGAGGATGTCGTACTGTGAGGCTCTTTCTGCTATACGTGAGGCCTGGTGTTGCGTGATATCCCATAATTCCGCCCGCTCGTTTACGAGCTTCTGACACCGCTGCTCGCACCGTTCGTATTTATCTATGCGCTGCTTTAGGTGGTCTTCGAGTTTAATGTAGCTGGCTTTCTCTACTCTGGCTTCTTCGCATTGGGACTCGAGCCTCTCTTTCTCTTCTTGTAGGATCTTCTCGAGCTGCTCGAACCGAATCAAAAACTTATCCATCCATTCCAGGACATTTTTGCCGTTGAATTCGTCGTGGCTATCGCCCACGTCGGCTAGCCACTGGATCCCCGTCTCTATGCGGATGCGCAGATTGTTGTAAGACACGCGGTCCATGATTGAAGGGGTTGAGGGGTGATAAGTCGAGTTCGAGTGGGCGGGAGAAGTCGAGTGGGTTGAAGTTTTGTCTCGAGTTTTGTGTTGGCTTGAACTGGATGTTAGGGTCTAATTTGGTTTGGTGACTCACCCTGGACGAGGAAGGAGGTACTATAAGAGCAAATTATACCGTACCTAGGCATCTTATCGAATGGTGTTAGGAACCTGCTGCTGGTTGCGCAGGTTGCTTTTACTTGACACAAAAGTCCAAATATAGCACAAGGCCATACGTAATAGGCCTAGAGCTTTGCTAGTGCAGACCTTTGACAAGAGCCGTTCGGTATTTTTACTCTCGAGTATTATGAATGAGCGCGCTCTCTTATGAATTACCTATGCATGCATCGGGAAAGTTGGGCAAGGTTTTTAGCAGCTTACCAGGTCCGATGATGTGGCCAATCAATTAACTCAAACTCCCACTGGCATGCCTAAAAGGGTAATTGTTAAAAACTTGGTCTATGCGGCGACCCACATAGGACCCCGAGTTCCCCAACACCCAGACCCCCAAACCTCCGACTCCCATCCCATTTGACTCAGCAACAAGGACCAACTCAGCAGCAAGGACAATACCTAAGACGAAAGATACCTAGTACGTATTGAGAATATGGAAAAGTTCAATTACGAAGAACTCCTACCTGCTCTCGTGGAGTTTTCATCCTCTACATCCAAACCCGTCAATGTCGCCTGTGTCTTCGCGGATCCGATAGGCAAGAGTACCGTGCTGGTTCCTGATCTTTGGAAGCACGTCAAGGCTGCTCGACCCGAGACTCGCGGTCTATACATCGTATACAATCAGGTAGAGGCCGACTTAGTGGCGAACAATGTCGCCCAACTTAAAGCGACCGATGTCATCAGCGAGATACCTAGCGCCGATGACGCGCACGAGCAGCAGCAGCAGCAGCAGCTAGATGTAATATCTTTCGATCGCTTCAACAAAGCGATGACGGACTCGGAGGACAAGACGTGCCCGCTCGATCATGAATGTTCAATCGTGTTCGCAGATATGGAACAGATCTCGACGGTCGACGGAGATATGACCATAGGCATCTTGGTCAATTGGATCAGGGGCCTAAGAAGGCTGACGGACGGCGTCAGAGTGACCGTGGTTTTTCTCGCGGACCGAGACCTCTACAGAATGGACGTGGATGATGTATTCTACGCTCACGAGATCCGTCCTGCGTACTTTGAGTGGGACGAACGGCCTGCCTACACAGAATACCAGATCGAGAAAAGCGGAGTGGCGCACTTCATCCGGTCGGCCCTGTTCGAATCTCCGCGGACCGACGCCGCGCCTTGGGTGGTACTCTTCGCCTCCGAGCGAGAGGCGGTGTTTGCGGAGTTAGTCGAGCCGCTCACGCGAGACCCGGACCGGCGTATACGCTGGGCGAGCGTGGACAGGGATACCGAAGCGGATGGCATCGTGGAGATGATGAGCGTCGATGAGCCTACCGTGCTATTCGTTGACAATAACTTTAGGAGCTGCCTACCGCTGAAGAACTTGAGATGCGCGATTTCCTTCCCTTATAAGAAGGTGAGAATATTTGACCCGTCTACCAGCCAGTTCCCCTTGGCCGACATCCCGATATCAGACGGGGATCTCCGCCGCCAACGGGCCTGGGTAATGAAAAGCGCCAAGACGGGCGGGCACGTCCCCGACTTTTATAACGCCTGGGATAACGAGTGGTTCGGAGCCAACAAGTCGGACGACAGAGCACTCATGAGAGGCGACACGATGCGCCTGCTGCTGGAGGCGAGCAAGACGTTTGGCGGTCTCGCCTTTCCCGAGGTGCCGGTGCCGTCTCTGAGAGGAAGCCCATCGCTCCTCGGGGAGATGCATCGCCGGCTCGTCATAATGAACTGCATATCCCTCAATGCCCCCACGTCCGAAATCACGCCGATGGGCGAAAAGGTGCTGTTCTATCTCAGGCACAAAGGGTTCAACCGTTCCGGCAGCACGGAGGTCGCCCATCTCCTCGCTCGGATCGAGACCAACCCCGAGCTGTCGCTGGCGGGAAAGCGAGTGCTCATTCGCATGGCGGCGGTGACGGCTAACAGGCCCATGTACGAATTAACGGACGAAGCCGCGCGGAGCATTCGAGATGAGGATATGGAGGCTCTGGACGCGATAAGGGAAGACTGCGCCGGCGTGGGAAAGGAGAACGCCGACTACGGGCAGCTCTGGTGCGAACTGGGAATCTGGACCAAGATAACCGCGGAGGATGCGGCAGCCCACGCCATGTTTCAAGGCAAAGATTCCGTCGAGATAGCGGGCGGTTACATGCGAGTTAGCGTGAAGAGTTGCTTAAAGATTGCGGATTACGTCGAGAGTCTAGAAGCCCACTTGGGCATCAAACCTTGCGTAGATATGATGGCGGAGACGGCGCTTGCCCCGGCTGAGCTGGAGGCCGTTTTCGAGACGCTCGCCTGGTCTTACTTATTCCAGATGGTATTCTTCAACTACGACTTGACATTGCCGCCGAGAGATTTCATCTCGCTGCAACCCGTCGACCTAAGTTTAAGGCCGTCTCTGGCCGCCTTCGAAAGTGAAGCGAGAAACAATCCGCAGGACTGCGGCGGATTCGCGACTATCTATCAGGAGGCGACTATCTATGGAGGCAAGTTCGCTCCTCGATACCTCACGATGATTCCTAACGATCTCCCGGGCAAGATGATTCGATACACGGATGCGGTCAACCTCTTTTCGCTGGTTGTTACGACCTTTCCGGTGCCGCCCATCTAATCTAGGTCGAGGCGGGAGAGAGAGAGAGAGAGAAAAGCTCAGCTGACATGGGACCGCGAGCAGCAGAGAACCCCCGTTTGGAGGGTAGTAGAGTATTTTGAGCTGGAATTCTAGTTGCTTAAAAGGTTCATATTGACCAACATGGCTATCTCCTTACGAACGTCATCACTGCAACATGCGGTACGGTAGTTTTATACCCTTGCTATAATCTTAGACGAAATGGCTGGCGTATTGCGGAGGCTTCTCATGTCAAGTAGGTACGGTTACGATTTTCGTTCGGAATACCTGTCATATCATTCATGAAAGGTCTACGTTGTTATAATATAATACTTGTAATTAGCTACCTTAGGACGTTCCACCCTTTAGCAGCGTATTGCCCTCCGATCGCAATTGTTCCGTAGCTTTGTCTATCGAAATGCAGAGACCTAACAATTTGAACCGCCTGCTCGTGAACTGGCGACTTATTCAACCCAGCCATATCTAGGCCGGGTATGATGGGCTTAGGTACAGGTTTAGGTTTAGGTGTTTTACTGGTGAGATTACCAAAGTCCTCAGACCGACCGCCATGCGGCGAGGGATAGTGAGTAAGAGCATCGACACTAATATCCATACGGTCGTCGTCATTAATGCCACCACAATCATCTACGTCAACGTAAACGTCATCATCATCATCACCGACGGCATCATAATCACCGACGGCATCATCATCATCATCATCATCATCAGGTCCCTCCCGGAGAGGTGCGGGACTATGGTTAGAACCTGCTCCTACTTCCCCAGCAAAGAGGTCATCAGAGTCCGGCGGCTCCTCCCTCCGCGCAGACAAGCGGTCGGCTTCGGCGGCAGTCTGCGTTCTCATGTTCAAAGGTACGTTAACGACCGGTACGGCGGTCAGATTGTCTTGGCCTGGTTGCGGCTGCGAATGCGGATGCGGATGCGGCTGAGCGGCGATCTTGGCGGCTCTTGCTTCGAACCGCCGGATGCCCAAGAGAACTCGCTCTCTTACGGCGGCTATTTCCTTTGCCCGGGGGAGGTCATAACTCTTCTTGGCCGTTTTGGCAGCGACGGCGGTATAATCGGCTGGGCGGTGGATATGAAAGCCGTGGACGTCGACCTGCATGTCGAGAGCTGCGATCAAGGCCGACAGGTCCTCGGTGTTGACGAGGTAGGTGCCTATATCTAATCCCGAGTCGTCGCCGCCGGACTGACGCAGGGGGTCGTCTTCGGAGCCGCATGCCACATCCTCGATGGTACGAAATAGCCGCGAGTATGGAGAGGGGATGCCGTTCATACGTCGCTCTACTTCGTCGTGCAGCTCTACGACGCTCATGGTACCATCCTGAAAAGTACTGTTGACATCCTGGAAGATATCTAGAAACTTATGGTCGGTATAATTTTGGCTGGGCCAGCTCATCCGCCGCTGATCGTTGGTGCGGCACTTGACGACGTATTGCAAGCAGGTTGCCAAGGCGCCGGGTTGCGACAGCCACATAGGATGGGAGACTAGGTGATTGAGCTTCTCGCAGAATCTTGCCGACCAGTGAGGGTGCGGGATCTCTCGGCCTCCCGCGCCGATGATGTTGATGGTCTGATTAGAAGAAGTGTCGCACGCGAGGTTAAACCGGGGTCCTACAATCTCTTCTGCGGGGATGCCCATGAACCTGAGGGTATATCTAAGTAGGGGAGCCATCTGCTTATTACCTCTGGAATCTAGAACGTGCGGCTTTAACGGGTCCGCGTCCCACGATCGCCGCAGATCCAGCTCGTCCTGTTGGGTCCACAGGGCATCGATCTCGGCGCTGGGAAGCAGTGCTTGTACCTGCTGCTGGTTTAGGGGTGGCTTGTTACGCCGCATGAATTTGTTGGCTGACTCGAGGATGGCGGGTAAGGTTGGCTGGGCATTTACCACATTTTGCATATCGCTGGGGATGTGGATGTGGAAGCCAACCCCTGCCTGGACCTGGACTTGGTTACTTTGTCGGTGGGGCATCTCGAAGAGAAGAGATTTAGGAAGCGATGTCTTATAGCTAGTAAGATGACAAGAGGGAGCTGTATCGGGTTTGTTTGTTTGTACATATCACGGTATAGTATTAGATCGGGGAGAATACATTAGGCTTGCACTGGTAACATAAACATGAACACTATAATTTTCAAACTGATTTTGGGGGTGTATACATATGAAGGTGTGCTGTGCTGTGTTGGTTTGTTTTTGAGATCGTGAATGATGGTGTGTTTTATCGGTTGAGAAAACCGATTGATTTGAGGGGAGTTACAGGTCTAAGAAATGATGGCTCCCGCAGCGGCCCCAGCTATAAAATTAATTTAATAGTTAAACGTACCTAAGGTACCTATTCCGAAATGGGGCGATTAGCTAACAGCGGACTCTTGTGCGTAAGCTAGGTAGGTAGGTACTAAGGTTTAGCATATACCTACCTGTAGGGGTCAATGTCACCTTGGCACTCTCGGTATGTCAGAGTGATGCATAGCAAACTGATCTGGAACAAATGGACCTCGATGTGAAAGACATCAGGACGGGCCGACGGGCGGAATGATGGATATGTAGATAGCTACGGGCGTCGAGTTTAGGAATGACTAAAGCGAGCGCGCGCTTCATCACAGGCCTCATCCGAGCGTATCTCGAATCTCTTTGTCGTCAATAATCAATGCATCCACCTATTCGCGCCCGGGAAAATACCTGACAACCTAGCGACGGGCCTGCTAAGCAAGTCTATTCACATAGTCTAATTCCATAGTGGTTCTCATCTAAGCTCTCTGATATCCTTTTTCATCACCTTGGCCTTTAATCCAAAGATCTTAATCCAAGGGTCACAAAAGTTGATCTCCCCCGCTAAAGATAAGTCACAAAATTTGTGCGCCTTGATTGCTAGTGCGATTGGTATTTTGAGACCCCACATCTCAAATGTATAGCACGCCAGCAAAATTGGCGTCACAGAATTTGTGCCCCCTATCCCACGCGCCAAACCCACTTTATATTTAACCCTCTCAAAGTTTGTGCCCCCCGCATTTGGTGTGCAAATTGGGTTGCTAGATGGCCATTGCGCCATAGATAGATCGCATCTTCAGCTCAATCGGACAGCCTTCTAAAATTCATTCTTGCAAGCTGCTATTCAAAGATTCAAAGACCTAGACTTCTTGCGCTATCCCCCCAGGTTAATGTTGGCAATCTCGTACTGTAGGATACCGTCCGTCTGCACTCTGCACTCTGCGCCGCAGACTTTGGACGTCTTGATGCGATGCGCCCATGCCAAGTAGACCGTAAGCACGGATGGGCGATTGAATTGGCCGTGTAAATACGGGTTACATGCAGAATCTTACTAGTACATTTGTGTGATGGGCTTAAAGTGCAGCGGGGAAAAGATTTAGGATGGGGGACACAAATCAAAATCTCCCCACCTTACCATAGAACACAAAATTTGGGACCGCATGTTAGCTTGGTGTTTAGCACTTCTTCTCCGGCTACCACCATATTTCGCTTCACACCTTACAGTAATGTATTATTGATTATTGTGAGTAGTGCTATATACTTTTTTTAAGAGCTATGATCTATGACTGAGCTGGATAGCGAGCGAGTTAATTAGGTCGTCGTCGTGGCCAGGCAAGGTAGTTTGGTTAGGGTAGCCCGTGTTCGTAAGCCTACCGGTAACGACTTCGGGTTCCCCTGTTCCTTGATCCCCCCGCGGTAGGACGAAGGTGTTGTAGGTGATTGTGTCCTTGCGATGATGGTCCAGCTCGTAAAGTCTGATTGTCTCGTACGCGGGAATCTATATCGAATCCGGTCGGAGACCCGATAGCGATAGCTTGGAACCCGGGCGAGGACGAATAATTCCCATCGTTCGGTTCGGGTCAAAAAGAGCTGGTAAAGCTGCCAGATACAGATACGTACTCGAAACGTTGGGGATACATGCCCTGGAAGGAGGAGTCTCGAGATGATGATTCTATCGTCGATGAGCGGCCGGGAGTATCGTAGGGGTAGGGCGTAGGTGGTCGATAGGGGCGAGGCCCGGTCGGCGGCGGCGGCGGCGGCGGCGGCGGCGGCGGATGGCTTGCTTGACGTTGCGATCCTACTACTACTCCTTCCAGTTTCGTATGGTCGTGGTCAATCGCAACGTTCGACCCGTAATTCCATTGGGCGGACGTGACCCGTTTCTCCGAGTCGGAGGTTATAACGACCTCGGCTTGGTGGCCAAGCTTCTCGAGCCCCCATGGAATAGGCGTGTAGAAGAGCATGTACGAGTGACCCCGCTCGCCGATCTTCCAGTCTGCGTTTGCTGCTACGATGCTGTTGTCGTGCGCGATGGGATGTCTGATAAAAGTTCCTTCGTGGTTATAAAGGTGTACGTAGTCGGGTTCCCCGGGTTGGTTGGCGAGTCTTACGGAAGCGATGAGACAGTACGAATCGTAAAAGGTTTCGGGCCGAATTGGGGCTTGCCTACCACCCGAGCCGGAATGAGGATAGGGGCTGGTCATCGTAACGGCTGCGAGATGCTGGAAGCTTGCGGTGGCATCGGGGGCGGGGGTATACAGGACGCGAATTATGGCCGGGAATTGGGACTTTTGGAGATATCTCTGGCCTGTGGAAGGATTCGCGAACTGACCAAAGGGACTGCTGACCTTGTCGCTGATGGAGCTGGTGCCGTCGTATTTTATCAAGCTGGACCTGGCTATGATATCATGGTCGCGAGATGCGATGTGTTCCCACTCGCTGCTGCGGCTACCGGCGAGCCTGGACGAGATTTTGCTCTGGAATAGCCGGTACGGTCTACGCGACCAGAAGCGGGTGATCATCTTGTCGCTTTCTATTAAGCGGAACAAGGTTGTCGCTTCGGCTGCTGCTGCTGCTGAGCCCGGCTGCTAATCGGGACAGAGCTCGAGTAGCGCTTGATTTGCGAGCGCGTCTCTAGACGGCCAGCCGGGATCCGAATTCGTCATACGCGCCAGTCGCGAGAGGACCAGAGGTTCCTTCTCCTTCTCTGAGTCTTCTTCCCATGACGATGATGATGATGATGATGATGCGGGAATAAACGCTTCGAGGTGACGGACGATCATAACAAGGGCTTCGAAACCCGATGGCATGTTGGACGCGGGGTTAAATGGCGTCCAGGTCGTGGATAGCTCGCCCATGGACGAGTGGAGACTTTTACTGCGAAACCGACGCATGGGGGGTGGCGATCTTTGGTTGGAAGATGAAGATGGCGGAGAAGAGGTGACGAGGGTATCTGACATGTTTGATTGCATTGCGGAGGAGGCCGTAAGAATGGTCGACACCGCGTCTAAATGTTGTGGCATGCCCAAAGTTAAGATACCCGAGTGCCTAGGTAATTACCGAGATCGACTTTTAGTAATTTACGAAACCGCGGCGGATGCATGAAATCACCAAGTCTTGTACAGAGGAGGTCCCACTGTGGAAGAATTTAAAAAAAGAAAAAACGTGATTTGATTCCATCTAGGTTAGATACATATTTTAGAATGTGCGCTTATGTCCCTGATGACATACAAAACCACCATTTCATTTCCCTTTCGTTCGTAACATCCACCAAAATATCTTGTTCGCCAGATGGGGATCTGATGACGTAAGTAACATCGTCCAAGATCTCTAAGCGCGTCCGATGAATCGGACGAAGAGATAATTCGTCAAAGTCGACCTCTAGAATACCATAGTCTTGGAGGTATATGAAACCTATATCTTTTTGTACCGTCCCGTGCTGCCGGCAGATCTCCGAAGCTTCTTCCGCTCGGCCCGATGTTAAATTCGCAAGCGTCTGGTAGCAGGTTGTCTCTTCCAGCAGACTGCGTAGGTTTCGTATCACGTCAATATCTACTTGCCAGTTAGATTGGATAAAGAGAGCTAGCTGTAAAAGACCGAAGCAAAATAGCGCAGTTTCGATATCCTGCGTAGGTGCGAGTTGCGCTAGGGCCTTGTAGAATAAAGCTAGAAAGGGTCGATGTAATAAGCCTTTGATATCTAAGGAAACTAAGCGGTAGGATAGCGTCTCCAACAAATTCGTATCTGCGTCGCCGCTGCACAAGCGCCCGTAGAGCTTAGAGATCAGCCCCGTTACTTCTACTCTGTCTAGCGATTCGGTTTCGGCGGCGGGAGGACCGGCGACGTCCGGCCAGGGTTGGGCGACCGTCCAAAAACGCGACGCGGCCTCCTCGTTGGTTTCGCGACGTAGTAGGACGCGCCTCGATCCGATAAAACAGTCCGCAAGCGTAGACCACGCCTCCTTTTGAACGGCGGGCGGACGGGGTTTCGTAGACTTGTAATGGGCTGATAAGGATTGAGCGACTAGATAATGAGCCGTCGATAATTTCCTTTCGTAGACGGCAAGCTTACGTTCTCTAAGCGCGAGTTCGGCATCTAGCTCGCCGATACGATTCTCTCGCGCGGAGATGATATCGTCTTTGGCGCTAGCTTCGTGTTGCAGTCTGGACATGGTGTCTTGGAAGCCGAGGATAGAGTTGTTTTTGGCGCTAGCTTCCCGTTGCAATCTGGATATAGTGTTTTGGAAGCCAAGGATCGAGTTGTTTTTGGCGCTAGCTTCCCGTTGCAATTTGGATATAGTGTTCTGGAAGTTAAGGATGGAGTTTTGGTTCGTGCTCACCCTTCGTTCGAGAGTTTCAATTCTCGATTTGGCTGCGTCCGCTTCTTCGACTCGACGGCGAGCCTCTTCTCGGCTCTCCTGAAGCTCGTTTGTGGTACGCTCGAGGTTTGTTTGATTGTATTCTAGGTCTGCTAAGATGCGTAAAAGTGACAGGTCCCTGTCGCGCACAAGTTGTTCCAGATTCCTAGTTTTAAACTTGGCTGTGTTCAATTGCCGCTGTAAATTCCCAGATTGCCCTCTTAAGACGTTGATATCTTGAGACTTGTCCAAGATCTCTTGGTCCAATCTGGATATGGTGTCTTGGAGGTCAGCAATAGAGTCGTCTTTGGCGCTGGCTTCCTCTTTCAAGCTGGATATGGTGTCTTGGAGGTCAGTAATCGAGTCGTCTTTGGCGCTGGCTTCCTCTTTCAAGCTGGATATGTTGTCTTGGTGGTCAGCAATAGAATCTTCTTTGGCGCTGGCTTCCTGTTCCAATCTGGATATGGTGTCTTGAAGGTCAGCAATAGAATCTTCTTTAGCGCTAGCTTCCTGTTTCAAGCTGGATATGGTGTCTTGGAAGCCGAGGATCGAGTCTTGGTTCGCGCTGACCTCTCGTTCGAGAGTTTCAATCCTCGACTTGGCCGCGTCCGCTTCTTCAACTTGACGGCGAGCCTCTTCTCGGCTCTCCTGAAGCTTACATCGGGCCTCGTCGAGGTTTACCTCGGTGAGCGATAACTTTTCCTCGGCGTCTTTCAGCCGTCCTTTGAGACCGTTGATGGAACCGTCACCTTTTTCAGACCTTCTTTTTAGACTCTCGATCCTGATCTTGGCTCTATTCGCTTCTCGGGTCTGGCGAAGGCATTTCTTTCGGCTCTTCTGAAGTTTCTTTCGGACTTTATCAACCCTTTCTTTGGCCTCGTCGAGCCCTTCTTGGCTGCTTTGACGAACGCGCTGCAACTCGTCGGTCAAAGTCGCGATCCGATCCTCCGCCGCCTCTAGCCGTTGCTTACTTGTGCGCAGCGCATCTGCGTTGGCATCGCGGGTCACATTCAGCAGGAGCTCTGCCGCTGCGGCCTGCTGCTTGGAAGCTTGGATGTCCGGATATATGTTTTTGATATGGAGCTGAAGACGTTCCAATTCATCTTCGTCCGATCTAGCTTTGGCTTCGAGATCGTCTATAATGTCGTCCTTGTCTCGCAGCGTCATCTCGAGCTGATCGATACGTGACTTCTCCTCTTGTAGCTGCGCGGAAAGCCCGTCCTCTATAGGTTTCGCGTGCATATCCATCAAGACTCGCAAATGCTCGGGGGATATCATGCGGACCGCATCCGAATCCTCTGCCCGGGCGGTAGCCAGGGTGAGAGCATGGCCGTAGATCTCCTGCCCCACGGCGTCGAGGCTCTCGACGAGATTGTCTCGCTCCAGTTCCCCTTCGTCTCCCGTAACATTACCAAGAAATTCTTGAGCCATCTCAACCGCTCTTCGGGTAATATAAGCCTCTCTCTGTTGATACTCTTTGAGCTGTCTTTCCCCTTCTACCAACTCTTTTGCCGCTCCCTGAACCTCATTCCTCGGCGTAGACGCATCGCGTTGACGACCAGTATCGAGCTGTATAATGTTCCTGATACCCCCCCGATACTCTGTAAGTCTTTCGCGTACCTCTTGAGTTGATACTAGGGGATTCATTTTGAACTATGACGATATAAACATTACGCTACACTACATTACACTACACAACGCTTCGCTATACGGTATGATTTGAGCGAAAACTGAAGACGAGTTGCGGAAGATGCGGATCTAAATTTCGAACTTTGTTATCAAGACCAGGACCATCTCGCAGAAGGTGCTTATGTCCCCTGTTCTAGATAGGGTATGTTGTGGCACATGCCCTCGTCCCTCTCCCCTTCCCTATAAGTTGAAGGAGCCATGGTGTTATGGCATGAACTCGTTTCATACATCTCACGGCGATACCGGAGCTCTGCTAAGATCCTTAGAGATTTGAACGATGGAGAGATTTATAGTGCTCCGCTGTTGCATTCGTCCACCGACGACAACGAACGAACCTATGAAGTGAGAGACTCTCTCTCTCTCTGTCCACGCAATTTAGATATCCTACTAGATTGGCATCATTCTCACGAAATGTCAATCGGAATTGGGAGCTCAAGCGAGCTCGACCTAGATCCAAAAATCGTGTGTATTCCCGACGAAATGTGAATCCACGATGCTTTAACCTGAGAAGCGCCCAGGTAACACCCTAACGAGTGAAAATATAGTGACTAGTTATAGTTAGCAACAGTGCTAAGGCTAAGGAGTTTTAGTCGTTTAGACTAAGGCTATAGAATCAGGGATATAGCAGTATACTTATTACCTAATATAAACGGTGTTGCTTCCTTCCGAGAAGCGATATTATCACGAGTGAGGAAATCTACCTAGGTACTCTACAAGTAGAAAACTTGCTCATATGACTAGGGGCGGTTAGTGGCTCGTGAAACAAACGCCTTCCAGCCTCGCAAGAGGATAAGGTTGGGCGGTACCTATACCTATACCTATACACGCCCCGAACGTTTAATCGAGGGCGTCGGCTTCGTACGGACGGTGTTATACCGACTTGGACGAAGAGCAGAGGATGTAATTCCCATCGGATCGCTACGGCTGCGTTCCCCTTATTTCACCTCGTCTTACCAAGACAGGCATGATGAATGACAACAACAACGCGCGCTTAGCTGAATAGTCGTCGCATAAGCCAAAGAGAAAAAGCCGTATTGTCAAATTAAAAGCTGAGTACCCGAGTTGACGTGGGAGTCGTGGGAGTCGTGGAAGCCGTAAAGCCGTACTCCTTCATTTAGATTAGATTCCTCAAGTATCTCGCGGTGCATGTAGGTATCGTACGTACGAGTCCGAGGCGCACGGGGTTCGGGATTTAGAGCGTGATTGATATATTTATGCCTGTCTCACCCTAGCGAAATCTATCCTTCGGTGATGGTTCATTAAAACGTACATGTTGGTGCAGGTTTCGTCGTTTATACCGAGGTTTAGTACGTAGCGCGATGTCCGCACCAGTTCTTAAGGTAATACTCAATTTACCTCTCTAGCTAAGTCGCATCGCCGACACGACTCACGACACAGGTTCAATCGGGTCCGTACGATCTATGATAAACCCCCATAGAGCATCACCATCACATTCTAATGCGACTCATGAGCTCCGTAAGCTTGTGTGTGGTCAATATTCCCTAGCCTTGGAACACGGACCAACTGAACATATGGTATTCAAGCCGCGCACGGGATAAGAGTCAGTGAGTGAGTGAATAGAGACGAGGGTGAGAACGTAAGTGAGAAGAATAAGTCCTTTAATGGCAAAAGATACTCTAGAGAGCCTCTTTAATCATAATCATGACCAGTGCCAGCCGAGCCGAGTCCCGTACTGGTCAGTCTGACTCGTCTTCTTTCGAGGGACCGTACCGGCTTACTCGATAATGAGACTTCCTATATAGTGCTTAAAGGTCATTGCTCTGCTGTTAGATTTCTATCCCACCGGGTAGATGACCCCTAGCGCGTTCCAGGCGAGTGGCGCGTCCGATTGTTGCTATGAATCCCGCTTCAGGGGGGTTGGGGGGGGGGGGGGGCCGAAAAGTTATCGTGGACGGGTTCAGCACGGCTTTGGTCAACCACCCGGACGCGAATGCGTAAATTCATGTCAGTTCGGAGAGATACGGATACGATGAGATACGTAAATGAGTCGAGGAATCTTCTAAGAAGCTCGTACGTCAGAATAAGACTTCGTTCCATTTCCGCCGGGAACAAAATATCCGCGACAGGTCCCCAGACTCCTATCTCATTATGCTGTTACGGTCTTTTTCTTCCAACCTAGCTCGAATGCCGGCTCGACGTCTATAGCCTAGAAGCCGGCTCGCCGTGTATCACTCTCGCTACTGCGGAGAGCCATAAGGCGAAGAGCCCGAAGCGAGGCTGTGAGAAAATCAAAGCCGACTTTGGAGGCAGCTGTCTCCCGAGCGTCGGTCTAAAGCAGTTTGACCTAGGGGTAAGGACAGACAGATTGGGAGGATGGTAAGATCAAGCGATGAGGATGGCGAATAGCTTGTTCGAGGATACCGCTTCCAAACCCTATCGTGATGAACTTTTTTTTTTTTTCTCTTTTGGTTTCGATATCACGTTCCTAGACTTTTACCCTGGGCCGAACTCTGGAAACGCCCAGTACCTAAAGATGACGCCGCTTGCTCTTAGGACAAACACTTTTGATCCGCCGCGAAGACGGATGAAGGGGAAACAGCACTAAACTCTAGATGTTGTTATGGATCTTGGGAAAGTCGGAATTTTGTTACCGGTCATCTCATCCACCACGTCTCCAATTCCGGGTGAGGATACAGATTGCTGCTGAGCGTTGGATGCGGCCTCCACGATAGAAAGAAAGCGTCCGAACAAAGAAGCTGATGTGATGATACGACCGAAGCCGACGGCTTGGATGATTTCATTGAGCAGCTCCGGGAAGTTAGTAGCAAGCCAAATCATAGCTTCCAAGTCGTATGGGATGAAGGTAGAGAAAGAGCATCAAACGCGTAGTCGCCGCGAAGCTACGTGATTTCAGAGTAGGGCCCGGCGTGGTGGTGTTTGCTAACACGACAGCAACGACAACCAGGGAAACCTCTGATCAAAAAGTCCCGCGGTGCTTCGCAGTCAGTAGCCATCACACGACACGGGCCTCTGCGCCGGATGACGTTTCCAACTCCTTTCTACCGCTCACAGCCAAGAGAGTGAGATGGTACGAGACAGCGGGGTTTTGCTGGGTTACTAAAACTCAGGGATAAGATGAACCGTTGGGAAGCAAGCACTCCACGAGGATCGATCGTCTCCGCTTTTGAAATACTTGGGCTAGGTACCTTGGGTAGTTTTGTCAAGTGCTCAAACCGTTCACTAGTCGAATGCTTATCTAGAAAGACGCTCTCGTTAGAGTGGCTTACTTGATGCTACGTCCTAGAGCCGTCATACTCGCACGGTCTATTATATGATGCGGACGCCCTTTCTCTCTCTCTCTCTCTCTACGATCGCATCAACACGCCGAATGTTTCGACTCGCTCAACCAGATTTCGCCGATTCTCTACGTCAGAGTCAGCCTCGTACCCGTAGCAATCCATCGCGATCCAGGGTCTATATCTACCTAAGTAGTTATTCTCGATGGAAGATTGCTCCCGTATAACCAAAGTGAGTTTAGGAGAAACCATCGATAGGGGGGTAAGACTCGGGAGGAGGAGGAGTCTGTCCGATGGAAGACGAAGCAGACGTGTGTTCCGATCTAGTTTAACTTTCGGGACTGACGAGAGCTGCGCGCGCCGATGGCCGAGATGACTAAACGTTGCTATCTATCAGGATAGTATGGGACCTGCGGATGCCGTGCTGTTGTTAGATACCGTTGGACGGACCACCATTGCCTTTACCTTGTATAAGGGCCCATAAACATAAACCCCGAATCCGACGCGTAGGCGTAGGAGCAATCGGTGACGACGTGGTGAAATTTTCCAAGTTGGTAACCCCTGCTATGCTATTCACCTGACACGGGCCGCCCAGTGTTACGGCTCGGAGGGATCCGCGTCTCCCGAGATCGAGCGGAATAGTAGAGTCGACGTCCGGCTTGACGTAGGGATAACACAAAGAACGGCCCGCGCCATCACTACACTACCGTAAAGTGTTCGGGAGATTAGCTACGTACGAAACGGCTACGCTACCAAGAGGTAGAACATTGTCAACTCACTCGAGGGGTTGATGTTAAGGACCGCACCGTATTCGTATTGCTGACTACTACAACCGAGAAGGATAAAATCGCGGACTCGATCGGGACAGCCGTGTCGCGATCTGGATCGGCTGAGAAACTTGGGATTACAGGACTTGGGATTCTGCCGTGGGAAAAAAAGGTAGACGGATAGGTCATACATGCATCAAAAGGAAAAGTTGACGGACGAGCCAAAGCAGATGGGCCTGTGAGGTAGACGGGACTTTGATGGTCGCTGTCGGCGTATACCTGTCTAGACGACATTTGTCAAGATAGAAATGGAAGAAGCAAAGGGCACTGCTCAAAGTGGGCGATATTCGCAGCGGACGATGATGGGACTTGGTGATACCACAGCGGTGTGGCAACTTGGCGTCCTTCGAGGCAGGATGACTTTGCAGGAATTCCTGCCGAGGGTTATTTATCATTGATACGATCAGTTGCGAATATCTACACCTGACGAGGCCCTCAATATTACAAAATTAACGGGTTGTTAAAGTGACCACCATAAAGAGACGAGCACCGATAGTGAAGCTAATTCGTTAGGTCAGCAATGTATTTAATGAGGAGTGCTTTTGTGACCATCGGATCTCTGAGCAGACTTGTTCGATTCGATACGACGACGACCACCGCTACCTATAAGCAATGACGACAATCTTAGAACGGCACACCTTGTTTATTGATCCCTAACTGCGATAGAGGGTTTCTCGCGTCAAGCGAAATGATTATAGCTATCTCCTAGACATCTCACGCGTAAATAGTGTGTACCTTAGGAGCAAAGCTGTAAGATTACAATATTATCTAGTTAGGTACCTAGGTAGCCTTGAATTCCTAATAGACGTGAAGCTACTCGACATCTGAAATACAGGGTCGAAGGAATTCCATATGCAACGAGAATAATATCTAAATATCTATACTACCCACCCGTTAGGTGGGCAATATTCTCTTTCAGTCTATCTTTATTCTTTCGTAACCCTTGGCGAACTTCCAGAACAAGACGTTGGGACCTAAGCAATAGCAACATGGTCAGGTCTTGTACAGCTTCTTTTGTTGTATTATGTTCTTTGCTTTTTATAAGATTTTTTATGATTAATTTAGAATCAGTCGCACGTTTTAGTTTATTATGAATTATTTCCCCGCCCAATTCTCTTTTTTCGGCTGAGATCTCCTTATCAACATGGTCGATAAGCTTTGTTACCATCTCAAGTTCCGAATTTAATGTTTGAAGGAGGGTATTGGGAGGTAAGCCGTCCGAGGTGGGGTAGTTAGTTGGGCTGGGCGCCCCGCTCAGAATAGGGTCAAGTATTTCTAAACTTCTGTTTAGAAACGCGTCGTGATGAGTCTCTTGGTAGAGTGATAGACCCCGAAGAACTTCATGGAACATCTCATGTGCGTCGACTTGATGCGGAGCGTCTGATTTTGACTCTTTCCTTGACGAGGTTGCAGCTCGTACTGCAGGCTTTGACTTTTGAGTTTTTTCTTGCCTGAGAACGGGTGTTTCCGTATGTGCGTGAATAGCATTAGGATTCGGTCTCTGATATCGGGCAAAGGTAACGAAAGCCGAGATGCCTTCGCACCACGAGCGCAGATGATCTCCTTGCTCAAGGTTGCCGTCGAGACGGGTCCACTCATCGTAGAAGACTATCTGATTATATTCACTTTCGGCAAGCGGATATGCTGAGCGAATGTCGCCGTTCCTGCCATGCAAAACTGAGAGGTTGCCGTTTTTACCTTCAAAGGTCCAAACGACCACTTTAGTATCTTGACGAGTGGCCATTATATAGTGCTTCTTCTCCTTGAAATCGACCCGTCGTTCCGGAATGGACTTGTCGCCGACATCTTGGACCAAGTATTCCGCTGGAATGAGCTCACCAACGACAACGGCAAGCTGGTCGAAGGGTGTAACCGGATCTCCAGAGTCGAGTTCTTGCGGTGACCAAGTGACTTCGCTTTCATAGCTATGGTCAGGTCGCGACGTGGGCTGGTCATGGATCGAGAGGATCTTTATAACCATTTGAAAAATTCGATCAGTACGGCCGGTGTCGTACGCCCAGAGTGTGGGGTGGAAGGCTAGATCTTTAGACATCCTGGATAACGATAAGGATGGACGTGATGGTGGGATATGGCGAAACTTGCGAGATAGCCGCGACTAGTGAAAGTACAAGTCAGAAGCTTGGAAGCGGAAGAAGATGATGATGGAGGCAACTTACGTGAGTAAAAGACGATAGGATTTTGGAAAGAAAAATCGGCAACCGATATGATCGGGTATGAGATGAGCCTGTGGATGTTTAGGATGAGATGGTACACGTAGGTAGGTAGGTAAGTAGAAGATGTGATTAAAGAAGCCCTGATCAATAGAGTGAGAAGGAAGGGACGAGTGCGAGTGGGAGGCGTAATATGATACGATGGTTGAATGGCAAAATTCTCAGCGCATCATTAGATGGAGACGATGTATATGTAGTGTGTGTCGGGAAACAGGTTGCAATCAAGATATTCGAGTGTGAGATGGAAGGAAGGAAGCAAGCGGTGTGTGTGTGTGTGTGTGTGTGTGTGTGTGTGTAGGTAGAAGGGGTATCATCTCAACAGGTTGTAACAAATACGGCCAGTTCAAGTTCAGTTTGATGAGAAGAAGAAGGAAGCAATATACATACCTTATGTAGAAAGACGTAGCGTCTTAAGATAAAGGCTCCAACTAATATGGCCGATGGTTAGATGGACCAGAGAAGAGACGTGTGCAGTGTTTTGATAAAGAGGTAATTGATGGAGTAATGGGGTTTTTTTAGCAGACGGTTATATGGAGATGATGATGATGTAGGTAAGTAAAATGTGTAGAGCATGTTACGTTGATGATAGTCAAGTATCAAATGGATTTGTGAGTAAGGAAGCGTCGTGTGTGTGTNGGGGGGGGGGTAACAACGCGAAAAAGGTCACATTGAATATTTCCGAGCAGTAGACAGGTAGGAAAAGGAAACTTACCTAAGCAGAAGATCTAACCAGTGTATTGAAACCCTTATCAATGAGATCGGATATGGTATATGGTATGAGCCTATGGATGATTAGATAGATGTGTCATAAGTGAGTAGAAGGTGTAATGTTTTGAGAGGATAATTATGGTCGGGTAGTAGATAGACCTGTGGATACTTGAAAGGAAGCGACGTGTGTGTGTGTATGTAGAAGAAGGTGTAAAGTCTCGAGGTGGTCTGCAGCCAATATGGCTAGTGGATGGGTAGAAGAAAATAACAGTAACATACGTAGGTAAGAAGAAAGGCGGAGTGTCTTGAGGGACTGCAACCAAGGTACGATCAAGTAACGGGATTTTCAACGAATGGTAAGATGATGATGATGATGATGATGATGATGATGTGTATGTGTGTGTGTGTGTAGAGAGGCTACAATCAAGATGGTCGAATGTTAGACGGGGTTGGGAATGATTAGAAGGAGGCGGGTGTAGGTGGAAGGTGTAGGCACTGGGAGTAGGCACCGGGAATAGGCAACAATGAATATTTCCAAATATGGTATTCTTCAGTGGATGGTTAGGAGATGGGAAACTTACGTGTGTAAAAAAAGGGCTTTGAAAGAATTTCGAATTGATATTTTGTATCAGATGGACCTGCGCGTGGTTAGACAGAGGTGACGCGGGCGAGTAGAAAGTGTGAGGGTTTGAAAAGGTAACAAAAAAGAGGGGTATCAGACGAAGCGATGTGTGTGTAGTGTGTAGTGTAGGTAAAAGGTGTAGGGGCACGAGATTGGTTACAATCAATATATGGTCAGTCGATGGTTGAAAGGGACAACATACGTACTTGGGTACCCAAGGTAGGTAGAGAAAAGTATGGTGGAGTAGTAGTAGCTTATTCAGCGGATGGGTTGGAATGAGTAGATTTTTTATTTCGTGCGGGTGTAAGAAAAGAAGTTGAAAAGTTCAAGTTCAGAAGGGGGTGTTGATGTGAGGAAGATTTTTATATTGGACACCACATAGCCGTAATGTTTGGTGGTTTCCCTCTTTCTCTCTCATCCGCCCGAAGAATTATTTCCCGATTTCCTCATCCGTATAAGGCAGCTTCATACCTCCCCGTACCTATCATTCACCGCCCCGGATCAAAGAGGCAGCTGCGGTAAGCCGCTCCGGAACCAAACCACACACTACAACGATCTCAACCCTACATCTCGAGCTTCCTCTAGACTGCTCTCACCTTTGCGATTCACTACTAACTGCAGTTCCATACGCTTTCGTGGTAGGTGCGGTCGTGACAATGTAAAAAGAAAGTCCCGGTTGGACTTTTTTTAACCCTCTCACCTCCCACGACGAGGAAGCAAGGTATGACTCTTACCTCTCCATCTCTTTCCAGCGAGTTCTTCTTATTTTCTCGTTTACTAGATCTCTTCGTCTTCTATCCTCTTGAACCTTGCTGATACATCTAGCCTCATCAGGCCACAGAGACTAGTGATAGCAATGTACACCCCTTATCAAAAATTTGCATCATCAATCATTTTAACATCTTACGCATCTCATCTCATTCTAACAACAACAACAACAACAACAACAACAACAACTTACTACACAATCACAGCTTGATTACCTACCTATAGCCTCTCTTAAAATTTCTTTCCACTTACCCAGGTGGCTTCCTTCTAATCACCCACAAGTCGATCTAATATTCGACCGTATTTATAACCCGTCTGCCTCTTAAGACACTACATATTCTACTCACCCAACCCCACTCACGTACCATAGCCTTCATGATTCTAAGTAGCGTCGTTGACTCATCTACCCTCATATCTCGCCTACGGGGAAAGAGCCGCTTCCAAGGCTAGTCAAGGTATTACTCTCTCTCTCAGTCTACCGCGACGTGTTACCTGGATATATTGCTTACATTGAATGATAATAGAATTTTCAAGTTATCAGACCGACGCGGCGTATATGATCACATCCAATCCGCCAGATCGTCCGAATATGCTCTGAACTTGGATTCAAATCTTAAATCTTACCGCATATGGTATGCCGCGCAGGATGGATGAGGTGAATTTCGCAGAGATCCCGGACGGGGGGTTCTATGAGGTGAAATATTTCCGAATGTCAGGAGAGGATTGGGAGAAAAGTCAAGCACAAAGTCCCGTTACCAAAGAACAAATAAAGGAGGCAGTAAGAAAGTACGAGACGGTTGATCTACTAGGGGTACTTGAAACTTCGCATAGAAAGTACAAAATGTCCCTAGTAGGAGTGGACGACGGGGAAATAGTCGAGGGAGTCAAGACATCGACGCACTACTGGAAAAGGGTTCTCAGGGCACACAAGCCAAGATTCGGCCAAGATTTCAACCAAGTCGTCGAGCTTCTTCTTACAAAGATAAACCTTAAGAGCAGGCCCACCAACACAGCGCTATATGCGAACGTGAGAAGTATGCTCCTGAACGTACATTCGATCCGCAAAGCTTGCAACTACACGTTCGATCCGGAGAAATGCTCTAAGCTGAAGCTCCCAACATATGCGCAACTCGAAGCGCTTCGAATCTACGGGGATAATAATTCGGGCTTTGGGAACCTGCCACGAGGAATCGAAGACCTCTTGAGGGCAACAGCTCTCGGTTGGAGATTCAGACCTCGAAATCCAGGTCATTTCCCGAAATTCTGGTTAGATTTCGTTAGGCATGATGAACAGGTTTTCCGAAACCAAAAAAGACAACAAGAGGCACAAGGGGGTCGGGCTTCGCAGAAAGTAATGCGGGTAGATGCGGAGACTGAAGAACTACGGACTCAAGAGCCAGAAACTGGAGAGGCAGCAACCGGAGAAGCAGGAGCCGGAGAAGCAGGGGCTACGGTAATGCCCAAGCAAAGTGCGGAGGTATCTAGTGAAATTCACGAGTCGGAAGCTTGGAAGAAAGCCGTGACGGAGTCTATCCGTGCAGTAGATTTCAAACAAATTCGGGAGGAATCGTTAAAAGAAGCTTTCGGTTCGGAATCATTCAAACGAAACCAGCAGGAAGCCTGGGAACGCTTTATGGATTCGGAACGCTTCAAGCAAAAGCAGCAAGAAGCGTTGGAAAGGGTTTTGGGTTCGGAAGGCTTCAAGCAAAAACAGGAAGAAGCCTGGGAAAGATTTATGGATTCGGAAGGCTTCAAGCAAAAGCAGCAGGAAGCCTGGGAACGCTTTATGGATTCGGAGCGCTTCATGCAAAAGCAGCAAGAAGCCTGGGAACGCTTTATGGATTCAGAAGGCTTCAAGCAAAAGCAGCAGGAAGCCTGGGAACACTTTATGGATTCGGAACGCTTCAAGCAAAAACAGGAAGAAGCGTTGGAAAGGGTTTTAGATTCGGAACGCTTTAAGCAAAAGCAGCAAGAAGCCTGGGAACGCTTTATGGATTCGGAACGCTTCAAGCAAAAGCAGCAAGAAGCGTTAGAAAGGGTTTTAGGTTCAGAAGGCTTCAAGCAAAACCTGCAGGAAGCGTTGGAAAAGGTTTTGGATTCTCCACGTCTCAAAAAGACGCAAAATGAAGTGGAAGCATGGAAAGACTCGGAGAGGCCATCACCCTCTCAAGCCGCATTGGGACAGATGCCTAGGGAATCCCGTTCGAAATGGACCGATTCATCAGACGATGGAGCCTCTAGCATCGGAGGGACTGGCAGTCAGAAAACGCCTCTTAGTAACTATAAAAAGAGTTACTTTACTATGGGACCGGATTCGGATTCGGATGAAGAAGAGGGTTAGTGGAAACCGGGGAATCTTGTGATAACATTTCACTTTGATTTAATGGTACGCGATGTGCTTTCAAGGATTGAGCTTATTATTGCAAGTAAAGTGAATTAGATTTAAATATTTGATCTTCGCGTTGTATTTCGTTAGTCGAGCTTATAGCAACACATGCCAAACCGGCAGAATATGACTACGCTTTTATTCCGTCTGTCCCTCTTGTGCCGTGTCCAATGCTAGGTGCCTCTTAAGAACTGGTGGGAATATTAACTAGGCCGGCTAATTTATCAAAGAAGATCCGGCTAGTTGAATATATATAAACTTCATTCTCATATCTCAACTATTTACCTTGCTTGCCTAATCTGTTTACACCCTTTGCCTCGCCTATCTATCCTGTCTTACTGTCATGGGTTATCCGCAAAGTCCCATAGATAGTGCAAAGAGGGGACTGGTCAAAGGCGGCTGGCATATCCGTCTTACGAATAGCCACGCGGTCGTCTCGTGTCAAAGCCTTTACGCACTATCGTACCTTGGGCGATATTTCAAATCATCGTTCTATTTAGTCCTATGGACTATACCTAAAGCTAAAGAGAAACGCAGTGCGTAAGAGAGCGCGCGGGGCCTCTGTCACAAAGTAAAAATTGCGTAGAATGTCGTTACGTGCGTAGTTCTGATTTCCGGATTTTATTTCGACGCATCCTTGCTGGAAGGTTCATCCTCATCTTCCTCCACCTCGTTCGTATCAAGGTCCAGGTCATCTTCCTCCAAAGATACCGTTTCGCCTTCGGCATCATCTGACTTTGACTCTGAAGAGTCCGATGAATCGTCTCTTTCCCAAGCCATTTCATCATCGCCCTCGCGGGAATCATCATCCTTAACAATCCACTCTTCTTGTTCCTCGTCGTCTTCGCCGTCATCATCATCTTCGGAGTCCTCCATATCTTCGTCTTCGTGGCCCTCGGCATTTTCTTCTTCTTCGTCAAAGTCGTCGAGATCATCTTCGTCCTCGTCTAGCTCGTCGTCCTCCTCATCGTCGGAAGATTCTTCCCTGTACATCGGGCGCTTGCGTGGGATGATCTATACCGTTAGTTAGCGAAATGAGAAGGGCACTTGAAAGGTTCGAGGTTCGCAATACATACCGACCTTCTCGGGCTAGGGCCCGGCTGAGGATTGCTCGTAATAGGCTCGAAAATCCCAGATTCAATCCAACGGGCGGGCGGGGTCCAATTTTTGAACCTCTCCTCCGCCTGCTCTTCTAAGACTTTTTGTCTCTGGCGGTAATATTCCTCGGCGATCGCTCGCGCGGACTCTTCCGTCTGATTAAAGCGCTCGTAAAGGCGCGCAAGTTTTTTGTCCATGGCTACGGATTGGAAGGGCCGAACTGGGAGTCTTTAGTCATGCTAATCCCCGAATGCTAGTAACATTTAGGTACTTACCGGATATCAAGTTTTCTTTCTAGGCTCCCACGTAAGAGCTGTCTCGCAAAGGAGGGATGACGAAGGGCGAGTTATTCGGCTTAAAATAAGGTAATGCGGCTCAAAAAGGAATGATGATGCTAAAAACAATGTTTTTTTTTTGTTCCGGGCCACCATGCGGAATGCTTTCGCTTAGCCCGATATTGTGGTGTTGATGTTGATGTTACAGTAGCTGGGCTAGCGCGCAGGTGTAAAGAGGAGGTCAAAGGTGAAGAAGAGGTCAGAGGCGAAGAGGAGGTAGCGGCCAAATGTATCGCTAGATTTGTGGTGGAAGGTACTGGATTGGATTAGAGAGATTTGAAGCGAACGCGACTTCCAACGTCCTTGCCGGCAGCCTAGAATCGTCAAGGTTCTCGATGGTCGGCTGAGGTCCCAAGTCGTGGAATACGTGTTTACGAAATGATAAGGTACGTGACAGGTCGGTCGATACTTAGGTCACGCGCTTCTTTGACTTGAACGTCACGAACTGGAATGAACTCTGCTAGATATCTAAGTAGGTAATCTGGAATCTTGCCTTTTTTTTTTTTTTTTTTTTTTTTTTTTTTTTCAAAGCAGTGAAAGAGCCTTGAGTAACAAGAGCCCTCGACACAACCATCACCAGGCCTCTACGGTAAAAGTCCCGGGTACCTTCCACGAATACATCAGACTTACGCCGGGTGTGTATTTTTCATCCAAGCGAGTGAAGCCTAACCTGCGTGCTTTCCTCAAACACATTTTTACCACCACATCCTTACATCCAAGGTAAATATCTCGCTAGGTGACGCCCGTCTCCAACTTCACCCCTTGCCATACAAACCCCTTTAGTGATAACATCCAAAGATCTACGTCGTTGCAAACACCTCGAACTCTCATCCCATACCGCGCCGCAAGCTTCCTAAGCCCTCTTCGTCAAAAGTGATACGCCATAACCGCGTGAACTGCCATGGCTGAACGCTGGGAAGCTATACAGCGCACGAACGCTGAGTTCCTTTCATGGTTGGAAGAGAAGATCCGTCGCGCCGATAATGATCCCGGCTTCTACGAACGCGCCAATCCGTTCCGTATGATAGAGCGCGAATTCGTTCCTAGTCGGTATCTCCCGTCGGATGATCAGCCCCTAGCCGACGGCGTTACCATTAGCAAAGGAAAGCAGAAAGTACGACCTAGCGCTACGCCATCTGGTTTCGTGGTCCCAATCCGCGGTGAGGATATGCCGGAGGAGGTTCCGGTGCTGCAGTATCTCGGCAGCGACAGTTTTATATCTCATATCGTAAGTCAGCACCGCACCGTCGCCCGGATGCGTCGCGCGTGATTATACTAACGCGAAAACGCAGAACTCTATCACGGATCCGAACATTGAAGTATCGACGGTTCTTCCCGAGCTAGACACCATATTGAACGATTGGCAGGCTACGGGTCAAGAGAGGCTACTCCGGCTTGGGAGGTCGGCCTTTGGAGGAGGCTTCCTCGCGGACCCTATGGGTTTGGGAAAATCGTTAACCGCCCTTGTATCGGCTGTCAGGTTGCACAGGGAGCTTCGCAGCAAGGGCTTCATACTCGTCGTTTGCCGAAAGTCGTGTACCGGCCAGTGGTACGAGGAAATACAGAAGCATTTCAAAGAGGTGAGCCGATGCGAATCCCCGAATCCGTTCAGACTTATTGACCCGTGCGATTTTCCTTTCCTCCAGGACGCGCGCCCGTCTGCGATGGTTCTCAACCGCGCCGATTTCCCAGTCAGGAAGCTTCTTAGCTTCGACGTGGTAATCGTAAGCGCGAGTTTTTTGAGGCAGCGCCACCTCGAAATCAAGGCGCGCGAAAAGCTTCTCAACATAGTCCCTATCGCGTCTTTGTCTACCGTGAAGGAGGCGCTGGGGATCGCGGATCTGACGTCTATAGCTATGCCGCTACATTCGAGCCTCTACGAAGAGCTCGACGCAAGGATATCGGTCCTCATATTCGACGAGTCTCAAGACGCCAAGAATCCGGACACCGCCTTATGGGCGGCCGTGAAGTCCCTCAATTATCGTACCGCATTCTTGCTATCGGGGACTCCGGCGTACAACACCCTCGACGACCTCTACGGCCAGATATCTTTGCTCCCGGGGTGCCCGATATCGAGCTTGGCGCATTTTCGACGTCTCTTCGGTACCGATAAGGTCCCGCGTAACGAACAGGGAGGCGATGATGTCCTGAACGATCAGACCAATCCGCGAATGTTACTGCTGAAGAGGTTTATGGCGGCCATATTAGTCGCGAGGCCCAAAGAGCTCCTGAAGCTCCCGGCTATGTCCGAGACGGATATCTCGGTCGAGCTAAATTGGAACAGTCACCCCGCCGCGCTCGCCGCCATCGAAGCGTTAGTGTCGCAAGCCTACAGGCTTCTTAGTAAGATGAGGCGTAGCAATCGTATAGAAGGACGGAGATTAAAGAGGCAGGCGTTTTCCCTCTTCTGGAAGGCTCAGGCGCTTTCGGCCAGTCCTCTGTTGAGCGTTAGAGAGATAAGGGGAGGCCGAAGCCAATATTGGGCCTACGTCGAATGGGCAGCAGATCGCTTCAGTCATTTCGTTAAGATGAAGGGTTTGGATGAGAACTTGACGTTTGAAAACCTGGACCAGGAGCAGAGGGGACAGTTTGTGAGATGGATACGACGGGAACCCGGACCTGGCAGACGCCGAGCAGCGACGGTTACGGATGACATGGAAGACGACGACGTCGAGATGACGAGTCAGCCTGGCGACTTGGAATCTAATGACGACGGCGGCGACGGCGGCGACGACGACGACCAAGGGGACGACGAGGATATGTCCGACTACGAGGACGCATCCGACGATGATGAAGACATGTCCGACGATGAAGACATGTCCGACGATGAAGACATGTCCGACGATGAAGCGAGCGCCTCTTCGGATGGTATTGGGGATGCGGGTGATGCGGAGGGCGCAGAAGGGGTCAACAAGAAGATGACGAGGCAAGAATGGCTTAAATACTTGAATGATCAACCGGACGGCGAGATTTTCTCACCTAGAATAACGGCGGTCGTAGATACCATCAAGTCTATCCGCGACGGTGGAAACGGAAAAGTCATGGTGGCGTCGGAATACGTCAAGTTTCTAGACATCGTTCGCGTGGGCCTCGCGCGTAAAGGGGACGAATACGCCGGCTCCGCGGTCAGCGAGTTTAACGGGACTATCGCGTCTCAAGAAGCTCGTACGGATATCATCAGAGATTTCAACGACCCGGGAAGCGAATCGGCAGTACTCCTCTGTACGATCGCGGCGGGCGGTACCGGATTGAATATTACCGGCGCGTGCCACCTGATAGTTTGCGAGCCTCTATGGTCGCCCGGACAGCTGGAGCAGCTAAAGGGAAGAGTCTGGCGGCTGGGGCAGACGAAACCCGTCACGGTATATCACATCTTTGCCGAATTTTCTCGCATCGATCAGGCTATAAGATCCGCTGGAAGCCAAAAGGCTGACGGGCGCAAGGACCTCATGGAGCCTCTAGTCCGCGAGGACGACAAAGACTTTAACCTACCAAGACTCCCTACTGCCGAGGAACTAGATGACGATAATTAACCTACTCGGCTTTGGCAAATTCGGGTTCTAGGTCGTAGCTGATAAATATGTACAATTGCTCACAAGTTAAGTTGGATGCGTCTAATGTGAACTCGATGCTTCAATGTAAACTCGATGCTATCATCAGAGATCCGTGATGAATCGCATACGTGCCAACTAGATGTAACCCACCGATTATCTCGAGGAACGATCGGAAAGATAGCAAGTTTATAAATTTTTTTAAACTTAAGAAATAGTACCAGAATCGGGATGCCTTAGCTATTCGGTAGCCAACGTTTCTTTCCCTACGACACGCGCCTCTCTCATTTCAGCCTGCAACCATACCAATACCACAACTAGGATACAGCCGCGGAAACACCAACACGACAATCCAGATTCGTGATTACCTACTAGGTATTTGGCATCGCACATCGAAAATCATACCACTCCCAAAGAGGTACTACCATGGAACCTCCTCAGCCCGAGTGTCAATCATATGCGGAATCTAAGTCGGAATCGGATTTGCCTCCGCGGAAGCTACTACTAGAGTTGAAAAAAGCTATCGAAGATGTTCTACGAATAAAGAGAGAGAGCGTGGAATCCCGAGGCGAGCTCGAACAGGCAATACAGCAAATGCGCGCGCTGGCATCCGAGGCGTTAGATCACCAACGACGACAACCAGAAAAGGTTCGATACGCATCGCCGGAATCTATCAAGAACCTAACACCTCCCATGATCGAATTGTTTGAGTACGTCTCTGGGGAGATTAGAAAGGAGATCAAGGAACCGGGTTCGGTAAAGAATATCTACAAGAAGGCGACGGAAGCTTATGACCGTATGTTAGCGAAGGAGAGACGGGACAAAGCTAAGGCTAAGCTAGCCATCGAAGATGAGAATGTAAAGTAGTACTACGGTCGACTGGTTTTATATTCGGCTAGCATAAAGAAAATCCAAAGTTTCCACCTACATCGTTTATTTCCTTAATTACCTAGAGGAGGAGGAGTGAAGAGCTACGTAGTCCCATGCTGAATCTTCGCTTTACCCAACCTAGAAGATTTCACTGTAGCCTGGTATCCGGGGGCGTGGTATCTCTACAAAACTTTGACGCGGCTTCTTTATCTGATCCAAACATTCAATCTCGAAAATAGGTACAAGCTACCTAAGTTTCCCAATCTCGGACACCTCATTAGCTACAACTTGATTTGGAAGCAGGCATCACCTGCCTCCACATCCCCCTCACCTCACCTCTACCTCTACTTCTACCTCTTCCTCTTTCTCTACCTCTACCTCTACCTCTACCTCTTTCTCTACCTCCTCCTCCTCTTCCTCCTCTTCCCCGAATCTATTTAGAACCCCCTCCAGAGAAATACGCATCGATATATGGATATGGCGTCGGCGTCGCAGGTTGTGAAGTCGCCGTGGGAGTCTGCGCAGATGCCGCAGGAGATTCACGATCACATTGCGCGCATGATAGGTAGAGATGGCCGTGCCATGATGTCACGCGCGTCCTCGTACTTTAGACACGTCTTTTCGGCAGTTCATTACGAAGAACTTCGCTTCACCAATACGCAACGCCAGCTCTCGTATACCCTTCGCATATTCATACAGACTTGCGAGAATATGCCGTTCACGTCTGGGGCGGGCAACGTCCCGTTTAATCATTACATCAGGTAAGCGCTTTTGGAGAATGCAAACTAATACGCGCTCTCATCTGACACCTCTCCAGCGCCGCGAGCATCGAGTGCGTGACTCCTCCGTCGGCGGCTACCCCCGAGACGGGATGGGAATTCGCCGACGATTCTCCGAGACTCGGCTGGGAACCCGACCAGAACCTACCTTGCCGCATCATGAAAGCAATCAGCCTCATGCCTGGCTTGGCTTACTTGAGTTTGATACTAGATCATTTCACCCAGGATCAGGACAACGAAGTCAGGCGACGTACCGGCGATATCGAACCTTGGAAATCCGTTCGGCTGCTGCGCATCAAGACCGGATCGCTCGCTTGCGGAGGAAAGATAGTCGAGCGGCTGGTTCCTAAACTAGAAGGGCTACGCTTGCACGTCGGCGTGAGAAGCGAGATCTTCCGAGTCGCGGCCAGACACCATAAAAATCTCCAGCGTTTGCATATCGCGCTGGACCGACCGGACTTCCCGACTGGCGAGGCACCCACCGGCATGCCCGAATACGCTACGGGCTATATCCGTCAGAATTTCAAGCACCTAAAGTGGCTGACGCTCGAGTTCAATGTCACACGTATGTGCTGGTTCGACCAAAAAAGCTTTGTAAGTTTTGCATTCTAATCGTCGGCGGTATCGTCCTAACCGTTGGTGCTTCCGTAGGATACCAAGCTAGACAAGTTCGTCGCTGCCCTCAAGAAATTCAAACACCTCGAGCGACTGGCGTTTACCATCCTCGACCGTCATAGGCTACAAGGGAACAAAGATGCCTTCTGCAGAGGGGTTATTAAGGTCATGAGCGAGAAGTTGCCGGGTATCCTCCAGATTGCGATTCTGGCCGATTACCCAACATACTATTTGGGAAAGAGGGATAGTGAGGGCGTGGATATGGACATTTCCAGCATGGACGCGAGAGCGCTAGGACATGGTTCGTGGCCGAGAGGCGTGCGAGACAATTAGGACGGTCATGCTAGCATTTTGCTCGGTTGATATTAGAAGATGGGCCAGCCCCGTCAGCAACGGAACGGGCCATACGATAGCTTTCTAACGTTGAGTTTAACTTTGTTTTTATGCATGCAACCCGTGCGGATAAGTCACGGCGGTTTACTTAATAATAGTCTCTCCCGTTAAGAGTGATGTTATTAATAGTAGTAGCTAGCACTTCAATAATAATGATTTTCAGCCCCCACTCCTGAAAAAGCCAGCAGAAAAATTCCCCTACTTAGATATATTAATACGAGTCCGGAACTAGAGCTTGAACTTGGCAGGGGCCTTTGGCGCGTAATAAGGAGTAGTCCAAGTAAATATCCCGCTCCTAGCACGTCGGTCAGTTCGTACGGATTGTCGATAGGTTGATGTTGGTCAGCTCAGTTATCCCAGTCAGCTCGACCATCAACCTGTTAGCCAGTCAGTTTATCCGGTAACCTAGTTCTAGTTTTAGACTGTCCATCTGTCGATTAGTCTAGCCAAATCGCCAAGCCAAGCAGTGAGCCAGTCAGTCTAGCCGCCCAGACTGTTCACCTGCTGGACCAACTAACTTACCAAGCTAATAAGTCAGTCAGTCCAGCCGCCCGGATTGTTAGTCAGTCGGTCAATCTATCAGCCAATTAGCTTATCAGTCTATCTATCAATTTATCTGTCAGTCGGTCAACCTATTTATTTAATTATCTGTTAATCAGTTAGTTAGTCAGGTCAGCCAGCCAGGTAATCTATCTGTCAATCGGCCAGTCAATCAGTCTATATGCCAGTCAGTCAATCTATTAATCAGTAAGTTTATCATTAGTTAGTCGATCGGTTAATAAATCTGTCAATCAATCTGTCAATCAATCAATCAATCAATCAATCAATCAATCAATCAATCAATCAATCAATCAATCAATCAATCAATCAATCAGTTAGCCAATCAATCAATCAATCAATCAATCAGTTAGCCAATATCGAGCCAGCTAGTAAATCAATCAGCCCAGCCGCCCGGATTGTTATTTAGTCAGTCAGTCAATTTATTTATCAATCGGTCAACCTATTTATCTATCTGTCTGTTAGTTAGTTGGTCGATCAGCCGGCTAGCTAGTTTATCATACCAACTATCAGTTGGTCGGCCGGTCAGTTAATCTATCAGTCTGTTTTATCTGTCAGTCGGTTAGTCTGTTAGTTGGTCGGTTGGTTAATAAATCTGTCTGTCAGTTAATGGATCGGTCCGCCAATCTTATCAGACTATTTATTAGTCGGTCGGCCAGTTAGTTAATCTGTTCATCTGTCAGTCGGCCGGCTAGTCAGTTAGTCGGTCAGTAAGTCAATCGGTCAATCGGTCGGCCACCGTTAACGCAGCACCTGTTCATGAGTGGTACGGTACATATTATGACCTTTGCACCATGTAGTCTAAAAGTCGCGGGAAGGTTAAAAAGGTGGATCGAACAGGTGCTGCGTTAACAATACCGAATCGGTCAACCTACCTGTCTGTTAGTCTGTTGTCAGTCAATCGATGGGTCAGCCAATCTATCAGGCCATCTATGAGCTAGTTAGTCTATCCATATCTATCCGTCTATCTGTCTATCGGTCTACCTATCCATCTATCCATCAATTAATCTGTCAGTCCGTCTATCAATCGGTCAGTCGGTCGGTCTGTCAATGGATCTGTCAGTCAGCCTGTTAGTCAATGCGGCCAGCCTGTCCGGTTATTCTAGATTGTGAAGCTGTTGGATAACCAAGCCAGCCAGCCAGCCAGCCAGCCAAGCCGGTCTAGTCTGCCAGTGAGTCAGTCCAGATGGGTAACCTGCCTGGTCCGCCTGTCCGCCTACGGATTGATCCAATACACCTAATCCGCTCTGCACAATCAGACATACGGGAACCAGGACCAACGCAGATAGTGCCCGTCGCGTATGACGATGCCTTAAATCTTGGATGGGAAGCTTGTGGGATTCCATTGAATAAAATACACTAGCAAGTAGCGTGGCTCAAGAAATACTCATGGGGCCTTTATTAATAACGATGAGAATGGCTATATGAGGGCTATAGAAAGTTATAGAACTGAGGGCGTGTATATACTGCATGGACAAGCTGGCTATTCAACCTCTTCAATCCTAGGTCGCGCCCTCGGCTCCAGAGAAGGCAAGCTTGGGGCAGCCCCTATATTTAATCCAGCTAACCGCGTCAAGTCGGGAGTATTCCGATCACTCTGAAACTCTGCAGCAAAAGGTACTAAAGTTCTCAACTGCCAATTGTGTAGGCTTTCTACTACGTCTCGCGCGTGCTGCTGCACCAACCCGTCAGAATCCGTCTGAGCTATATACTCCAGCACGCGCGCGATATCCTGCCGGCTTGAGTCGGTTAACCCGAAGCCGAGGCGCCTACCGCTTTCGCGTGCGTCTGCAAGAGACCGTACGAAGTGTAATATGAGTATGATAGCAGCTCGACGAAGTATGCCGGTCTCCGGGCCCGATTCGAGGGCGAGTACGTTGAGACACAGGTCGACAGACGCCTCAACGAGAGGCGCACCCAAACCGGCGATGTTAGTCTCGATAGCAACCGAGAATATCGACAGCGCCGAGGCGCGCATGCGCACATCCTCGGCCCCGCGCTTGCTCTCCCACCCAGATACGATCTGTGCGATCAACTCGTTGCGCAACTTCTCGTCTTCCGTTTGGTCTTCTTCGAGTTCGCCGAGGTCGGGTACCTCGCCCTGCCAAGCATCTTGAGCTGCTTTGTTCTTTAGCTGTTTAAGCCGCTCTTGGCGGTCTTGCTTTGCTTTTGTTTTAGGACGTTGGGCGCGCCGTCCTGCGATTGCGAGTAGCGCCTCGCCCACTTGTCGTGCAGTATCGCCTGAGAAGGTCTCTCCAAGGCGCTGGACCACTTGGAGTAATGCCTCGCCGAACCGCAGACGAGTATCAGTGGTCTCCAATTCGTTCGCGTCAACATAGTGCTCCAGGATCTCCTTTATAGTTGAGCGAGGGTGCCGGTCGGCGAGGTGGGTAAATAGCTTTACCACGGTCAGGTTAACGTAGTCGTCGTCTTCGTTTAGTAAAGACGACAGAAGGACTAGAGTAGCCTGGACATCGAGGATAGGGCTACCAGCTCGTATTAAGCCGGAGAGTAGATTTAAGCCCTCCGTACGCACCGGCGGAGGCGAGTCAGCCTGAGTGATGTATGAGATAGCCAAGTTGTAGGTCTTGCGATCTTCAATCTGACGATCTGTGGGTGCCGTCGTCCGTTCGGATGGATCTTCTATAGCATCTCGGTACTTTAGTAGGAGGGCAAGGTTTCGGGCCGTTTGGGAAACTTCGTCCGCTTGCAATCTGCTTATCCTTTCGAGGGAACCCTCTATAGACGCTAGAATATCGGGGCGGACATTTGCTTTCTGGAAACCGGGAGCCGTGACTACGAGATTCAGCAGGCTGAGCGCTACCGGCGTAGCGTCGTCGTCGGCAGCGACGGGTGAATTTTCAGACTTTTTTAATATCTGGCTAACGAGTTCGAGCATTTGCTTCCAGCTCGAGACTAGTCGGTCGGACAGCTTCTCCATCATTTTCTGAAGTACCTTCGCCTCGATAAGTTGCGCTGTCGGGTCTTTCTCTCTCCCAGCTTCTGGAATCATTTTGATCTCCTGTGTAGTTTCGGTGGACTCGAGCGAATTTTGTAGTAGCCTGAGGAATAGCGTTGATATATCTGAATCAGTCCCGACCGATTGCAAAAGTCCTAGAAAAGCCTCCGACTTCGATTCTAAGAGACCCAGGTGTAATTCGAGATCTGCGTTACTGGCGCTTTCTTGTAAGCGTTTTATCTGGATGCCAGAGTCCCCTACCTTATCGAAAATCCATCGGGGCTTGGACGCATCAGTACTTCCATTCGTAAGGAGGTTGCTAAGAAGCGCCTGGAACTTCTCTGGGGAGCCCGAAATCCTTAGATATATATTTAGGAGCGTGTTGGCGGGGCGTCTGTATCGGTCGTCGAGCTTCTTGCCCGCCGGTGGCCACGATGATAATATCCAAAGCGGATGCATCAGCGGAGCAAGTAATCTCCTTGCCAATCCGGGATTTGGATGCGAGTCTAGCAGAGACGACAAGCGCCTCAACGCGATGCGCAAGTCGTCCGCTTCGACGAGGATAACTTCCTTGCGTAAGTCAATAACCTCGTCAACGCCGGCGCTGAGCACAAGAGGTTCTTTCGTAGGCTCCCCGGATAGTAAAGTAGGGTTTATCTTGGCGAGCATCGGCTCCGCAAATGCTTTCCATCCGGGCGTTCCTGAAGGGCTAGTATTAGCGGAATACAGCTTTAAAATAGCTTCCCTTGCCGAATCATACCGGGGGCCCCGAATTGCTTCCTCCCTAATACACCGAAACCTATCACATAGGCGGCGGCCTTCGTGAGGTCTGCACCGTCTTTCCCGTCGAGGAGCGTCAAGAGCTGGGGGGCAATGCCGGGAAACCACTGCTCCGGCGGAACGGTCTTTGGTGGCGTAGATAGCAGATTAGAGGCGAGTTTCAGAGCTTCCATAGTGATATTAGCGCCTTGTTTCTGAGGTGCGGCCGCCTCGGACGCTCTTATTGTACTCGAGGGGTGGACGGAAAAGACGAATTCCAAGGTAGCCCGGACACCATCAGGCCGCTGGGGGAGCAAGGTGAGCACGTCCATCAGATGGACTCGAAGCCACGGCGGAACACGATCGGGCTGGGTCAGCTTGCTCAAAGCAGACATGAGGGCCGTAGTATTGGACCTAGGACTGCCGTTTAGAAGAAGGAAAATATGGTTCGTATTGATATACAACTACCTGGATAAGATGGCGCTAATTTCCCGTTGGCCTTCTGAGCGAGACGATGCGTCGCTTTGGGGATTAAAGGCCTTCAAAGCAGTCTTCTCTATAGCGGATTCGAGCGTACTCTTTCGGTCGTCCATGCTGGCGTTTCAATAATTTACGAAATCCCCTTTCTTCGGACAGTCAGTTGCAGGGGTGTATGTTCGTATGAATTAGGTTTGACTGCCTGTGTTCAAAGCTTATTTGTTATATTTTCAAGATGTCAAATTATACGTGACTGAAATTATCCTGTGAGGGATATCAATTTGGGGAACTGGTTCATGTACGAGCCACGTTGGTGTAGAGATTCGTAAATTAATCAGCGGCATATCTTGTCTGCACATATGAGAGACGTCATACTTCGTACGTCTAAGTTAAAGAATGAATTGAAGTCTGTGGGGCAGAGAGAGGGACCTGAGACTGGTACCCGGAACTGACCAGGTACCGTAGCGGCGCTAGAGGTACCTAAGTTAGGTACCGGTGTGGCTGGGTCAGATGACATGGCACATGTAGCACGTTCGAATGCCGCGACGCGGTCTTTTTAAAATCATCGCGTCTTACACTTTATTTACTTTCTTTTACTTCCACCAATCATCATACTCCAACAGCACCCATTACCAACTTCACTACTACCCTTTGTCGGAGACAAGTCTACTGTCGATTTCAATCCGAGATACGAGCTGCGTCACTTGTACCGCATTCTATCTTCCTCCAATTTCAGCTCTTTCGCTCCTGTCTTCTCCCTCGTGGACAAAGTTCGGGCCCGTACAAACCTCGCATCACGCCTCCCCTACAGTCCTCCGACTCTCATTTTCCGAAAGGAATGTCTTCGCGACCCCTCGGTCGAATCCAACACGCCTCGTATGACACGTCGCTGCTCGGGGTCTGGGCCTGATGAGCATTGCCGCGTGAGGATCGTCGTGCGAAGGTAGCCAGTCCCACCTGGCTAATGGACCGACTGCTAGGGAATGGTGTCTCGGAACTTAACCCTAACTACCTTATGGTTCCAAGTTTTGCGCTTGTTCTTATCTAAATTCCGCTTTTTAAGCTTCTCGTTGCGCCTCTAGAGACCTCGCCCCGCCGAAAAGTAGGTTTGGCTGATAGGGGACTTTGGGAGGTGGAAGGGCGGTGATTAGATACTCCAGTCGCCTTCGGGTGCGTAAAGTGCCTTAGCTATGAGTCACATCGTTAAGAACTCCTGGTCCGGAGTCGCTCGTCAGCTCTGCGCCGCTGGAATTTATACTCTGGTCTATATCACCGTGTTGGCGATGCTTGTGCGGCTGGATACGACGGAAGATGGATTTCCTGATGGCTTACTGCTGTTAATTGGATGTAGTATCGACTTGATTGGGTCGACTATGTGCCGCTGAGGATGGCGGGGAAGAACGTGACGCGAGCCACATACAGTCGAAACTCCGGGAGAATTTCATCTCTTTTGTCGCTGGTCTTGTTCGCCGGAATCACCTGCGCTGCTGTCTCTTGACTAAGCTAGGTGAGCGACGGCTACGCGGCTGCAGCAGAATGTCTCCCCGAGCTCTTCGACGCTTCCACCGCCGAGTCATACGCTCTGAGTACCCTGTCTCCTCTGGTCACAGTCTGGCTATCTGCGGTTGTCTGGGTAGATCCCGACTATATTCAAGGCCTCACGAATCCATCTACTCCATCTGCTCTAGTCCCACCCGGCTTCCAGCACCACATCTCGGTAGCAGCCATCGATGTGTCATCCTCTGAGGTGAGACCAGGCGCATTAACCTCTTCTCGTGGGCCTCGTCCCATAATGAAATTGGGCGCCAGATTTACTTATCAACTGCTCTCGTGGCAGCTTATAGGTATCCCTCACCTCTACCAAAAAAAAATGGATTGCGGAGAGATGACAGTGCGGCTTTTATGGATGTTTTTTGGTCGTACGGAAATGCCCCCCTTGTTGCTCGTCAAAGCTCGCCGGGGAGGAATCAAAAACTAGTCCATGTTGGCAATGCGTTCAACAGAAAGAGCTTTTCTTGAGATCGAAGTTGATGCGAGAACTCGGTGCAGTCCGCCGGTTTTGGCAGCAAATTTCGTCAACGATGACATGGGAGAAAATGGGAAGTAGGTTCCATGGGACTGTTGTGAGCCATACGACTTTGTGACCCGTAAGACACCAATCTCTACGAGGACAGAACCGGGACCCATCTCGCGTTGGAGTCAAAGTTTAGCACTTGTCCGGCCTGGTCGATGGAGTGAGCGGTGTTGATACGGGGAGTTTCGTCGTGGAAGACTTTTTGGGCGTTGGTAAGGACAGGCCAATAGGGAAGGTAGTCCTAGGTTGTCCTCTGCTCGTAGAGTGGAGGGCAACCCCCTGCTTTGTTGGGGATAAGTCTCGCCAATATCTCTGAAGCATTCGTATCGTTTGCTAACATCAAGCAGGTCTTTCGCTCGAGAGTCTCCATTGCTTCCAGGTTCTCCGTCGGGATTTCCTTTCGGCTGAATTCAGTTCTTTCAAAGGGCTTCATAGGCGCATGACCTGTGTTTATAAGGGAGAGTATCACTGTTTCCTACGAAAAAAAGGGGGCAAGCTATTGAATAAGCGAAACGCCGCGAAAGTCGTCGCATGCATATTCCATAGATCGTATTTTAGTTCATGCATTCGCGATGTCCTCGTAAATACACGATTGAAAGGTTGTGAATAGTACGTCTCTGCTAGAAGTTGGCCATTCACTTTAGTTGAGAATTTTGGAAGTTATTAGAGTCAGCTACTCACCTTGTCAACGGTTGTCGACAGCCGAGAATTTTAATATACAAGTTAACTGCCTGTTGCACCTTTTTTTTTTTCTCTCCCCTCTCTTCCAATCACAATACCAGTTCCTGATGTCATTTCCTCCACGCACACGCAGCGAACGCCGATCCGCCAAGCAACTTGCTGGAAACCGGCACCGTCTTAACATACCAGGTAATCTAGGCACTCGGTTGGTGTGCCGATCAAATTCAGTAGCACAGTAATCGCGGGGCTATGTCAACGTATCGATATCAACATCCGCGTCGACAGCAATCATAAAAAAAACTAAGCCTGGAAGCAGTTTTCCTGGCCTATCTTTTTCGATCCAATGCCTTTACACTCACACGACGGTCTATTTCGTTCATCATGGCTAACGACGAAAAGAGATTGTGGTCTTCGCGCCTCTCCTTCATGCGTACCAAGAGAGTCATATTCGGTTTAACCTTACTGGTTATTATATCTGCTGTCTTGATAGGTGCGCACTTATATTCACATATCCAAGCACATGTTCACTTCTCTAATGTCTTTCCATCTTAGCTCTTGGTGCTACGCATATACTTCGACCCAAGACGGATACTAGCGATGATAGTCAGCAACCGAGCGACGTTAACACCACGGCGGACGGCATTATGACCGCACCAGGCGATTGGAAACCGAATAATTCGAGTAGGATTGCCGAAGGCACGCCTTTGCGTATCATGTCGCTCGGCGCCTCGCTAGTTCGGGGTGAGTTCTCGACTGGCGATGTTGGCTTTCGCAAGACGATGCGCGACGAATTGGTCGATCTCGGTGTCGTCGTCAATATGGTCGGCTCTCAGCGCTTTGGAGACATGCTCGATAATGACTTGGAAGCCTACGGCGGTAATCGCGTCAGCCAAATTCACGACCATGCTACGCACATTGTACCCCAACTGCAGCCCAACCTATTCCTCATACAAGTGGGAACGAACAACGTTCTGCAAAATCGAGATGTTGACAAGGCCGGTGCGCACATGGAAGACTTCATCAATTACCTAATAAGAGCGTCGCCGCGATCTACTGTCATATTCAGCACTTGCTTAACAAATACGGTTCCTAATTGCGAACCTATGATCCTTGATGTTAACCGGCAGTACCGAGATCTTATTAAGAAGTTCGCCTCCAAGCCTGTTTTATTAGCTGAGATGCATCCTAGTGAAGGTTTCCCTGGCCGACCTCAGTCTATAGACATTGGACCGGACGGTACTCACCCGACGGATTATGGGTATGGCCTGATGGGTCGCATCTTTACCAAGAGCATTCAGGAGGCAGATAGGAAAGGCTATCTCCAATGGCCGGTAGAAAACGGGCTCGAGAAGGATGGAGACGAAGGACGAGCCGAAGAGACTACAACATCCTCGGAATTACCACCTACAACCTCTACGACGACCAAAACTAATCCAACACAAGCCGCGACGACCACAAAGGGCTGAACACCTAGCTAGTGTCGTCTTCTAGATGCACAAAAGTTATTGCGGTACGGATTAACCTACAACTCACCTAGAAGTCTCACAAATAGTATACATCTGGTTAAATCGAGTTAACCGAAACATTGGGTACCATAATTTGACGGTGATACTTGGTTTCGGAGTGTAGCCCCGAAGAGATGATTCAATCTCCGGGGACCCCGCAACTCAAATCGGCTAGGCTTACCTCTGTAACATGCCCGCTATAGACGACCGAAATCTCGGACGTCGCGTTACTAAAAAAAAAAAAAGGGAGACAAGGATCTTGAAACCTAGCTCTTGGCCCGCGTAGACCAGTCGTAAAGTAGGGTAGGCTGGGCTTCGCTACGACTTGTTTTCGATTATGATATTATACTCTCGCAACGCTAGGTAATTACGAAGACAATACAAAAATATTAATATGCACGATTCATTTTTTTAAAACACGTACAGCTGTCGTCGTAACTAAATTAAATCAACAGCGAGGCATTTATTGGTCATCGTGGCAGCAGAAACATTTTTACGGTTATGTGCTGTGTGAATCATAAAACGGGCGCTTATACGAACCCCTGCGCCCCCAGGCCGCCTCAGACTTTATCGAAACAACCGCAGTTACAGCACTCATTAGCTATGGTAGACGTGTTATAGGGTTACGCGAGTATGCGTATAGTTTCCACGGGTTTGTAGTTCCATAAGACCATGAGCTCGTGCTGATCTCCACGATCTACGACTTCCTCTATTATCGCTTCGACCATCATCAGCCAATATTTACCCTCCCCGTGTAGATCACAATGGAATCTCAAAAAGCCAAGTACGCAAACCTAAGGCACGTTGACGACAGCGACGACTCGAGGTCGAGCACCGAAGTCGATGATTCTCTGATGGGTAATGAAAAGGAGTGGCATGACGTAGAATTGGGCACGCCGACAACGCGAGCGGGAAGAATACGTAAATTCGTTACCGACTTCAAATCGGCGAGATGGTTCATCGATACCGGTTTATTATTAATTATCCTGGTGCTGTTGGTTCGAGACCAGCGGCGCCGGCCGGTGGCGGAAGAGAAAGAAGTCAACCCGTGGCAGTTCGGCCAAGATTTAACAGGAGTCGGCCCCAGATGTAAGTTCAATTCTGCTTCTAGTCATGTAGTAATTACCACCAAATCTAACGAGGCCCTAGTTACTCAAAGAATTACGACATTTCAGAGAGATGAATCATACGCTCCTAATAATACAGCCGAGTTCTTTACAGATGAGGTATTACAGAGATGGAACGATCTAATGCCAAGTAAGGGCTCGCGAGAATTTTCCATGGTGAAGGCAATGTACTAACTATCAGATAGAGGGAATGGGATTTGTCTGGGTAAACGATACGCAAAAGTATCATGACCTTCCAACACCCATCGAGTGGCCGGATAAGACCGTTTTCACCACGTCGGCTACGCATCAATTACATTGTCTGGTAGGCTTCTAACCGGCACCTTCTTGCCCCAGTGATAGTCGTGCCAGTTAATCCTAACCGTTTGTCAATAGTTTGCCGTCGTTCAGACATACTCGGGCTTAACTTCTGGTCACGAGATACCAGAAGATCACCATTGGCATATGATTCATTGCTTTGACTATATGAGGCAAGCCATCATGTGCAGCTCTGACATGGCCCTGGAAGGCCTCGAGACAACGTTCCCAGACCATAATGGAGGTTCCGACGGTTGGGACTCTAAGCATGGTAGGTTTCAGCTATTTTCGTCGTACTCTGATTAGGTAGCGTAGATACTAACTATTTGAAAAAGTATGCCGGGATTGGAACGATGTCAAATCATATCTAGAGAGCGTACGAGCATATGATGACCAGCTAATCTATTGATTATCTTTGTTCTCGCAGTTCATAATAAGCGATTGGAGTTAGGCGTAGGATGCCAGGCCACCGGTTCTAAGTGTTTGTTTTGGGTATCGACGTGCTTTGAATATTAGGGAACTATCGTATATTAACACCTGCGAAAGCATATCGCCACCGTTCGAAGATACTGGGATGTTATGACAATACAAAAGCGCATAGAAATCAATTATCTATTCACATATAAGCTACCTACACAACATACCCATACTCGTAATGAGCTTCTAAACGAAATTAGTGGACCCATTCGGGATATACGCATCTAGGTATTCCGTAAAATCCTCCTTCGCGCGTTTCTCTTCTTTAGCGAGAAGCGCCTTCTCTCTTCTTCTGCTCCTGCTCCAAGGCAGCCTCCTCAGGGTAGCAGATGGGGCAAGTCTCGTCGATTACAGGGGCAATTCGGTGACCACTTTTTGTCCTGATGCTGTTGGTAATACGTGCGGGATGATAGCCCGAACCCTGTAAGCCCAGCTTTGCGGTCAGACACTTCCTCACTACGCACTTAGTATGCCGACTATGCACCGGGTTTTTACACCTTCGGTAGTCTTCTACATTGCATTCGCACATGTTGACTAACCCCGAAATATTAGCGGATAGATAAAAATTTAGGGTTAAGGTTAGGCGGAGAAGTAAGATATTATGAATGGACTGAAGGATCTTCTGAGAGCTACAGAAACGATTTCGAACCTAACGTGCCATCACGCCTATATTTATATAATACTGGGTTTCTTTAACAATAGCATTAGTGATTGGCAAAGACATTGTATATTGTTCCATTTCGCTTTGTAAACTATTTTAACGTTGTTGTCATTGAATCAAACCTACCTAGCTATGTATAATACTAAGCCGCTTTCTACTCTTCTTAAGAATGCCTCTTTTGCTTTTATGTGTCTTTGTCCCGACACCTGAATGATCGTTCATGCGGCTTTCTAGTTGCTTAATTGACCGCAAGGTATAGTAGAAAAGTTAATCATAAGAACAACTTGAAGATAGCGAGCTGGACATAATAATTATTCTAAGCTATAGCTTGCTGTATAGCTCTCCTTGTGTTTCAACTTAAACAATAGCATACGAAAATAACAAAACAACCTCTCGAATCCCTTAATGGACGCCATTGCTTTACTGGCTAGGGGCTGTTAAGTTGATTCTAAGAATCATCTGATTAGCTGGTCGTTTGTAAGATCTATCTGCCCTAGACGGAAAGCTCGAACTTAAGGACTTAGCAAATAATATAATTGTATCCTTGACGCTTAGGTACCTATGTATGGCTAGGTAAACATATATCACAACTTTCCTAGATAGTCCGAAGGGGCTTTTAAATTTTCGATGCATTAGGTGCGCAGGGCCTCGTGCCTTTGACTATAGAGAAAAGTTTCCATTTGTAGAGCTATTCCACCGTTAAGCATCTAGGGTTAGTATCACATGATACCCATACCCCGAAATAGCATTTTGACGTAGTTGATCTCGAAGCTTTTTCTTGCAACTTCTTCTGTAAGATACCTTAGGTGTATATACTATAGCTTCCTATGACTTCTAAAGGAAAATTAGGTTACCCATATACTAAATTTAGGCATAGGGAAATAATGGGAATGGTGAATTTAAATGTACATAGCTGGGTGATTTGGTCTTCAAATTTGTTCTCTTTTTCTATACTTGAGGTGCTTTAGTATATGTGGCCATGAAAGAATTCAAAGATATAACCTCTAGTAGGTAGGTACTTGTAGCAGCCACGATTCTCCCTTAGGTACTCGCTTCTTATAGTAGGTACCTACAGTACTAGATACTTACTATGCTGACGGCAGTGACATACGGTGGAACCTAGCCTCATAGGAGGTACATAGCACTATTTATGCTGCCCGGTATCCAGGTACCTAGGTACCTAGGTGGGTATGCGGGTAGGCACAGTACTGTAGGTGCTGTGAGCCGCTAAATTGCCGCTAGTAAGGGACGGCAGGTACAATACCGCTAACGCGTTTCTCGGGCCATGCGCCACAATAGAGACGCGGAATTTGGCCGATCTAGACGTCAAAGAATTTCTGGCCTGAACCCTGAATATCTGAACTAAACTAATAACCTCAACTTATCTACGAAACCAAATAAGAATTTCGGGATTATAGATTTATTCGCCGTCTTCCCTTTTCTTCTCTGTGGAAGCCAGGTATTCAGATATTTACCGATTCAGGGTTTCGATTATTTCGATCTGATCTTGCGTTACAAATTCCCCCCGTGCCGCTTTGTTGCCTTTGCCGCCTTGCCGCTCTACCCTATCAAACCAGACCAAATCTGACTTGAAAACCGACTCGGCCGTGCATTGTCCTGCCTCCCTTTCCTCCTCTGTTCCCTCTGGGTGTGACTGTGTGAGGGAAAGACGACAGGAACGCAGGGGGAGAGGTTCGAGCGAAGATGCAATGTCGTATCCACCGGCCAAGCGACAGCGATCCAACACGTCGCGAGATTCCGTCAACGGCAACCCGCAGACCACAGCTCCCGCCCTGCGACATCACCAAATCAGTCAGGGTATCAGCCTGTACTCGCCTACGGGCTACGAGAATGGCGGTTATTCGCTCCAGCCCGCCACACGCCAGACCGTCACCTACAACCCTTACTCTCCCGGCGCGGTGACGAATTCGGCTGGCGGATACGGCGGAGCGTACCAGGCCTCATCAGCAGGCTACGGTGCCGGTCCGTACAGCCCCCAGCAGCAGGCTAATACCTTTGCCGCACACTACTCTCAACCGCCTACGAACGGCCACATGACGTCTCACGCTACACATTTTAATGGAATTCGGAATTCGACCTTCGCCGAGACACAGGCACAAGCACAAGCACAAGCACAGGCACAGACACAGACGCTCTTACAGGGACAATCACCGCAGACGGCGGCGGGTGGAACGTATTCGCCCGTACCTACAAACCACCACGTCACGAATTATAACCAGCAACAACGTACCAACCCCCCGACGTCAACGATACCACAACACCTATCACAATACGGCGAACCGTACACTTCTCAGCCCACAGCGCATGCCACGTCGTATCACGCCAGTACCAATTCCTACTCGGACGCTTCCACCTTGAATTCCCACTTCAGCCCGGCACACCTCCAGAGTCCAGCTCACCTAGCAAGCCCGGCTCCTCTACCGACCTCCGCAACTCAGAATGGAAATGGGCATACGCCCGAAGATGTGATGCAAGAGGATGATGACGAGGAAGAGGATGCGCAAGGCGAGACGGCGGACGAGTCGACAGATGTAAGGAGCAAGCAGGAGATGTTACCGACGGGTCCATATCATTGAAACCGCAGAATGCTAACGCACGCCTTATAGGTCTACACGAATCCCGATCCCCCAAACGGGTCCGTATCGTCCGTACCGTCGGTTCCTACGCCGCCAGTCGATATGGCATCAAGAGGTGGCCAGAGGGTCAAGAAATGCTCCTGTAAGACCGGTCGTGGAGACAAGAAGGCCTGCGTATTCTGTGTCTGTAGTAAGCATGGACTTGGTTGCACGTCGGCGTGCTCGTGCGGCGACGCGTGCGCGAACCCTTTTGCGGATCTGACACAGTTTTTCGGCCCGCTGTCTGCGTTTCCGAAACCCTGCGGTGCCAATGCGTGCTTCGCCACCTGGCTCTGCAACCAACCGAACGTCGAGGAACTGGACGTGGATCTTATAATAGATATACTGTTGTACGATGACACGTCGTGGGCGAACATTAAGGAATATGAGGAGCCGTTTAAGAAATGGGAAGATAGCTGGAAGCGGACTCGAGGTGGTAAAAGGAAGAAGAGCCGCGAGGAACGCGAGCGCCTAGAGTTTGAGTTGCTCCGCGGTGCGCTAGGTAACTGTAACCAAAACGATTTCTACGGTTACTGGTATAGTTTCTGTCGAGGTGGCTGGGTAGCCACGGACCTTTGGGACCACTGCCAGGAGTGTCGCGTCTGCAAGCCCAGCGCAGAATGGCACTGCGATAAACATAATCGCTGCACCTCGGATCGCGTCTGCCCTGATTGCGCGTCAACTGCACCCTATCCGAATATGATGTCTTCATATCCAGATCCTGGTAGTTAGTCCGGCGTCGTTCTATGTAAAAGAGGGTATCTTGTTTCCTTGGTCTTTATCAACATTTTGGAGGGATAGGAAATCGGATATAGACAGCGTGCGTTAGGGATACAATGACGGTATTTGCGGTTTGCTATAGCTTGCTCACGTACATCCTGCTTTTCTTTTTTTTTCTTAGCGAGATTGCGTGCGTCGGCAAGGAAGCATACGAAGACTTCAGGCAAAAGACAGATCGATCAATTAAGGGGTGCGTATGTACAAGGACTAGAGACAATATTATCAACATCAAGGGCGTCCGCCTAGGACTTGAATCCAGCTAATATTGTCACCATTCAGCTTATCACCGTGCACCCAGCGTTCAGCTCTGTTTGGTAGAGACACTTCTCAACTCTTATGAATCTGATGAGCAATGAAATTTGAGCCGAACGTCTGAGCTTTTGCATGCTTACTGACTTTTCGTTATTTAAAAATCCCCACCAGCTTTAAACCTCCTATCTCCAACAAACCTTTTAAACCGATGAATTATTCGAACCTAGTTGCTATTACCGAGATTTCTGTACCTGCTCTACTGGACTAAATCTCGCGAGAAGCCAGCAGCCATTCCTTGCCAGTGGTACGGAAATGTGACAAGACAGCCAAATAGTCGCTCTTCTCTATAACAGTAGGGACTCGTTCTGATTTGAATAGTTTTGAATAGCCTTTCTCCTACTCTTAAAGATCCACTGGTCTAATCTTGTACCAGTATCACGAACTGGCAGGAAAGTTTTCGTCACAAAATTCAATCGTGTTAAGCCTAGGCCATTCGTTTTGAGCAATTTTAGGTAGGTGCTAAAATAGATTAATCCATCCTATCACGACCAAGTCCTTCAAATCCGCAAATACCAAAGCAGATACCAACCCCGATCTCATCCCGAATATCAGTAACTCACCTACCTAGGTTTATCTTCACTCGATAGTCTCCAAAGAGCGACATAATTCTAGGTAGCGCTCTCTTAATTTGACCAGGATGCTGATAATTTTTTAAACCTACGAAATATAGATAGTCAATACGTACCGGGCTGTCTATCTAGAAAGGGAATGATTGAACCGAAGATTGGCAGAGCCTGGTATGTGGTATCATCCAGATCTATAACCCATGCCGTGATGCGCTTCTCTCGCAAGGGTATGTATATCTCGGACAAGTAGGCCAAGGCTTGGGAGGTGGAGCTTATGGATGGCTCGACGTGCGTCCTATCTATTCTTGATTACGCACATGCATGCACCAAGATCTCGCCGGCTCCTTTGTCAGTATAGTTGGCCGTTTGGGAACCGAATCTAAAGATGGTCCAACATGGCAGGGGTATTCAAGTGGAGGTAAGAAATGCGACATCAGTGGAATCCTGTCCGTACAAAAGGTTTCCTCGGCTTACCTGGAATTTTAACAATCCTACCCAACAGAAAATGTTTTTGTATGCGCCATGAGAAAATCTTTCGGTTGAACCGCTGCGACGGGTCGCTTCGTAGGCTGACTTGTTAGCCACGTTTCGATTGTGCTTGTTGGTCCGCCTGCACCGTTCGAGGGCCAATGAGGACAAGTTCTATAATAAAAGTTGGTCTTCGTCTTAATTTAAAAAGAGTATGGTCTAGGGTTTCGTGATGCACTATATATGAAAAGAGGGATTTTACACAAACAACAGCGAGGTAACCAGGGAAAGACACCCATGTATTTGATACATATCTCTGGATGTACCTATGTAGGTAAATATCATAATAGATTAGGCAAGTGAGGATATATGAGCAGAATCCTCAGCCGAGACACGTTTGAAAGCTCACCTGGGGAAGGGAGGCTTGTTCATGAAAATGATGAACATACCCGTAGATACACCTACTTACCTCAGCATGAAGTTGTCAGAACGTACCTAACGTAGCTTGGTGCCAACTTTACAAGAAACTCGTGGATACTCACTTGAATACCTAAACAAATTCTCTATGTGTTGCGTCTTCACGTGGATAAAGTCAGTATGCCTTGGAGCAGCTAGTAACGTCGACATGTACACACCACTCTATATAGGTAGGTAGGTAGGTAGGTAAATAGCTAAGAACCAACAACGTACGTAATATCTTAAGAATTGATGCCTTATAATGGCCTTTTAAGATGTAAGGTAAGTAACGAGGGGCCACTGGTCAACCAACGCTCAAGTTTGAGAATACATGAGATAAGCCTCTGTTGCATGTGCTCCCATTCATGTTATTTCGTAACGCCAACTAGCTTTTCAATATTTCTTGTATTCTCATGTTTTGCTCATCCAAAGCCCGTCCTGTTCTATTCGTTGTTCGCAAAGGCCTGATAGTGTCAAGACCAAGTGGCCCATAAGCCGACCCAACTCGGAGTCATCATAGATATGAATGACTTACAGGTCAGGTACAAAACACCCGAGTCGCCATTTTTGCGTCTTCCCTGCGAGCTTGCCGTACATACAGCGTCATACCTGTCTGTCGACGACTTGTTTAACCTACGTTTAACATGTCGTCGTGTCGAGACGTTCCTATTCGAGACCTTCGCGGTCGAATTCTTTTCCGATAGACGCTTTATGATTAACGAATGGTGAGTATGAACGCCATTTGGCCTGATATAGATCCGCGTCGGTCTAGCCTCTCTAGTATAGCCATTGACTATGCCTACAGTACGTACTTTACCTATGCCTACATTCTAATTTGGCTCGTAATATTCGGGTAATAGAAAGAATTGCGATCCTATTTCTTTCCTGCGGACTCTATAGAGCCTCTCTTATATGTAATCGCTTACTTCACTAAAAGCTTCTGACGTGCGCAGATAGCCTGGATTGTCTACTGAATATATCGAGGCATCCTTATCTGTCAAAGTGCTTGTCGAATCTGACCATCGGCCTTGATCGATTATACAGCAGCGATGCCTTGCCAAACTTTCGGGGTAGGGATGAGAATACTGATAACCCTCGCGTTAAGGACGGAATTGAACCGTATAAGCTGGAAGAGCTTGCCGCAGAGCAAAACTGGCTAGTTAGTAGCGGACGGTTACAACTATTGCTCGGCGAAGCCCTGGGTAACTTGGCAAATGTGGCGGAGCTTAGCTTGCGAGACAGCAATGTCGGGAGAGGGCAATGCCGTCCGGGCCTATGCCAGCAAGTTGTCAGCTATGGGACCGCCGAAGTCCGCCGGCGGACGGGTGTAGATTTCCTCAGCGCCGAGTCGCGTCTTCACTCGCAAGATCAGTTTGCCGACATGGTATTTTCGGCTACTCTCCTAGCTGTCGCGAGGAGCAGCAAGCTACTAGACGCCATTAACGTGGACATAGAGAGGCAGGACATGGGCCTGTCTAGCTCGGCTTTTGTGTTCCCAAGATCTCTTCTAGGATCCCTCAGGCCTACTCTACAAAACCTGCAATGTCTCAATCTCTCTGTGAGCTTCACTTATATACCGCTTGGCAGCTTCGCGCAAGGATCTCTAGGTTTCCTGCAGTGGCAACCACATTACCTGTTCTCGCTGCTTGGGGAGGCACCCAACCTAGCCAGGCTCCGGGTGATATCCAAAGGACGGAGCTTCTTACTAGACGGGGTAATACAATGGCTTGCTCGAGCAATCGACTTATCATCTACGAAACAAGCCGGGAAGCTTGAAGGGTCACATGTGTACAGCGATCTGTTTGCAAACCTCGGTCGTCAAAGGTTCCAAGCTTTGCAGGATCTGGAGCTGAGAAATATGACAGCGCCAAGTAGTTCGCTCTCCAAGATCATTCTGCATCTTGCTGGTCTACGGAAACTATGTTTGTGCATGATAGGAGTGACGATTCTTCCAGGAGATGACGAGCTTGATAACAACTCTGGGTGCCCTAACGCCTGGACTTCTATATTTCGAGAGATGTCTATATATTCCAACTTGGAGAACCTGGAAGTCAGCTCTCTGGGTCACCACACGATGAACTGCACGGGGAACGCCAATAGACACCAGGTAGTTTTCTCGAGATCACAGATCGGTACACAATCAGCTCCTCCTGGTGGACTATTGAATACCTGGTCATATTCGGGCGGCGTCACGTCTATGAAAGTTTTTTTGGCAGAGCTCGCAGAGAGAACGATTGTCATCTGCACCAGGTGTAGACAGAGGAACCAGGGATATCGTTCCCCCGAAGAAGTCCTTGGAGGGTAACTAAGAATAGGATGACATGAATGCGCAGTTTTCCTTATGAGATAGATGTTAAGTCTGACTTTGCCTGGTTGAAACCCGCAGCCGAACTGGCTATCGAATGTCCAAAGCCTGCATATCTACCTATGTACGTAGCCAGCCCGACACGCTTATCAGGGTTTATGCACCCAGGTCAACTACCTGCATTTAAGCCACGAAAAAAAGGGGGCTGGATGCATATTTCCGCAGGCGCATGATATCATGGTCAGTTCGTTTAGGTTTTCTACCTCATATACCTTACCCATAGCCTAGTGCTCATTCTATCTACGTAATTCTGATCAAATACAATCTGCTCTGGATATACAGTGATGTTGATAATAGAATTGCTTCAAAGGAAAAAGGTCAAGCTTGACATGTGCTCTTATCGGTTAGTAGGTGAGCATATATAGAATGCTTATCTTCCATCGGCGGCCTGGTTGCAACGCCTCACTGCATATCGGCAGGGGTTCAGATAACTGTTTTCCCAATTTTCGGTTCTAAGACATGAATGGCTGCCAATACAAGGGAATCCCACGCTTCTCCTCGGTGTGGTCGGTAGCGGGAGTGCGTCAGTGTGCGTGCGGGGAGATAAGCGTGAGACATGATTTGCCGTATTATAAGTATTAGGGAAACTCTTGAGATACCTATGCGTTCGTCCAACTACTGTTTCATTCACTTTTCGGGAGATGCCTTCCTAGAAGACCTAAAAGAGGCAGATACGTCCTTCTAATTTATATCGGTATTGGCTTGACTGGTGTTGACAGTGCTATAAACTCGAGGAGCCCGACATGGCTCTATCGACGGTTTCGAACCATGACGATGTCGACGAGTCCCAAATCCCGGGAACGGTCCATCTAGTCGATCTAGAGCATACTATGGCAACGCGACACGCCAGGGATCAGAAGGATATCGTGCTCGTACCGACGCCGTCCCCAGACGCCGACGATCCGTTAAATTGGGCTCCCCGGCGCAAGTATCTAGCTCTAGCTTGTGCTCTCTTATATACATGGTTTAACGGTATGGCGCTGTCTGTTGTCTATTCGGTGCTCGTACCTCTCTCTACGGCCCTATCCGTAAGCGAGGGTGACCTCAACGCCGGGACCGGTTACATGTTCTTACTCTTAGGTTGGGGCTTGCTCTTCTGGCAGCCATTCGCGTTGCAGTTTGGGAAGCGGCTGACGTACTTGGTCTCGCTTCTCGCTCTTACGGCCGTCACGATCTGGGGGCCCTATGCACGCGGTAACGGCCAGTGGATTGCGAATCGCGTTCTAACCGGCTTCTTCGCAGCCCCCATCGAGGCCCTACCTGAGACAAGCATAGCAGACCTCTTCTTCGCCCACGAAAGGGCGACATATTTGGGTTGGTACGCATTCACGCTGGCTGGCAGTAACTTTTTCGCCCCAGTTATCTGTGGGTTTATCAACGATGGTGTTGGTTATCGGTGGGTTTTCTACTTCCAAGCCATATTCTGCGGTGTCACATGGCTGTTTCTGTTCTTGTTCATGGAAGAAACGAATTACGATCGACGAACCGTCGGCATCGTCGCCGAGTCTGACCACGGAGCACATGAGCCGGGCTTGAGTGAGGGGAAAGGCAAAGAGGGCTCGGCGGATCCGTCCGATTCCATCGAGCGTGTGCCTTCTCCAGAGGGCCGGTCTTCAGCCGAGACAAAGACGTTCTGGCAAAGATTATCCATCGTGGATAAGCCGCGACCGTTCATGATGCACTACCGTGCGTGGCAGTCTCTCAAGCTTCTTCCGTGGCCCGTGGTGTTGTTTTCGGGCTTTAGCTATGGCACGTATCTCGTCTACTTTAATATTCTCAACGCTACGAGTTCCATCATCTTGGGTAGCCCACCCTATAATTTTCGACCGTCTCTTGTCGGGCTTAGCTACCTTTCTTGCATGGTAGGAGTCTCCGCCGCGGCGGCTTTCACGGGCGTCTTTTCGGATCGGTTTGTCATCCGATTAGCGCGTAGAAATAATGGCGTCTCAGAGCCGGAGCACCGACTCTGGCTCTTCTCCGTATCGACGCTGATGATCCCGTCGGCACTTATCCTCTGGGGTGTTGGGGCAGCTCACCAGATACACTGGATCGGTCTTATCGTTGCCATGTGTATTACAGCATTCGCCAACACGATGGGCATTACTCTTAGTGTTTCGTACTTGATTGACACGTATAGGGATATTTCGGGCGATGCGCTCACCACCTGTATTCTTATTCGTAACACGATGGGCTTTGCTATCGGATATGGAATCACGCCTTGGCTTGACAACCTAGGATACCAGAACTGTTTCATTAGTGTGGCTTTCGTTGGGTTAGCCATCTGCTCTGTCTTTCTGGTCATGATCAAGTGGGGCAAGAAGTTTAGGGAAGCGAAACGTCTTGATTATTGGCGCGAGGTAAGGAAGAGAATTGAGCTTGGGTTAGTTCACTAAAGGATTGTTGTTGAGACCTTCATGTTCTGAGTATCAAGCTCGATATCTAGACGAGAAACCGCTTGCCATCGACTTAGTATATTGTATATTGTGTTGTTACTACGAATCTCTTCAGCACCCTTTTCCCTTAAAATTAGAGAGATCATGTAGGAGGCTCCATGTCTCAAGCGTTAACCTGACAACGTATTATTGAAAACACTGCATTATGTACATGGAGGAATATTTATAAACTCTGTAGCCCGGAAACGCTTATGTAGGTAGTCACAGGTGCTATCTTGGTATCGTCGGTCTATCGCAATCTCGACTAACAGACCATCCTGTTCTCACCACATGGAGCAGTGATAAAAATTCATAAAAAAGCGAAACAGAACCGTTGGCATTACCTATCCAGTTCGCTTGCGTAGGTACTCGTTGTAAATAAAGGCGCTTGCTCATATCCCACATGCTCAACATCTACTACATCACAAATCATTATCTTCAATCACAGCCTCGGCCACAGTTGACTCTTCCTCCAACTCCGGTAATATGACTAGGGCTGATTCTTCAAGAGGAACATCATCCGCAGTAACGGATGGCGTAGCCTCCAGTGAAACATCGGTGGCGGACATCTTGACGGTTTCGGTCGCCGTTTCCACTTCCGTCTCAGTGATTGTATGAAATACTCGAACCACTTTCTTCTCCGTCACAGTTTCGGTCTGTTCTGACTGAAGTGCCATGTATACAAACTGGTCGTAGGCGCCCCCAAACGTGCTGCAGGGCTCATAAACAGTAGATACGCTTGTAGCCGCAGCTATGCTGTCTCGGGACGTCGTGGACTCAGTTGCAACATCTACAGCTTCGTCGGAAGCAGTCGAAACTCCCTCGGCTTCGGTTCGGATTGTCTCTTGATGGGACTCTTCGGCGACGGGCTCTTCTTGGTAATCCACAGCGGGTGCAGATTCGCTAGCAGACATATCTACCTGCGAGGCGGCTTCCAGGTCGCCTTCGTAGTCTGGCTCCGCCGCTGTAGGCTCTGGCTGTGCCATATCATGATCAGACGTCATGCTTGTGGGCTCTTGAGACAAGACAGACTCTGTTTCAGCATCGTATTGATCGTTATATATTGATGTTGCTTCCATGGGCTTATCGACTGGTGCGTCTTGGTGCTGCACTGCGTCCGGCGGCGCTTGATTGGGAGTGACCATTACGGGGTCGGCCAGTGGCTCATGCTGTTGAGGTGTCGCAGAAGGCTCACCGCAAATTGACGATGCCACAAAGGAATCCGTGGTTGAATATTTTACTTGAACAGTGGGTAGTTGTGGCGTATCGATAGCCTGGGCGCGACGCACGATCGGGACGTCTCTCATCCGGTGGATCACTGGCTCGTAGACGGGCTCGGCCGGAGTGGGAGCGTTACGGAAAGCAAGCATAAGCACAAAAATGCTGAGAGTGAAGATGGCAACATTCCTGCGATCCTGCATTAAAACCCTCGCAGACTGGAGCAGAAGCTCGGGGAACGAGGCATTTTGGTAGGTAGCCTGGTGGGATTTCTCCTGCTTATGAGCCTCATCCCGGCGTGAGGGTGGGGGAGAAGATGGTTGTTCTAGATGGACTGAAGGCTCCCGAGATTGTGGCGGCGGTGGCGAGTGTCCGTAAATCTCGCGTAGCCGTTCTTCGTCTCGCCGGCGACGTGTCTCGGAAGACATAGGCGTGCCAACACGCGACGGCTCTGGTTGAGGTGAGGAGGTTCCGAAGCGGGAGTTCGCGTCGGATTGTTCCCTCCGGTTCTGGTCCTCCTTTTGATTCCCCGCCTCTTGTCGGGTAGCAGCGAGACGGACCAGCTCTTCTTGCAAAGTAGGCTCCACGATAGGTTCCAATTCAACATCTACACGCTCCATCTCTTTCCAGCAGGCTTCCCAGGCGCCGGCTCTCATCAGGCCGTTGCTAGCATAAACCTTCACCCGAAAGATCTTGCCCGAACCGAGAGAGTCGCCGCGAATCTCGCTCTTGCAAGTGTCACACCAATGCCTTTTATCTCCAGAGCGAGATCGTTGGGAACTCCACTCATCTTCGCTTTCTTCGTCTTCGGTCAGATTTGATTCGTTAGTAGGACCAAGATAGTGCCCGCATTCCAAGATCCGAGCACGTCGACGGAAGGGTAGCTCCAACGCTTCGAGTAGGCGCTCCTCAAGAACCTCATAGTCATTCTGAGGATGACCTAAGAGTATACCTCTTTCGATGACGGTATCGCCAATTCGGTCTTGAAGAAGCCTCCAAGATTCTCGGAGAGTTTTCAGCTGCTCGCTCACATCATCTGTATCTAGATTGTTGAGTAGATCGCCCCATGCCCACCTCAATGGTAGTAATGTGACGTGAAGGAGAACTAGAGGTGCCTCTTTACGTCCCTTAAAACGCGGCGGAGTGGACATCCTCTTTGGAGAATATTGTGCGGAGGTCGTAGGCGTTCCCAGACGAGAAACGGTAGGGAATTGCTTCTTTGTAGACCGGGGAGAGCCGAGGACCGAAGATGGAGGCGAGGACATCTGCATCGCCCGCACGTCAGAAGGGGTTCGAAAAGGTGGACGCGGTGTTCCTCTAACAGTTTGAATAAAATCTCCCTTCTCATATTCCCGCTCATATTGGGAAATGTCCGAGATTCGAGGCGACCGGGTAGTGGTTGTCATGTTATCAAAGTCCTTATGTGCCTTGTCTGACTCGGAAACGGCATCGTACGACCCTAAAGAACTTCGCGGGCTCTTATCACTAAATACGTCTTCATCAGTAGCCTCGTGGTGGGAACTAGCGTCACCGCCATCGTCAGCATGAATATGAGACTCCGCATATGCGGGATCCCCAAGATAGGAATCATCTGCTTGGGCTGGGTCGTGCGTGTCATCCGTCCCGTCGCTCAATACCGAGCCGTCTCTAATATCTTCATGCTTATCTTCACTTTCAGCTCGTTCAGATGCTTCGGCCCTATCCGGATATTCGCCGTCCATTTCGGCGTGATCGGTCTCTACGCTAGGCCGGACTTCCGACTCTTCGTTATTACTAGATGTCATCTTCGTCCCATTCCTTTCCCTGACAATAGCAGCTGACTTCTTTTGTTGGCCAGAAGTGACCTTCGTTTGATACGTGCCTTTTTTGATATTTCGTTTGCTGTTTACACCAAGTTCTTGGGGATGGACCTCATCCACCGGCGTGCTCGGGCAAGACTGGTCGACGAAGACTTCGAAATCGTGGTTTGTTTTTTTTGACAAGGCATTCAAAGAATAAGAAAGAATGAGGGCTAGAACCCAGTTAGGGTTCTTAATTAAGGATATGCCTTCTGGAGCTGCTGGGTCCTTTCGGCTTGTTTTGGTGCGTGTGTTGCGTTGGCAAGTCTAAATGTCAATTCAATAGAAATGGTTGGGCAAGATAAAAGAGGATGCGGGTCGCTAAGTGTCAGTTCGTATGTTGTTGACATGGGTTGCCGGGCCAACGCAAACCATTAAACCCTGATCATTCATTGATCCGTCCAATGACAGACAAGATCACAATCCTGCACAGTTGGTTTCAATAAAGAACCCAAGTGTCGTGATGTGACAAAAAAAAAAAAAAAAAGGGACGACAGAAACTTTATTAATTGTTTTTTGTTTGAAAAGGTCCTAGATGTGTACTTACACTTAGGTACCTACCTATGTATTTGGATTGTTTTACCTTCATGTCAATTCAATTCCCAATTGTTATTTTACAGATGTTGACATTGACGTCATTGTAAACAATCCATTCCCCAGCAACCTGAACTTGTAGGATAATTGCTTCACCGCCAATAGGCAGAGTTCTCTATGATCGAACTGTGGCAGATCGCTGTGTATATGTGTATGTCTTGCTCCTACACAATTGAACTAGCAAAATCATAATTTATGCCATTGTCCTCGTAGGACGAGAGGCCTCTGATCTTGAATGTTCTAATCTTGTCAACAATCGAAACTCAGGAAGAGCCAAGTATAGATCTCATCCTTTTACTGCAGTGTTAACAAAGAATGTTATCACAAGATATTTTCTTCATGTCACTTCCCTTCGCGTATAGTTATCCCAAAGAAAGTTTATATTGAGTCTATCAGATCATGCTAACAGGCAGCTGTACGTCGAAGGAGGGAGTAGAGGAGGCCCTAGTTACACGATATTATCCAATATAGTATATAGCATTCAAGACTAAGATAAAGAGATGAGCTATCGATGGAAGGATGAATAGGGCATTTCGTTGTGGACATGAGAACTCACAATTCAACTGACTCGCTCCATCGAGTACATCTTTAGTATAATTATAGATGCCAGGCCTCACGTACCAACTATTCTTCCTCCGGCAGCTCACTCCATTTGTTGGCTATGTCCTTTATCTCCTCCAGTAGCTGCGCTTTTCTCTCCTCACTACACCAACTGCCCAATACGGCGCCCCTCGTGATTGTCTCCCAGTCCCCGATGTCTAAGTTGAATTCGTCTTGTAAGGCACATTAATTTTCGAGTACATACCCTCCAAAATAAGCCGGATCGTCACTGTTAATGCTAAACCGAATACCGGCATCCATCAGCCTTCTCAAGGGAAAAGAACTTATCGAATTAATACAGTTCAACCTGACATTGGATAGCGGACATAGGGTTAGCAAGGTCTTAGAGGAGGCAAGGCGCGCGACTAATGCGTCGTCGCCCTCCGTCAAGGCACGAACACCGTGGTCTATACGTTCTACACCTAACAATTCAAGGGCTTGAGCAACGTAGAGTGGTGGGCCTTCCTCGCCAGCATGAATCGTTCTTCGAATGCCAGATCCCTTCGCGGCGTCGTAGAGTTCTTTCCACATAAATGGTGGGAACGGAGACTCGGAGGAGTCCATACCAACGGCCGCGAGAGTTCCGTCATCGTAGTAACCTCCATTTTTCGCTTGCGAAAACGTCTCCATAGCTTCGGAAAGCGGCAAATGCCGTAGCAGACACATAATTAACTGTGTAGTCATACCGAAATCATGTGCTGCTTTTTCTTGCGCTCGACGAAGAGCCTTAATGATGGTCGAGAGCTCAACTCCACGGCATGAATGAGCCTGCGGGTCAAAGAAGACTTCTGCGTGACGGACATTTTGTGATGAGGCTTTGGTAAAGTAGGCGTATGCTAGAGCCTCAAAGTCGGTCTCATCTATCAGAACTGACATCCCAACATAGTAGTAGCTAAGAAAATCATCTAGATTCTGAAAGTTCTCGTAGCGTTTACGGAGAGATTCTGCCGATGCAAAGGCCGGGTCAGTAGAGACGGGAAGAGTGATTCCATTTTTTGCTGCTAGCTTGAACAGGAGTTCTGGCTCGAGGGAACCCTCGAGGTGCATGTGGTGTTCGACTTTGGGCAGAGCCGCAAGGAACGTGTGCAGCGATGTGTTGCACATGTTTTACAAGATCTCGTAGGGGATTAAGTAAATACCGCTTGAATGATCAGAGATAGATACCTTTTTGGTGAATTATTTTTGCGCATCCAGGACGTTATACGGGTCTTTCGGGAGTTGTGTCAGGATCTTAGAAAGCCATCGATATCCTTAGTTCGAAAAAAGAACGATTGCATGGTTTATGATTAATGCATACCTACCTACCTACCTAGCGTAAGGTCTACGGTACAATCCGCTATTGGTAAGTTAGATAAAGCTCGCTACCTTACACATAGATGTACGGAATTACGCCCTCATTCGATATTGATTGTTACTTGGGTATTTCCATCTCTACTTGTGTCATGACATGCTAGAATGTATCAACGATCGAAATCTTAGTCCTATATACTTGCCTGATAGATAGGTAAAAAAAAAAAAAAAAATACTTGGTAGTATGGAGATTGCCTGAGTAGTTGTTGGCGATTTTAGGTAAAACTCGGTGTTGATGAAGCGCACACATCCAAGGGTTAAAATATGCTATCGATTCAGCGGTTATAGACAAATTGTTACAATTTCGAGAACTTACACGGAGAAGGTTGCCCATGGAAAAAGACATGTCCAGCTACATCCTAGTCAGAAAGGTGAAAATACAGAGGTACTTCTAGTAGCAAATATATAACTAACATCCATATCTACCTACCTACATAGTTAACCAAGACGTGGTAAATTTGGACCCTGATCAAATGATGTTGATAGGCAAGGAGATCAGACTGTAGACCACTCGTAATAAGACCATCATTTACTGCTGCATCGACTACTAGAGTTTGGATTGTTCGCTGCGATTCCTAGGATACCCCTGGCTTGGCGATAACAACTCGCGTAGGTAGTGGAAGTGCCTATTTAATAATTGCTGCAAGGGGAACATCAGGGCTGCTAGGTCCCTCAGCTTCTGCTATAACTAACTACTAGGGATCCCAGATTTCGTTACGCATTGCGCATTTCCGACCCATTCGAAGACCTCCGGCCTCCCCTCTTCCTCACATCCGGCTTTGAAGGCTTACCTGTCCTGTAAGAACAACCAGACCAATTACTGCATGCTATACACGCAGTGAAAAGGGATCACCGAGTTTTAGAGGCGGAGGTAAGCGAAGAGAGGCGCGGTGTTAAGGTTCCTCTACATGTAGTAACTTTTTCATAGGCCGTAGACGATCTGGAAGTTCGCCCGTTCCAACAGCGAGGGCGAGCGGAGTTTTGTTCGGGACTAGTGAGGAGTACCTAAGTTGATTAGTCGCTTATAAGCACATGTCATCAAAATGTCCGACGTGGACGTCAATGCTACGAAAGCTGCGGCAATCGACTCTCTTCCTAATTCTACGATAAATCCCCAAATAGAAGTATAGTACACTACTATAAGCGGCAAGAAATTCTATTCTCTCATTATCAGTCTACAATAGTCAGTTGTGGTGCGCGTACATCCTGTTTGGTAGGTAAGAGAACGTAGCAGAAGACCCTCAGCCGCAATAGTTGTAGAGATACCCTCCCTTGTCAAACCAGCGAAAAAGAACAGGTCAAAAAAAAGGTGCCGTAGATATTACATGGCTTAAAATGTAACTGCGGCTTTCTTATTCTTCTTACCCTATTTGAACTTCCTTCGTTTCTTTAACCTCCAAAGTCCTGAATGCTAAGAGGTTTTCAGTCCTACTTATAGATACGGTGCGCAAGCAACTTGGATTGACGCTCTAGTTGACTTTCTATACTTGGACCTTGGAGCGCGCTGGATCGGAAAGTTCTTGAGTTCTCGAGGGGAAATAACTAGAAGGAAAGAGAAGACAATGTTGTTGAATCGTTGGTCGTCGTCATGGTGATACAAGGTCGTTCGTTGCACGGCATGTTATGTCTTGGTCTGTACTACTTCCATCTCCGAGACCATCTGTCGTCTCGCGTAGCTTGCACGCATGGGGCGAACGGCCTTGGTATCACGTCGACGCATGCACTTGTGAAAGCATTTAGCTCAGTTGCGTACAGTGCCACTGATTAGGTAGGTTGAAGTCCACATTCAAGCTGCTGTCACTTTTCTTCGCACTTTCTCACACTTTTTTCCCTCTCATCCTCTCGTCCTCTCTTCTTCACCCTCTCTCGGTGTAAACTACCTGGCTTCTTTCCAGGCCGTGCCGGTGCGGGGTGAGCCATTTGAAATGCCGCGGTGGTATTCGATTCTCTTGGCTGGTCTGGCGAGGACTTAGGGTCACCGTAATTGCTTTCTCTAAACAGGCCTTGACGTTCTTTTGGATGCCATACATACTACTTAGCATATGGTCCGCACATAGTGTCTTTACGGGGGACGAGGATCTCCGTCCAAGTCTTTATGCTTGCGTGCTAATTTAGTGTATTAGACTTGTGATGCGTTGCACGGGTGACATGTTTCCCAGGTCGCACGGGATGGGATGCTACTTCAGGAAACGGGCGAGAGGGATTCTAGCCCCCCCCGCCCGTGGACGCTCCACCACGTAGGAGTGTAGCGGCAGGAGACGACGAATCAGGGTAACGACAGTAGGTAAAGGAGGCAGAGATTCCACTGGGGACGAAGTCGTACGTGTAGGTTATTGTACGCATGCGCAATGCGCACGTAGAACGTCCAGTAGGCAGCCCAGGAGACGCGTCCGCTACCGGCCCATCGCTACAGTCGCTACAGTATTCCCACCCCTCGAATCTCCCGCGGGAGCCTCAGCTGTCGAAAGAGGGAACGTCCGTGTTTCGAGTGAGTGCGGAGCCGATCTTGTCGTGGATTCGTCCCGCGAGGTCGGCAATCGGCCGCTACCCAACTGGCACGCGGTCTCTTGGCTCCATTGGGTAAGTTTCCCCATGCGTCCTTATACTTACTATACCATGCCGATTCGGTACCAAATTTCTCGTCCATGCATGTTAGGGAGGGAGGGAAATACCGACGCTTACAGGAATCTTGCTGGGAAGAACATGTGCGCGCAGGTATGTGAGTCTACCAAAGCAAAATTTACGTAGGTAAAGGTAGCCTCGGTGAAAGTCACTCGCCTAGCGTCTCGTTCATCTCTGCTGAACTTGATGTATCTGTTAGACTTTAGACCTTAACTACCTACCTAGACACTTACGAGCGCATTTGAAATTGATTTTTCTAATTTCCCCATGCCCCAAGATTCTGTATACCTGGTCAAGTTACTTTGTTATTGGCTAATTAGCAGTTCGTTTCATAACCGTTGTCGTCGGCGGGTATGGATCCTTGGGACCAGTAATGCCGGTGACGTGTTCTTCCGCGGGGGGGGAATCGTTGTGGAATCCACCTCACCCTAGGAGAGATGGAAGATACCTGGTAGGAGCTAGTAAACATTAGTAGCAATGGTAATTTATGCTTTGGTTTATCCGGTGGGCTACATTCTGCGCCGATGTTGGCCGTTTCACGATGCATGCGCGTTCTCACTCTTAGACCTGAACGTGATATAGGAAGGGGGACGGCTTGCTGCGGTATCGTGGCTTTATCGTGGCTTCTGGCTTCTGGTTCTCCCGATTCTCATTCAGGAACCCCTGTCTCTCTCTTGTAGGACAGCCCGAACATTACCTCCAGTCTCATGCGGCTCGTAAATGCAGATCGTCTCGGTGCAGCTATACAGTACTGCTTGTTTGGCGACGACCCTGCAGAAAAATCGCGTGCGGGACCGGAACGTGGAAGCATCCCAAGCCAACATCGACGGGGTAGGGCAGACGCAGATACAGATGATGGAAATGACTATTAGAAGTGGGCGTCCAGCGAAGTGCTTGTTTCTCTCCACTGGTGGTCTACAGCAGGTTCCTAAACAACTTATACAGATCCTAATATTCGGCTATCCGGTTCCCGGCATACAGAGACCGGGGAGAAGGGCCCCGTGCGACAATGATGAAACAGACCCGTCATGACCTATCATATCTCAAGACGGTCTAGATCAAGTTCGGTTCAGACCTGCACTGGTTACAGCTTACAGGTGGTAGGTAGCCATCTAAACTCGAAAGAAGTAGTCGTGGCTAACGATGGCTTTACTGGCCCCATTTCTTTCACGAAAGTGGTTTGCCGTAACTACCTGTCTACGTACCAAAACATTCAACCATCTGTGGGGGTTGACGCGTGTACACTGTACAGCTTGCTTGATGTTCGAGACGTCCGGAGGGAGCCGAGAAGTGATAGACGCGCCAGTCGCACGCGATTCCAGGGATGGGGGACGCTAGATTTGTTAGCTGTTCAGCGAGCTTTAGCGGTACGCTTAAGCGACTTCAGTAATAAATGCGATGTGAATTTAGCCTAGTTAGTATAATAGCACGATACCTCGCAAAGTGAGGGGATCCTTCTTCACGGCGAGCTACAGAAGGCTGGCTTGGAAAATCTAGATTAGATCGCAGAGTGAATACCCGCTAGCTTGAGATAGTACATGCCCGATCTGTCTTGTCACTTCGGCTCCATCCCTTTTCTGGATGTGGCGTTAGAGATATGTAGCAAAGCAGCGAAGTCCTTGGCCTCTGGAATTAGTAAACTACCTAGGTAAATTGAACTGAAAAGAAAAAAAAAAAAGGTTATCGCATGAGGATGCTAGACTCTCTCGATGCTCTCTATGTCACGGAATATTTACTAGATGTGGTTCCCGATTTACACGATACGCTCTGTGTCATTGCGCAGGAACAACTTCAATCTCGTACCGTTGCAAGCCTACATCTTGAGATTAAGCGTCAAGAAACAAAGGCCAAGCTTATGTAAGTATAGAATCCTGGAAAGTAAGACATCCTATGCAAGCCATCCCAATTCCACCTCGTAGCAGATAAATTAAACGCGAATTGCACCTGGGCCCCCCGTCCAAGATGAAGAGGTCCGAGGAACACTTCTAGAAGACCAGGTCGGTTGTATGATCAACGTTACTTCGTTATAGAACTTTACTACGCGCATAATGCCGAATGAGGCCCAGTCGGATGTCTTCCGTGCTTAGATTCATTCTGAAGTTGTTCCTTGATTAGTATGTGCGCCGTACAAGCTAAATTTTTATGATTGCCGATTTCGTTTGATATAACATCTCTTACTCTATAGCTATTAACAACTTCAGTTGCCTAACATACATAGGCACCTAGGTAGGTAGGTAGGTATTAGGCATTGCTGCTCGATTCGCTTTTATACAAGAATTAACTACTGCTCATTAATCAACACTTACATTTATGCATGTTTTCTTCATCCAAAACGTACCTATATTATATGCTCTTATATGGCATGGATTACGATTGGACCGTAATAAACAGCAAGGTCACTTCAGAACAAGTAGGTACGAAACCGATAGCTAGCCCTAGAAATCGGCCATAATCCCTCCCGCTTCAAAGGAAGCCAAGATATTATCCCATGCCCGTGGCTCCCCTCCTGGAAATGTTCCTTAATACGTTCACACCTCCGTACCCCAAAGGCTTCCCTTTAAGTAGTCAAGTGGAATCTTGCCAACGATACGGTGCTGTCCTTACGTACAGTATATTATAATCAAATTCTGCGCCCGGGACGGTCCAACCAGCAAAGCCTTGTTGCCCGTAAGCCTACCTACCTGGTAATCAGGATCCGTAACTCGGTGAAATGAGTGTTACTCTTATCCCTGTGCTTTGGTTGATGAGCTTTTCATCCTCCTAAAAGCCTCAAATCCCCTGACGATCTCGATATTGGACATGCAGCTATCTGCCGATTTTGGTTTGACTTCAACCCTATTAGAACCATTACTACGTACTTGGGTACTTGGCGGGTATATATTGACACTCATGTTTGCCTAGTGAATTCATTCGCCATCAGCGAACCAACTAGGTCCTTCGCTGGGCAAGCTCGTCAGTGGCATGCTTCGAGCTATTTGGTAGTTCTGGTTATGAGCTGGTACCTACCTGACAGATAACGTTGGATGGCGTTCCCGATCTTCATGATCTGATTGATATACTTACTGTTGTATCCTTATTATAATTTTTGTAGATCCTACCAGCCCTCCATAAGTTTCGCGCCTCGATACAACTCCATATCCTTGCCCCCCTTGTTTTAGCTTGATAACTGGTTGCTACCTATCCGCGTGGCATTCATCCATGATCCATCTTCCATTGTCGCCCTTGCTCGAAGTGAGTTTCGGTGAAGGCATTTCGGATAGTCCGTTCCCTTTTGTACAGAGACGTGATCTGAAATATTAAACTTCCCTGCGCATTATCTCAAACTTAAGGCTCATCCGAAATTGTTGATTCTCATAGAGATTTAAGCATGAGCCTCACGTATAAGGCTGTCATATCAAACACTAATAATAATGGAGCAGATAGTTTGCAATCCCAAGATGGAGTATCCTTTAGACAGGGTCAAGCAAAAGTACTGACTGTTAGTTACTGTAAACTAGATAATTAACTGGTTTCTATAACTACCTAGGTAGTTAATTACCATTGCATTGTTGAAGCTACCTAGTTTTATCTAAAACACTGTGGTTAAAGATTAGGTACCTAACCACATATGCACGTTTTCGCTGTTCATGACATTCGGAGGGTTCTTGAGTGGCGCTATTCATATAATTCTGTTCCTATCGACCAGGGGCGGTGCTTAGTATTGGCTGCCAATGACCATTCACCATCTTTCAGATCCTAAGCGTTGTTCTATGCTACGATGCAGCCACCTACAAAAGTGTATCAATGGCACTTCATGCTTTCAGGCGGCACGGTTCTCAGTTAGGAAACCCGGTATGTAGAACAAGTTTATTAGAAAGGTGCAGGATCGCTTCGGCAGTCTACTTCCAAAACCTAGGTATCTCAGCCATTTATATGGCTGTAAGATAATATAAGCCCTGAGCCCGTGGCCGAGTATCTATATAATTGCTTACTTAGGTAGGATACATATTACGAAGATGCGGCGCATAGGGTTGTCCCACCCCTTCATCGATTGGAAATGGATTTGTACCTAGAGGTAGGTAGGAACGGAATACTCCATTACCCATCCCCCTTGCCTATTCGGAATCGTCTCTCATCGCGGACTGGCGGGCTTCAAAGCTACATAACCATACTGTTTTGCAGGTTAGTTATGTATTGGTAGTGTGATCTCTTTGCGGCACCTTGCATGTTCCCCATGCTCTTTTTCAACCCCCAGCCAGATTACTAGTACAGTCGAGGCCGAGGGGTATTCCCATGCAAAGCGTTAGGGCTATCACCAGGACAAAAACGTGTTCTGAAAATGACCAGATCGTAACCGGGATCACTAACTTGTTCGAGAAAGATTGAGGGGCGGCGACCTGGGAATTGAGTGATTTTTATTGTTTCCTTTCCTCTTCGGGTTGGGAACCGCCATGGAACGCCACAAGTTTTGAGCGATGCTGAAAACTTGTGGCACGCCCGATCGCTTGCCCGCTACGTCTCCCGAGGAATGAAAGGGCAGAGACGACAAAAGAACGACGTCTCCGGGATGAAGGTGTCGGAATCTCCAGCGCGCGACACATGGGTGCCAATGCCTCGGAGTTTATTAGCGTTAGCTTAACCAAGCGATCAGGTTACATCGGCATGAGCACGGAGAGCGTTCGATCTTTGGTACGTTTCAAGCTAGCTGTCGTTAGTGACCATATTCAAACCCTGTCGTGAGCCGTTGTCCGCTAGTGGGACGCTCCTCTTTTCATATGCTCATATGCCAGAGTTTTATTAAAAAGCGATCGGGTCACGGGCTCACAGACAATTGCATATATAGGGTACATACCTAACCTAACCTAACCTATACATATGTACATACACATATTTCTTGGCCCTAGCCATGCTTGTCAAAAGGGCTGCTAAAACAACGGACCGGCCACTGCCGTTTACCAGGGAAAACCCCTACACGTAGCATAGGTTTTATTGTTTTCCTCGCACCACCTCTTGCTAACAGACGCCTAGCGTATCGCCAGGTTGAGCAGCTGAATGACCGGGGGGGGGGTTACGGCGAATAGCCAGGCGGAAAGATAGCGACGATGGGGAAGGGGACGTGGCCTTAAGAAGGGCGCGGGAAGAGGAAGAGCGCAAAAGGGACATCTACCTCCTATGGGTAGGTACGCTTGATTCCTGGGTTCCGAATGCACATCATGCAACCCGAAAGGGCCTGGTCGAACCTGGGCACAGCCGAGGGGAGTGCCGACTCGCCAACCAGTCCTACATACCTACCTAAGATATCCCACGCTAAAACAATCCGCAGCTGCTAGGTACGGTACAGCTTTCCAGTGTGGAGGTTGCATAAGGTAGTCTAGGTCCAGGATTCCTACATGCACTACGCTACACTACACTTACATAGGCCAGGGCAGGCCAGCCGAATATTAGGATGCCTACCACAGTAGTAGGGGGGTTAGAGTTCCATTCCAAGTCGCATGAATGTACCTGGATACGCTATAGTTCATATTTAGCATCAAGCTTGGAGGGGGGAGGATTCCTCTAACAAGCCATTGGCCTCTGCAAGCCAAAAGAGACATAGTCCCTGTCAAGCGCATTCCCCGAGTTTAAAGCGCAGCGGTACATGTCCACATACACGCTTTAAGGGACTTGGTAGCAAGTGGTAGATACGTCCGGTACATATCAGTTAAATATACACCAGAGAGCAGAACCGCGGGCCTACTCATATACACTATGTGTATGCCCATACCTACCACCTACCTACCTACCTACCTACCTACCTACATATACTATATACTTACGTAGTACTCATACATGGAGCTTCTATTAAGTTACTTTGGAGCGGTTGCCCGATTCGCCATCGCGGCTTGCCCCCCTTGATCTGGCAAGGTCCTAGGGTTTTACCACAGTACGGAGACCTGTGTGTTTATATTAGGGTCAGGCTAGGGCCCAGGCCGGCGGCCCACCTACATACACAGCTCGAAACACCGTAGCTAGCTTCCTTTTCTTAGTTGTCGACGAGCATCGTCCAAGGCCCTGCTTTAGTTGTCTTCCTTGCACTATTTACAGGGGTTGAGAGTAGAAGGATTTAGTTTGACCCCTCCAGATCATATATTTCCGATTCTTGCTTCGGCGCCGGGCTAGGGCGGGAGAACTAGATGAATATACATCTGCGAACTAGCAGCAGCAGTAGGAGTAGCCTGTCTATCGACAGATTTGCCATCAACCTTCTCCTCAAATCACTGCCCTTTCCAGAACCTACTGCTTTCTCTTTTTCGTCACCGGCTATCCTCGAACGTGAGGCAGCTCATTTGCCAGACCTATCGTCGTCACCCCGGCGTTCCTCTTCGAGTAACACCACATTAAACCCGTATCGTAGTTATAATACTTTACATTTGCACATGATCGTTGTCGCCTACCGGCAGGCTCACCCTTCCCGTTTAGGCAATCGACCTCTTCTTAACCCTCTTGATGCCGGCGAAAGCCTCCAACCGAACGGAGAATAGCAGTATTAGATGTTGGATCGCAACAACCCTAGCGCTTCCGAGACTCTGTTCCCAGCCGGTCGTCCGTCCCGTGTAGTTTGGGAACCCCCCCGCCGGAGCTGGTTTGTTAGGTGGTTGAATGCGTAGAGGATGCTGGCCAGGCAAAGAACTAGAATTTGAACGAATTTATCTAGTAACACAACGCTGCTGCAACACCGCAAAGGGCAGCTTGGTCTCTAGGATTTCGAGAACGAACAGCAAAAATATTTTGCGCCAACCAAGCTCAGATTCTTGCGGTCTCGACGAAGAGGATAGTTCGTTTTTTTTGTCGACTCCTCCCCGTCGAAAAGTCCGCCGCCCGCCGTATGATCATCATCTCAGGCTTGGACCACGGTGGAATGGTGCTTGGAAACTTTTCTGATATTTGGCCGTTGAAGAGACGACTGCAGCACAGCTCTCTGCATGTTCCTTGAGCGGCAACTCTCCCCAGAAACCCGCCCGACTGGGGAGAGCCCGATCCGAGGAGAACTCCGCCCGATAAAGCTGTCAACGGCTTAACAGCTTAACTATAAGCCTTCCAACGATGGCAGCTCCGTCACACAACCCATTCCCACGTTCCCCTAATCCATCCACGAGGTCGTATGACTCTTCTTCAGTCTCTTCGGCAACTTCTCCTCGCCCACAAGTTCAGCAGCTTTTAGGAAATTTAATGGGCTCAAACGTGAGGTCGAATACCGCTCAAACACCACAGCCCATAGGTATTCCGCCGCTGCCCCCAGCTACTCAGACAGGTTTCCAGCCCTATACGCCGGTGACAGCAACCTCGGTGATGGGCCGGGACTCGTTGCCTCCAACCGAGTCGGTCGCGAGCACTCCAGGACTTTCTAGCGCCCAGCTGTCGGCAAACGTCTCGGCGCAGAAGCGCGCCTACCGCCAGAGGAGGAAGGATCCAAGGTATGTGTTCCGTAGCAGACATCTCTTTTGTGCATATTCTCGACCTGCAAAAGAGAGCTCGGCGTAATCGTCTCTGGGTACCCCCCTTTTTATAGTAGTTAGAGAAAACCAATGCTGACTTCCACGTACGGGGCTTTGAGAAGACGACTATTGGGTTTTCTTTAGCTACCCCGGGGTAGGAAAACCCAATATTTGCTTCTCAGTGCTCCGTACACGCGTAAAGCTGCGACGCCTGTCGGGAGAGAAAGGTCAAGTGTGACGCTACAGAAACAACGAGCTGTTCGGAATGTTCCAGCCGCAATGTCAAATGCCAATTTACCAAGGAGACAAACCGGCGGATGTCGTCTATCAAACAAGTGCAAGACCTCGAGAAACAGATAGAGAGAGTGCGGAGGGAGAATAGTAACCTAAGGCGCACGCTGGCCGAAAGGGGCGAGCATATGGATGTCGATACTGAAAGTACTGAGCAATTACCCCAGCAGCTTCTCCCGGACTTGAACTCCGAACCTAGAAGGCGAAGGAGAGCAGTACCTCCACTCCAAGATCCGTCTCGAGCGAGGGCGGCTTTCCGAAATTTCTCGAGAGGCGTCCTAAAGCCGCCACTTCCATATCGACAACCGCCGACTCCCATTGTTGCGTTTGACCATCCCAGACCACCACTACCTCCTAAAACCACCGTGGACAAGCTTCTTCATACCTACTACGGGGCGGCGCATATCATGATGCCGATACTGCATTGGCCGACGTTGCAACATCAGGTAGAGGAACTCTACCAAAATACTACTAATATACAGCGGGTTCCATTATCCTGGCATTCTATGTTCTTCGCCGTGTTGGCGGTCGGAAGCCTATTTAGCAACGACCCGTATCCGGACCGGACGCTGCGGGCCGGTGAACTTCTGGAGGCGTCGCGAAGCTTAGTAGATCCTTGGAATGATGATTTTGACTTGGACAACGTCCGGGCTTCGTTTCTCGTATCGCTCGCGCTAAACGAACTCAACTTAAAGTCCGCGGCTTGGACTTGGCTAGGAGGTGCCGTGCGGAGTGCGCAAGATCTCGAACTTCACCTAGAAGTGGTTGGAGTGCGTTCCAGAGTCGAGGCAGATATGAGGCGACGAGTCTGGTGGGCAATATATACGCTTGATCGAATGCTGTCAATGGACCTCGGACGCCCTTTCATGATCAACGATGCCGATTGCGACGTGGCCCTCCCCGAGCCTTTCGACGATCATTTCCTCCATACTGAGGGTCCCGTGCACCCCCCAAACGCCATACCTCTAACTCACTTCTTACACGGTATTATTAATGTAGTTAGGTCCTTCTCTGCCGTAAGGGAGGCCTTATCCAGTGCCGTAATCGAGCCGACGCGGCTCGCGATGTTTGACAGCCATTTTGTCGCTTGTCAGAAGATGTTTCCTGAATCATGCGAAGCAAATAATGCCTCTCTAGTCGCTCCTCACGTACTAATGCCGCTTGCGTACCTTCTCAGTATCCGGCTACTTCTACACCGTCACAATCTCGCTCCGGGGTGCCCCGCAGAAGCTCGAAGCGACGCGATTCAACAGTGTAAAGTCACTGCGATAGAAACGGCGAACTTAATTGCTAGGATCAACTCGACTCTCGCAGACACCGCCACGAGCCTTCTAGTAACCCATATATTTCGCTCTACGCTATTTTTGCTCCTTACGGGCTATTACGAATTAGCATCCACATGTCTAAGGGCTCTGAAGTCTATCGACGCACGACGAGACGTCGCCATCCCCTGCGGTCGCTTTCTATCTTTCTTCATACAAATCCTGGAAGCTAAGCAACGTGAATTATTATCTGTCCTCCCGCGTTCAACTACGCCTAATTACACCACGCAGGCGGCTCTACCTGATCCTAGGGCCGTCCAAGATACGCTGTTAAAAGACGAGGAGCTTCTAATATACGTGAGCGCGGATATGCAGGCTAGTACAGAAACAGCTTGGGTTTGGTTCGGCGCGGAACATGAGGTGCCCTTGACAATGCCTCCGTCGACTGCTGGAGGTGGTCTAGCCCATCCGGATAACCGAACTGGTCTGAATGCTAAAGAAAGGGAGGATTGGGGAGGATGGGATGGCCTAATAGAGCTTACCAGAGGCCTTTCTTCCGGGATCGCGAGCCCTGCTGCTTATGCGCCTCGAGCACAGACGCTTCCGCCGATCAAGGTGGAGCAAGGAGCGAATATACTCGGGAGTGGTACGGTCGAAATTGGAAGCAGTAGAAATAGCCCGACAGCTGGAACAACACCCGGAAGTCGCAGTACGGAGAGAATCAGTATCGCGAACATAATCTGACGACAGCCGAGGGATTGACATCCTATTCCGACGGGACCGGAAAAAATATATATTCAAAAGCGGAGGAGAATACCCGCCGGGCGATACCCGACGAGATCACGAATTTGACGAACGAACGAACGAGTACTCCGTTCATCCTTCCGAGCGAGAGTGTTCTTAAAAAGTTCCGTGACGCATTTGCACGACTGTATTTATATACCATTCTTTGCATCACTACGGTAATACCCTTTTTTCCGACGAGGTGCTAGTAGACATGTGTTGGGAGCCTTTTTTTTTTTCGCCTTTAATTTTATCTATCATGCAATTATGGTCTACTATTTTTTTTGGCTCTATTCGGGGCATACTCAAACAACATATGAGCAATATCAGATTTTCGTTACTGTCACTACTGAGTTTTTCTCTTCCATTCCCTTTCTAGGGACATACCAACACTTGGAATGGTCAGCCTATGGCGCAAACCGATCCCCTAAGAGGCAGTATCATTACCCTATCGAAAATTTAGGGCGAATTAGTTGAGCTGAAAGAGTTTGCATTAAGAGGCGGTCACGATAAGCGTTGGAAAATGAAATATCGCCTCTGCCTACCTAAATAACATGCTTCGGTCTGGGGCACAGATAATTCATTCGCCTGAACGTGCCGTAGCAGAAACTTTATGGTTACAATAGGCTTGATTCTCTCAGTCGCACATGCATAATATGTTAGGTAACTTATATGGAAGAAGTCCTGGATATAATTCACGGACGCGTTGAGAGGCGCATGCCGTCCCTCTGCTAACCGCAGAACCCCCTTCGTGAACGCCATGGTAGCACTCGTATATACCTACTTACAAAGTAAATAGGGGCCTCGTTAGGTTCCAAGTCCTTGATGGTCCGGCTCGGCGAATCATAATAGCGAGACTGATGTGCGGTTATTCCTTAGCTTCGGACCATGTTAGTTTAAGCCAACCGAATATCGATAATACCAAATGTGTACCAGGTTTGAAGCCTCGTCTGGCGGTTTCCCACGTGCTATCCACATAGCAACAAGGCTTAGTGGACAATCATAGAAAACTAAAATCTTACAGTGTCTATTCTGGGCGAGTTGCTTCGGGCCCGGCCTCAGCTCTAAACGGATGGCTTTGACAGGGATACTCGGCCACCCATCCGTCGAATATGGATTCCAGCCGACTTCATACTGCCCCATGGTGTGGAACGGCGTGTTATATGTAATGACTTGGTTAGGCTATCAAGCTACCGTGGCTTAAATGCTCGCTTCCCTTTGGCCAGTTCACTCCGGTATGGAGTCTAGGTAAATGAAGACGCTATATACACGCGTACAAGTCGTTGTAGGCTATGAGGGGCTCTGATCCGTTAATGCATGCTAACAACGACTTACTTCAGGTGACAGTGCTAGATGGAGCAGAGGGGTAGGTAACGGAATTCCTCCGGAGAGTTCCTCATTGGCAAATAGGTACAATATAGAAGGAGTTCTATACTGCACACACCCTCCTGCGGGCCGCGGGATCGTGAAACAGCAAGGGTACTACTGGATTGCGCTGTGTCCTGCTAGCCCAACAGCTAGGATGTTCAGCTCAGCATTCCGAGTGTCACGGTAACAGCCTCAATCCTATTGGAAAAGCAATACCACCATCTACGCTTGACATCTAAACCAGGTGGGACTGTTTGTAGCTAGTTCATGACTTTTAACGCTGCAGCTTGATATATTACGATGGAAGTATCTTCATGCTGCCACATCTTAGTAAGTCGGGTGCTGCACCCTCGGATAATGTTCTGCCGAGCTGTTTTGAACGCCCTGCCTCAGAGGTTGAAGCGGCTATAGCAGCAGGTAGCTAACATGCGGTATCATCGTGTCGAAATGGGCATGTCGGCTGTAGATCCTATAAAGTCGCGGCATGCTACATTGGCTATCACGTAACCAAATACCGCGATGTCTAAAATATCCATCCTCGAACCCTTATGAATAGGACTTTTCTGAATTCAGTGGTATGCATGCTTGTCCAGAGCGGTTGGAAAGCCCTTTAGTAGTATACTAGCTTTTGGTTGTTTTACGATGAGAAAAACTTCGTAAGGTCAAAAAGAGGGATGCCTAACATAAATAATAGTGCCAGCCACAATGTTTCTAGATGCAAATCATCATTGCTCCCAAGGCAATATACTTAACACAAGAGGTCTAAACTTCTATCAGGGTCTGCGAGTGAACTCGTGGATCTTTTAAACTTGTTAATTGCCTTGAAGGAATTTTTCCTAGAGGCTTTAGCACTATACTTATTTTATCTTTAAATATTAGATGTACTGCAAGATCCTTTAACTACCCGAAACATCCCGCTTGCTCATCCCATATTCCTAACCGCTATATATACAATGACACAATAAAAGATTTAAGTAACCCTAATAGGGGTATACAACATTCCTATAGCAAATTGATATTGTAATAGTTTCAACTTATGAAATCCTTTGGCAGTACGGCAAACTACAGGATAAAAGGAGGATGAGACGGTTCGATATACTGAAAGCACTATCTTAAGTTGCATTGAATTCATGATACATTACGGTATTTTGATATCACTCTGCTTGAATTTAAGCTGACTTAAAATTCCCGTATAGGTACTTTAACGGTGCCTTCATGTCAATGGAGCATTGTTTAAAGGTGTGGTTGCAGTTCTTGCTACGCGTTTGTAATGAGATTGAATGCCTCGGTAAGAGACATATAGCCACTTAAGGCGCTTTTTAAGGTAAGGAAGGAAAGACGCTTAAAGAATACGACGGATCGATGACCTCTTTTCCCTTATATATCTCAAGGGTCAAAACATGCATCAATTAGTAGAATCCTTTATCAACTGGGTTGTAACCTTGTATAAAAATAGGTATATATGTTACCACTTGCCGCTGGTCCGCGTTGTGTACCCGATCAAGTTATTCTAGGAGGAGGCATTTAAAGTACGTTGAAAGGTACTAGGATAGGGTAATAAAAGCAAGAAGCGTAGGTACCTGGATAACTACCAAATTTAGCAAGTATAATCCCAATTTACCATAGTCCATAGCTATTACTCAATCTTACAAAAGGCTACCTACCTAGGTAGGTAGGTTCAGAAGGTAGCAGAGCAGTAAGAGCCTAGCAATGGTCCAACGAAAAGGAGAATCACCTTACATCAATGTTTTCTAACTAAATCAGCAGTCATACTATCTCATTTTCCACGACTTATATCGGCTGGGAAAAGTTTGTCCAAGTAACCATGTGAAAATAAAAATTGCTACATATTGTCAACAGTTACGATACCGAGTGGTGATGGCATGAGGCGGATTTCTCTTACATGCCACAACAAATTTATAATATTCCAGTACGTCATCCTTCACACAACTATCTTTCAATGTTATGTAGATACTTATAGCATGCCAGGGATAAAACGTAACAGTATACTGAGAAGTCTTTAGTTAAAAGGTTGACGTCTCTAGTGACGGGTATTCACTCTTAATCGTAGCAACCATCTGACCATGCAAATCGATTATCTGCTATACGTTTTTCTAACGAGATCTTTATCTTACGTATCATGGATTGGGCTTATAAACTCAGCCCACATGCTGCTGCTTTATTAGGTTGCCTCTACTGAATCATTACAAGACCGAGCATTGGTAAATACCTTCTGTACGTTCCAGTTTAATGGTATAGTAGGCAGCTTTGGAATGATATGTAGACAAGACATCTCGCGGATTTGGACAGTTTTAAGCAGTTGACTGCCAAACATGAGACACTATTCATGTATCATTCGATGGCCCGAAGCCCTGGTTCGGTTGCGGTATACGATTCCAGGTAGGTACCTAAGCACCGTATTCACGAATTAGCTTGACTAAGTTATTCGCTTTTCTTAACGAAGATGATATCGTATACTACTGAATAGTTGATTGGTATGCAACGCCTTGAGGCGCGTGATTCTAGCTATTACAAGATGGGAAGAATGTTAAATTACTCCAGCTTAGCAACCTAATAGGGTACGCCTAATCTTCATCGTGCGTTCCGGTTAGGGAGCTCGCGAGGCCCTGCATACGCCGCCCAAGTAGATCGTCCGAACTATCCAGCTTGATAATACTCTTAGATTTCTGTCCAAATCCGGATCTCCCAGCAGATCTTCTCTTCTTCGTATTTCCGTTCGACTTTCCAACGTCGATACTATCTTCCGTTTGTTCTGCGCTGTTTGGGTGCATCTTAGCCCCGTCACTTATCGTTCGCGATCGCATTTTCGTCATATTTATCTCGAGTGGCCGATCCTCGTCACCGCTAGACTCGGTACGCATATGGTGACGTTGTGATACGGTCCGCTGTTCATGCTTCATGCGTGTCTCCGCTGTATCAAGCAAGTCTACCGCCCACCTCGCGCAGCGGTCGATCAGCTTCCACGCAGGCGGGTACAGACTCGGGAATTGTGTGAAGCCATGACTGATACCAGGGATCAGAACGACCTCGGCGACGTCCTTATCGTCAAAATCCGTAATATCGTTTAGCTCCTTTATGCCCTGAGAACTGCGTTGCGAGTGGAAAGCTTGCTTGGCGCGGCGCAAGCGTCCGGCAAAGATGACCGTGTCATCGACTAAAGGGTCACGTTCGCCAGTAAGAAAGTATGTCTTTGGAAATTTCTGCAGCAGGATATCAGGGGCTAAGATGGGGGATAAGAGGTAGTCTTGGGAGAAGTCGGGTCGGTTGTGTGGCCCAATGTACAAAATGATCATTGCGCGCATCATCTCGGGGGTCAGCACGCGGTCATTGAAATAAGAGATCATGGACGCCATGGCCAGGCGAGTCTTCATAGGTTCGGGCCTGTGCGACATGGATTTGGAATTTCGGTCAGAGGTAATAACCGATTGTTCGGATTTCGCCCATGTCTGTCTATTAGCGTGAGAATACTCCGGCTGGGGACTGCGAAGCCCGTTATTTTTATCGTCGATGTCCAAAGCAGAAGATTTCTCACCAGGGACCGTGCCGGAAGACTCGTCATCCTCATCATCAGATTGATGAGGCGTGCCAACTAGGTCGTTGTACTGCATGTTCTTGCGGCGTAGGTAGTCCTTGTTCGTCGCCCGCACCCGTCGGTCTTTAATCAGAGACATTTGCTCGTCAGACATCCAGTTCCCAATGTTCATATCCAGGCCAGGGTAGAGAAGTACAAGTCCAGCGGGAAGAGGAAGCTCCACCTGAACCGGGGACCGGCGGCGGTTTGTGGCGCTCTCAATTAGCATCAGGGTCATCGCTGTCGCGAGATTCCCACCAGCGCTATCACCTGTTACCACTACCTTTGGAATCTCCAGTCCCGACATCCCTATGCACCGGCCCTTACTTCTGACAATTGTGGTATACACGTCGAAGCACTCGTTTAGGGCGTACGGGTACGGGAACTCCGGTGCTTTCTTATACTCGAGACTTAGTACTGGGAGACCTGTCTTCCCAGCCCAGGCGAAGAGCTTGTCGTCGTTGCATCGTGGATCCATAGCCACGAAGCCTCCACCGGGAATGTCCAAAATCATTTTATTGATGTGCTCCAAGTCCGCTATAGGACCGTCGTAGTACAACCATCCAGAAACAGGTTCTTTATAGTCGCTGGAACTGGGTCGAGGTATGCGGATCGCTCGCGGTGGCCACCGTGTGAACCGAGGGCGCATCAGGTTTTGGACGGCTCGTAAATATGGTGTGGTACCTTTGTTCCAACTAACTCGTAGATGATCAACGGTCAACGCGCCTCTGACCTTTCTAACCTTCTCATCCGCGCGTTCTGCTGCCACGAGATAGAAGAGAGAAAATGCTAGGCTAGCTATATCTCTCATCCACTTCTTCTTTATTTTCATAGCCGTCCAGAAACCGGCATCCAGCGCAGTCAATACCCACGTCGCCCGAAAATATTTGGCATCATACATGTTGGCCATAGGCTCTGGACTAGCAAGCCCGACAAGCGTGCTGAAATTTCGAGCGGCGTAGAGATACATCATAGTTAGGACGACGGTCTGCCATACTGTCAATACTCTCGAGGAGGCCTTTGACAAGTATCGAGCAACGGGTGGACCATGTCGATTGCCTCTAACCCATTATTAGCAAACGGTATTTCGCATACGGGCGGGAAGTACTTACTTATAAAGATATAAGGACCAAAAAGTTAGCACGGCAAGCACTTGAAGCCTGCGCGACTTTACGGACGGTTTACCGAGAACGTGATCAAGCATGCCGTATAGACGTCGTACAGATCGTCCATCAAACAGAGGTGGAAAGGTTGGCAGTTTGAAGAACTACAGGCCACATCAGAGCATAAAAGTTGACATACCTCTAGCTACCCAATTCATATAACTACGTAAAGATTAAAAAACAAGGGAAGCCCAGATCGACAGCGTCTAGTCAAAGTTGTTCTTACGAAGTGACCAGGCATGTGAAATGCGACATAGTCCCTTACACAACAATGGTTAGCTGCCAAGGCAACACGAGTTGGAATCGAGGGCACAAGTAGCAGATGAACTAAACGGAGGGCTCGGATGGCAAGCTGACAGACTCCAAGGCCATTCGGAAGCAGGCAGTAGAAATGGGTTCGTGACATAAGGTCCGAGGACTAAAGATCATAGTAGCCGCTAGATTAGAGAGGCTGTGGGTTTCTGACCAAAGCTGACAGGATGAGAGTAAATTTAGAAGCTCGTGAATGGTGGCCTGGGATGAAACCTGGAACCTTCGGCTCCTCTGGTGACGTTTGCGGCGAGAGTGTAGGATACACATGCGAAACTGGCATGTGAAAGTCATATTTGAGGCCACTAAATGAGACAAAGTCACCCCCACACCCGCCTGGTTCTCCAGCGATTTCAGACCCCGTCGAGCCCGCTGAGTCCGGGGGCTTTGCCAGGGGTTCAGTTATAACCCCGCGTTGGAGATTTGGAGAAGCGCGTGCGATACGACATTCCCACACGTTTGGTCCTATATGTACGGCTTAGGATCAGAGAAAAGTATCCTCTAATAAACCCGAAGGCTGGAGAGGGTTAACAGAAAATTGCATGTGACGCTCGCTGGGTCCATGTGAGACAAGGGTAAGGTGGATTGACGATACTAAGCCGTCGACTGGCGCAATATACCTATCCTGACTGCTGGGGATGACCGTAAAAATTATGAGGTAGTAGACTTCAATATTAACTGTGTCGCACCTGTCGGAATTTCTGCGAGTTTTTTTTTTTTTTTTNTTTTTTTTTTTTTGGAAGTGTTGCAAGTGTTGGGTTGGCGTTATCTATCCGGCATCCCAGCCGAGACAATCAATAAACACACACAATCTTAGACATTCTCAAGGGTGGAACACGATCAATACAACCCATTTCGTTTTGGAGTAAAGAGAGATGTCCAAAAGCTAATAATCTTGTTCGATATGGTATAAGTTCTGTTGTAAAAATACAAATTTTCTTAGGAGGTAGTAAATGTCAGATACATACCTCTACCTATATACCTTAGATATCGAAGTGGAAGGTTGAAGACTCAAAATGGAAAAGATAACCTAAATTTCCAACGAGTATTACAGGTATTAGATTACATAATAGCTTAGGTACCTACCTACCTACCTACCTACCTACCTGTACTCAAGCTTTAGAGGTTCAATGCGAGATCGGAACAGAATTCAGGCTAGACTTCATTATCGATACGGCGATATGGCGATACAATCAAATCAAATAATTAATATTCTGTGATTCATTCATCGCGATCAATTTATAGAGATACCTTACTACTTAAGGTACCCAGGTAGTAGTTATCTTGGATGTGGGATATGGCCCAATTGCTCCAATAGAAGCTCCCCTCAATATCAATATCTACTACCTCTCGTTTAAATATTTGTTCGGTCGTAAGGTCGGTCGAATCAACAAGTTCCCTTTCGTTATTATCTCTCACCTTCATCAGTTCCGACGGATATCGACCAAGTTCAACATGGCTCTCCGGCTTCCTCATCGACATTTCGCATCCTCTACAGTTCGATATCTCTCGTCTCAAGCGACGGCAACGTCTAATCTCTCACAAAATGTCCAAGAGTCTATATCGCGCGAGGCAACTTTACCAAATCCAGATCCGTCTGATGACTCGCCCAGCGCTGCTCTAGTAAAAGAGCACTCCAAGTTTATGCTGGCGACGTATGCCAGACCGCCTCCGGTATTCGTGAAAGGCGAGGGTTCGTACTTGTGGGATCTAGAGAATCGTAAATACCTAGATTTTACTGCGGGCATTGCCGTTAACGCGCTCGGTCATAGCGATCCCGGCTCGGTGAAGGTCATCTCAGACCAGGTACAAGCTACCTTTCCGGCTCAGCTAGCAGCCATACTCGTAAGACCGTTCCTATGCTGATCGACTCTTGCAAAACAGGCAAAGACGCTGTGGCACGCATCTAACCTCTATTATAACCCATGGACCGGAGCGCTTTCTCAACTTCTAGTCGAGAAGACTCTCGCATCAGGTGCCATGCACGATGCAGCGACGGTATTCGTTTGCAATTCCGGCTCCGAGGCAAACGAGGCTGCAATCAAATTCTCTAGGAAGGTCGGCAAAGTCCTAGATCCTACGGGCGCCAAGCATGAATTCGTCTCCTTTTATAAATCGTTCCACGGACGGACTATGGGAAGTCTCTCCGCAACACCGAACCCTAAATACCAGGAACCGTTTGCACCGATGCTACCTGGCTTTCGATACGGGACGTACAACGACATCGCCGCCATAAACGACCTCGTCACAGACAAGACGTGCGGTGTAATAATCGAGCCTATTCAGGGAGAAGGTGGTGTCAATGTTGCCAGCGACCAGTTCCTCATTGCCTTAGCGAAGCGGTGCCGTGAAACAGGTGCCGTCCTCATTTATGATGAGATTCAATGCGGCTTATCAAGGACTGGCACACTCTGGGCCCACGGCCACCTGCCCAAAGAGGCACATCCGGACATACTCACTACGGCGAAGGCGCTCGGCAACGGCTTTCCCATCGGTGCTACGATAGTCAACCATCATGTCAGCGAGAAGATCAAGATTGGCGATCACGGTACGACCTTTGGCGGCAACCCGATGGCATGCCGTCTTGCGCACTACGTGGTCTCCCAGCTCTCAGATCCTAAGCTGCAGCAGGATGTTCTTTCGAAATCGAAAATTTTCGTGGAGAGATTTGAGCGCATGCGAGAACGGTACCCCGACCTCATAACTGAGATTCGTGGTAAGGGTCTAATTCTCGGCTTACAATTGACCCAGGATCCATTGCCCATTGTGAAAGCCGCCCGAGAGAGGGGGCTTTTGGTGATCACATGTGGGACAAATACATTGCGCTTTGTCCCGCCGCTCACGGTCAGCCAGGATGAAATCGAAAGTGGATTAAATATCCTAGAAGAGGCTATTGAGGCGACTCGGTAACGTTCATTTGTACATAGGCGTGGCGTTGAGGGTTATCGAAAAAAGGATCTTGTTCGAGCTAGACTCGGCGCATAGGTATATGATGAGACTCAGCAGCTCGTGTGTTTCTAGCCGATAGAATTAACTTGCATATAGTAAAAACGGTATGAGTGCCATTTATATTTTTGTTGAAGTGTTTCAAAAGTCACGATCTGATATTAGAGAACTTCGCGTGCAAGATACCCACCTAGATACCAAATACGTTACCCTAGTGTTTACTTCGTTTGTAAGTATTATAACAGGCATCAGCCATTCGAGCTTGTTCGAATTTTACAGGATAGTTCACTTCCGTTGCTCCCCTCATGAAGAAGCAATCGCTTTTAGAAGAGTAAGACTATTATAATAAGAGATATATGGCTCTCTAGCTCCATATAATAGGTAGTCTATGAAAGACTGAAGTGGAAATACATGATCTGAAGCCATCAATCTATTTAGCTTATCCACGTGTTATATCAAGTAACCAACCCGCCCGGGAATATAGATGATATTTCATATGTAACGTATGTCCATTAGGTACAAGATGTAAAAAATTAAAAAGCAATACCTCATAAGCCATATTTAGTATGATAACGCATATATCAAGTGCCTTAAACTCTAGTGAATGTACGGAATAACTACCTAGGTACCTACCTAAAGGTATATGCCTTGAGGTAAACAGTTCAAAGAGTCTATGATAATTTCATGAGTACCTAATTTTGACTTATCCTGACTTCCTAGAGTCATTGTATAGTACTTTAATATTACCTTGGTAACTACCTAACTATTAGTCATGAGAGGACGACTACGTCTATAAAACAAGTATGGTTCTAAATAGAGACTTCAGTAAGTCTATTTTTTTTTTCCTTTTCCTAGCTATCACGTACTAACCGAGAGTGGGTATAAATCATATCAAACGCTTCATGTCAAGTCTTGGGTCTCAGATTAGGCAAAGCAATCTGAGAAACGTAAAGCTACTAGATCTGCCTTAGCCAAAGTATATAGCCGACACGACATCTCAAAGACTTAGGAGCGAGAGCGGATTATTAGTTGTTAGTCCCTTTAACTCAAAAAGCAGGCATTGATCGACATATCGTAGTTCATGTCTCATAGTCAACATCTTCCAGGAGGCAGGGAGGATCAACTCAAGTTTGTAAATGCACTTTATAGTTGTGAGACTACGTTATTTGCTATTGTGGAATACAGCTATATGTGAGCGCTGAGCATATATCCCCATGCACACTGTAGGCTACTGTTACTTTTCCAAGAACGAGTCAGGTCTTAAGCCGTGCTGCAATGCGCTGACTTAGCTGCCGCAACATCCCATGGCCCAAGTATTTACTAAGATTCCTTTACGATTATCTTGGGCGTCGAAAAGATCCGTACCCCTCAAAATCCCAACGAATCAAAAGAGCACATCAACCGCCAGGCTATCGAGACTACGTTTATGAGAAAAGGGAATGCAACGACGCCAACAGATGCAGCCTCCGGAAAATTCACCTCCGATATCTAGGACTTCGTCGTCCGTACCTGCATATATTGATTAATTACTGCTGTGCCACATCTTGATCGACACGTAAGAGCTGTCAAACATGGTTGCATTCACCGCCTCATCACAAAGTGTTTGCTCTTTTGCGACTAGGTGCTTATTGAATATACTCCAAGGCTTTGAATTGAACGGAAAAGAGAATCGAGGGAGGAAACGAGGAAAAAAAAAAAGCCTCGTTGGGCATTCCCGCTAAGCTGCACAGAAGGACTGTTGGATGCGTTGTCGCATCAAGAAATCAAATGTAATTTTTGAACCATATACTTGCGAGAACCTGGTTCGTACATTCATTAGTTACTTAACAATAACTGATCAGGAGCTATCGGGTCTTAAATCTTATGATGTTCACATCGTCCGATAACCTTCGCGAGTAATAAGAAGGGTCTTAGGCGTTGCCAAGTAGTTACCTACCATTCTAACCTTAGGTACATTCGGCCACTGAAGAGAAGAAATTTGATAAAACTATGGCTACACTCCTTTACGTGACGGGATTAGCGGATAGCGTCGCCAGTCCTAGTCACTCAGCACTGGTCATCCAAGGGCTGACATGACCGAGGGCAGGCTGGTGAATTTTACTTTATTGATTCTAGATCCGGCGGTAAATCGCTGAGAAGAAATTGTGACTTGTGAGTCGATAGACCGGAAAGCTTTTCTCCGTCAGACGACGGTCTGGTTAAAGAATAATTTCTGGTTAGCGAAACGCAGTAGACATCTCAACAGAAAAAAGCGGCGTACTTCTAATAGATGGCCTCTCGTTGACTTTCCGAACAATCTTATCACGTTTGTTGTCCCTCTGGGATTCCAAGAAGGGAGAAAAAAAGTTTTCCCTCTTCTTCCTAAATAAGGTAAAACTTCGCGTCATCTCTCGTCAGCTCAATGTGATTTGGCTTTGGTACCTTGCAGCTGAACCAAGCCAAAATCAAGCATCTAGGGAGGGGTTCCTTCGCATTCCCGCCCACACTGGCCGTGATAGGATCGGGGTTAACCAATAGGAAAATGGAAATAAATGGGAAAGGCCGTCCTAAGAAGAAAAAATAAGAAAGAAAAAAAAAGGTAAAATATTACCTTGTATTATGTGCAGGTACGAAAAACATTTGCCGGAATTCCAATAGGATCATTGCCATATGGACCCAGCGAAGTAGCTACCTAACTGCTTCTTACCTAAGGTACAGCTCATAATTTCAACCGGCAGCCGTATCGCCCACTGCTATTTTGGTGAGGACCTAGGTAGGTACTAATTAATATTTCTTGGGTACTTGCTAGGTAGGGAGGTATCTTAAAATGAATTCGCCCATTCGTTGATACCCCAAAGTCTGCGCAAGAGAAAGAGATGAATCGGAGGAGCTAACTAGAACCGAGAACGTGAGGCGAATTGGGAGCTGCCACACAGTTCAGAATCACCTCACGTTTTCATATGGTAGTATCGTCCCTTGCATGAGCTCTTTAATCTAGCCTACGGGCCCTGAAGGAAGGAGAGAACCCTTGACATTTTTCCCTCGGCTCAGGCTGAACCAGACAGAGCTAGAGTTCAGAGAAATTCTAGAGCCGGCTTTTAAACAAACCTTGAAAAGCTATCCCGAAAACTAATCGGATAAATGCGTACCTATTCTAGAAGTATCTTGATTAGTGTGAAAGAGAGACCGCAATCATTAACATATAGTCGGAGGACGACGGCAAAGGGATTTGCATCTTTTCTCTGAATAGGCATCTAATAGCTTAGGATAATAATACATCAACATCGCAGAGGGTTTGCCTTTCTTGGGCTCATGTACGAATTGCGTTGGATCTCCGAGTCAAACCATGGGCCTGGGAAACTTTCTCTGGGATTTACCTGAAGGATCAGCTCCCTAGTACCTCTTCCATGTGAGGTATACATGCATACGTTGTGGCCGTACCAAAGGGTCAGTCGGGGGGAGCCACTGTTATCCTTGACATTCACGTGGTGCTTCTGGCATGGCTGAGCGAGATGGATCTTGTGCTCGGCCTTCCTTTGCTTTCGCAAAAATTAAGGACCGAAATAGTAGGAATATACTGGTCAAAGCTGAGAAAATTTTTTTTTTTTGTTTTAACTGGGGGGAGGGGAAAGGCAAGACGCGGAAGTCGGAACGCTCGAAGGCTCGGGTGGGTTCTCGTTCCTCCAGGAAACCCCAATATGTTATCGCTCAGACATGCCCTTTGCTGGCTACTAGGTTCTTTGAGATCCGGAGGAGTGCGCATCTACCCGACTGGGCAGTCAGCAGTATGGCTACATTGGTGATCAAGTGCAACGCGTATCATAAAAAGGATGATGGGCCCCTAAAAGCGCCGCTGACGTGATTTCTAATGGAGAAAGGCAGCAATATAGAATTCGCTCAATATGTGCATGCTTAAATTTACAGCTTTGTGGGGTATCTATTATATGTTACGAACCAATTATAACTCTCGCGATTATGGTCGCTAGCTCGAGGTTCTTTTCGTCACATATAATAAATCGAAATTGGAGTACTTGGGTAGATGAAATAAGGGAACTACCCGTTCGTTGTATTAGATAACACGACCGTAGGTAGTTCATATCCCTAGATGTGCCTATGGAATCGGGTGTGTTGCACACGAGGATGATAGGATATCAAAAGCATCTTCCCTCGTTACTATTCGACTAACATTTGATGATGATGATGATGATGATGATGATAGCATTGTGGGACACCCAACTCCTTGTACTCAATTGATTATATCGTGGGGTTTGTAACGTCATAATTGACCAGTACCAATACACTGGTTCGGGATCGAAATGGAGGAGGGGATAGGTGTTTTCAACCGCGGTTCGGGTTTTTGGGAACCCACAATATTGGATGGAAAATGCACGCTTACCTGGCAATATGCTATTATGACGAGAGACTGGACAGAAGCGCAGATCCGATGAATACATACATAAGAACAAGATACAACTTACCTAGGTAACTATACGGCTTACGTATACTGCATTGGGTACCACTTGAATCGACAGGACCATTGGGGCTATATGAGAGCAGCTTGATGTTCTCAACGCCATCAAGTTTGTGTAGTACAACGAGCGGCTCTCACCACCGTCAGTGGTGTGTAAATAGCTTGCAATGGGCCGGTACACCTCGCAGAATAGGTAGGGCAAGAAGAGGTAAGGAACGAGAAGGGAGGATATTCTACTGGACAAGTACCTAAACGTTGTGCCTAATAAGTAGGTTAAAACTACCTAGTAAACCCTTTCCTTAAGAAGGAAACTTACCTAGGTAGGTATTCAACGCCAAGATAGCTTCTGGTACGTTAGGTAGTTAACAACCGGAGCATTATTACTTACAACGTTCGAGGAGCCGACTACAGCGTCTAGACCACAGCTATAGGATCCGCGAAAATTTAGTTTGGGCCTAGTATGATGGTATCATCAAAGCTTCGACTTGGGTGTTGAGTTATAGCTGGGCCCCGCATGTATCTCAAAAAAAGAGCAGGGAAAATTTTTCTTCCCCCCTTTAGAAGTGCAGAAACATTGTCCATCTTTCGCCGAGGTCTTCCGTCCTACTACGATGTTTGGTTCCTGTACTCCACAAGTCTTCTTCAAAGCCTGTCAAGAAGATCTATTAAAGTGATTGATGTTATGTGTGTAAGTGTCTATTACTTATTTGCTGCGCTCGTCAAATAGGCATGTGGCATGACCCTAGGTACCTCATTTGAACTAGGTAGACTAATGCAAGGTACAGGCAACCAGCAGGACTTGCCTGCGGATAGACTATGTACTATGTAGCTTAGGCGATCGGCATTGGCATAAAGAGATTTTTGGTGTCGTCTAACGCCTGCTGTTTTACGCTGGGGATCTCCTTTTGTTGCTGAGGAACCAACGGGCGGTCCGTCGTAAGTTGGGTTCGATTCCTATTTCGGTCCCACTGATGCTTTTTCTTCAAAATGGCCGATTTATCCTAAATGTGACGTATCGCGTTGTGTGGTTAGTCTGTACTAAACCATTCTGTCAAACTTAGACGCAATGCGGGACTTCTGCCATGGAAGTGAGGCAGGCCGGGCAGGTTGCGGGTTCGCGGATTGTGTCCATATTAGTTAAAAAGGCTTGCAAGATAGTTCTTCAGTGATGGAGAGTGACGATCAGCGGATAATATCGCGACTGTCACTATTCGTAGCACGTTGGACAAGAGCAGAAGCTAGATTCCACCAATACTGATAGCTCCAGAGACTTTCCACCAGATCTAACACGGCATGTCTTTGCATTACCTACCACAAGGCGAGATGGCCCCTCCCGCTCCCTCCCCGCTGGTGAATGGGTGAGCTCGTCAAATTAATCTGAAGGGTCGCGAATGAACGAGAGAATTACGCGATCAATCAAAGCTTTTAGCTAACACTGAGTAAGTTCATCGTATGAATATAAGCTGTCGGACCAATTTTGATACTAACTCCGACAACAACAACTAACCTTGAATTTTAGTATGCACTAGGTACCTGAATGATATTATGAAATAATTCATGGGTGGCTTGGCATATCTAAAGATCTCTCATTGGCGGTGCATAGGTAGGTAGCTTTTATCTAACAAGCTCGAGCAGCTGATTATGAGTAAGTAAGGTACCTAGGTCATTGTGACACTACCTCCTAGGAGAGGCGGAGGGGACAAAGTAAGACAGAATACAAGACTATTACACAAACACATACCTAGTGATAGGGTACTCCGCCTCGACTTACTATTTTACCAACGATCAATCTAGTTAAGACGCAGCGGGAGGGTATCGACAGTTAACGGGGCGGAACGTTCAAGGACATGTCAACTGCGGCCAGGAAGATGGCTACGGAATCAACTTGTGACTTGCCGGAGATAGAGTAAGTACATCTACGGTGTGTAGGTAGCTTGAAGTTCATGGCGTCAAGTTGCTTTCTCATACAGGTACCTATGCAGATAATCTATGTACGTAGGTAGGTATTGATAATATAACTATGACCCGTAGAAAATGTCCCTGGCAAAGCTCAAAGACCGACCTAGAGACGAACTATATGCGTATAGACGGTAGGAATGTAGGTTTGTGTCTCTTGTCTTGTGTTTGGTGTTGTACGGTCGACGAAAGGAAAGCTAAGTTGATTTAAAGTCTATGGTTGAGTTACAGTTAACTACCTAAAAGCATAACTAGCAAAAGATACAGTATGGTATTTACTTCGTATGTACGATGCTATGTAGATACTGTATGTAGGCGTGGGCGTACATCATCTCATGTGTCATAGTTTTGGGGCGTCGGTCAAAAGGCGGAGAGGGCGGTCACCAAGTTATTTTTTTTTTTTTTATCACCCATATCCCAAACTACTAGCGTCTGATCCTATCTTCCTGTAGTCTACGAAGAAAGGAAATTCGAATGCATTGGTGCTGCATCTGATCCTTTCTGCCCATCTCACCGCGTCACGCTGCGCTTAGCAAAACAACGCGGTTTTCTATTCCAGTCAAGCGCGTCTCTCCTCGGCAGTTGAGTATCTGGTAATAGATCCGCCAGCCGATGTGACCTAAGCCTCCCGGGCCATTGCCTACTCGCTCCCCGAAAAAAACATCTCTTGGTGCTGTAAGGTTAGCTTACCGAATCCGGATTTCACGTTGCCGCCGGTGTATGTGCAGCGCGAAGAAATTTGATCTGAGACCATGAGACTTTGAAAAACAGCATCTCTCTCTCTCTCTCTTTTTTTTTTTTCGCGTCTTGTTGAACTAGCTATCTGATTCCTATGTATGGTAAAAAGGATATATATAATGTGGCGGGCACGCCACGAAGTAATCTTATTCTATAATAGTGTTGTTTAAGATTCTGCTGCTAATAAATATGACTAACTCTAGCAGTATTTTTTTTCTCGTCTGTCTCACTGCGACGGTCGTATAATATTTTCTCCTGAGTCCTGAGTCAAAATACCTGCCTCTCTCTGATATCCCAGCCCCGAACTACGGAGCATGTTCACAGTATCAACAATACGTTGGTACTTTGGCGCTTCTCTACATACCGATGCTAATGTTTCCTCTTCCATGCATTGTCTATTCTTACTATGTAGTGGTGACTATATACACACTGTGCCCTCGTGGTTTTCGTCCCATTGATCCCCACCAAGTCTGCGCTTTAAGCCCAATTCGATAGTGTGAGAAGGTTGCAAGCCGATGGAGATTGAACTACATCCTTGTCTTAGCTTAACTAGGCAATTATGTATGCATGTACGGCGTGGCCACCAGGAATCGAAGCCGGCCCCGTTAGAACCCAAGAAAGGTAAAGTCGGAATACGTACATAGTACGGATGTATGTATATACATACACTAGTATATGCTGGATATAGTCAAATTTGAAAGATAGGTAAGTATTTTTACCAAGTACATAGTGATGTCGTAAGTATACCATAAGTCGTGTGCACCATCTTCAAACAACTGCATTAAAATATCATAATTGCGTCAAGGCGCTATAGTTATGGCAGCTCTCGGGTTTGCGCAAACCCTTTGGTGAAATGTACTGCAGTATCAAAGCCCTAGAATAAAATACGAGATTGATTATCCCCTAATTCAACACATTATTCGGCTTCACATGATGTTTGCACACAGACCATAGGTCTAAACCCTGCCTCGCCCAACCCCCTTTGTGCTTGAACTACTGTTGCGGCTGCTTAGGCGTATGCCTCCTATTATCTATTTTGCCTAGGTTCGTTTCGAGCGTACGAGGACTAGGGGCACGTTGGGACTCAGCCTTTCAAGCGGTGGAGAGGACTGAGGTAGAGCGCCGGTCAGGGTTCAAAGTTCTCTGGGCTGGCTGGCTGGTTAAAGAATTGTTCGATTATGTGGACCACTCCGTATCATGCGTGGTTGCATTGACTACCTAATTGTACTAAGTACATATTTAATGCATCTGGATGAGATATTACAACAATAGGTACCTCATAATTGCTCAGAGTACATGGTACACGGCGCCGCCAGAAAGACCCTCTTCTCTCTTGGCTACAGTTTACTGCCCCCGAGCCGGACCAGTAGCTTGCTGGAAGCTCTCCCCGGACCCCTGCTGTTAAGCTTAACTCGTAAGCAGCCTGGGTGGTGGTCGAGGTGTCATCCCAGTTGGTCGGGCTCCTAAGCAAGCTAAGATTACAAGGATCAGAAAATAGCAAAGCTCATGATTCCACGGAAGACTGCAAGATGTCAAAGAGTTCAAGGCGGCGGGGCGGTAGGGCCGGCCTCAGTTGACAGTGGACCCCGTCTTGCCCGTCCATAATGGCATCCAGGTTTCGAAGGGGGGAATATGGGCTAAGGTAAAGCCACCCGCTCGATCCCGTTTTTCCCATGCTCACCAGCCAACTAGTGTACCCTGCTGCAGTCTTCCCAGCTTAAGCCAAAACAGAAGGGAAAAAAAAAAAAAAAAAAAAAAAAAAAAAGGCCTTTTCCCTACACATACGTACAAGACTTCCTCCTTTTCACTCCTACCCACCCCTCGCACAATACAACCGTGACGCCTAGGGACTGCCAATAAACAAGCTATCCTGTCTAACCCGAGATTCTGGGGAATAATAACGGTCGACTTGGACTCGCACGATATATCACTGCAACAACTCGCTCGTCTAGACCCATTGGTTTATGTCGTACGCTACTCGCAGACTCATCAATTTTGTCAAGGTGCAGAGAGGACGACCTTTTGGAAGGCCCGGGGATTGTGTGTCAGTATCGGCGTGATACCGTCTGGTTGATTGGCGAAGCGGTATACGTTCTCGAGACAGCGCAGGAGCCTGACTACGACCCCACGAATATTCAACTACCCCAAGCTACACCCAAGCTACAGTGCCCAGAACACGTGGACCAGTGTGACTACCCGAACGTCGATAGGATAAGGCAAAAGCGTCCACTGGTACACGTATATACTTTAAGCCATTGGGTATTTTTTTCTCAGGAATACCTGTCCCGAGGCTTGGATACTTGCATAAACTTAAGAGTCGTCTTGTTACCAGGTCTTTATTTTTTATAGGACGCCAAGGTGGTTTATTAGGACCGAAAGAAGGGACGAAGCTTTTTTTTTCTCCCTCTCCTCTTCCCCCATCTGTCGAACGACAATCTATTCCTCGTTGCGGCGCTGCCAAGAATACTGGATGTTGTATTTACCCTGACGTATCATCACCCCACCACGCAACGCTTGCCATCTCACACCTACCAACGACGAGAACGCGACTACGTAAAGTCTCCCCGCCTCAATTGTTGCGACAAACTGGAATCCTTGTCGGACAGCTTTGTAGTCGGCGCAGCTGTGTTGATTCTTCACAAGATGTCTCCTAAGCTGCGACCTTTACAGCTACCCTTATTAGTGGAGGAGAGACGAAGAAAAGAAGAAGAGGCGGCCCAGCGCGAGATAGAGGTGGATGTACCGTATAATTTCTACACCACGGACTCTTTCTCGTCCGACGCGACGTCACCAGTGACGCCGACCTTCTCAACGCGCGGCCATCTGCGTTATTCGAGTTCTATGTCGTCCTTCGATCTCGCAACGATAGCGAGCTCCGAGAGCCCTTCATCGCCGACACAAACGCAAACAGCGCAGAACTCGAGCAAACGCGTACTACCAGACGTGAAAGAAGAACCTATAGAATGCGAAGACACGGATTCTGACTACGATGACTACGATGACGACGATGCGTCTGAGTTATATCATTGTTTATGTACGTTACGCTCGCTTCAAGCCCCCCTTCCCGTTACTATCGGTTCTAATGATTTAATTGATAGGCGACGAACCTTGCATTCACAGAGACGCCGATTTGGTACAGAGCACTTCGAATTTCTATACTCAGAGCCGGATAGTCGATTATGATCTAGGTTTCTTCAGCGATGGCGAGTTCGGCCTTGGTTTGCGCTCGTCCAAGAAGCGTAGAGACAATTCCGAGTCAGCGCTCGCAGGATTCTCACAGCGCTTAGGTTCTAGGTTCCCGTCTTTCACAAGGTGGAAATCGACGAAGCCATCCAGCATCATTGGTTCCCCCGTATCTGACTACGGATTCGAACGGCGACCGGTCTTCTCCCGGGCGACTTCAAGTCGGTCTTCTTCCGTTTCGGCACCTAGTCGCCGCCACCCCGACCGCTCAAACGAGCCTGTCGTTCCTCCTACGCCTGCCTTGTCTCGTTTCGGAAGCAGCGACAGCTTTATGCCCTTGGATGGGACTATGGATTCCAAAAAAACTAGCGACGCGCTTTCAGCCATTGAGCAAGAGCGTAAGCAAGCGGTAACACCACTTTTACCACCTATGATGGCTTCTGCTTCGACCGAACACATCCTGATGCAGCCCTCCCCGTTAGAATCTCCGAGCGTCGCATCCCCAGCTTCTCCGGTAGGCGACGAGGTTTATTCATCCGGTCTACTATCTCCACCGCTCAGCACGAGACCCTCAAGCTCCTCTCTCCGCCTTGTGCCGGGCGCGGTAGAGCTCCCTCAGCTACCTGCGCCCGACGCCTGGTCTGACCGTTTAGGCCATGCAAACTACACGATTTTCCCAAAGCCATACAGACCTGAAACCGTGGATCTAGAGGCTCTACGACGATTTCGAGCGGACTGGGAGACGGCGCGCGTTAATTATACCAAGCACCTCGCACGGACGGGCGAGCATTACGGTCAAACGTCCAAAACCTACGCACTTACAGAAGCTAAATGGGCCGAGACCCAACGTACTTGGCGCAACCTGCACGACGAGATAGCCGAAGCTATTGTTGCCACTGGGGAGGCAATAATTTGCGAGAAGTTTGATGAAAGTGCTTTAACCACCGTTCCGAGAATCTACGCCGAAGGGAAGTTCCCTGAGCGCGGCGACGAGGATATCGTTGGGCCGATGGTTCGAGAGGCGACGATGATGTCCCTTGACGGCGCGGACCGTAAAAGTTTTTGGCGCAATCTAGCCGGTAAAGTCGGCCTAAAGAAATAAAGCCTCGTTATATCATGCGGTTACCAGCCCCGGATTACGCTGTTACGACCAAACTACCTAATGACGACTACGACTTTGATGTCACTTACGCTCATTTCCATTTTTATTTTTCTATCTTATGTCTTGCAGCATAGAGAGATACCATTTGCTCGTTTACTTGTATACCACTTAGAGGACGACCGCGACGAAAGTATCAGCCCGCCCTGCCGGCATTCGCATGCATCGCATCGCAAGAGGGCGTTGACGTATCGAATTCGAAAAATGTTTATTTATTCAATATTTTTTTTAAACCAAAAAAATCCTCTGGACCATAATTTTAACTTGTCTGCCTCGGCCCGAGACCGAAAGCAGCCCCCTGCATATACTTGGCTCCCCGGATCATTTCTATGGTGTGTCTAGTCCTGGTATTGCGCAATATCGGCGACCTACGTTATGCATCTGCACATACGTGGCTGGGATCGACAGAAAATGCCGACACTCGGGACATCACACAGACTTGTTTATTCTCTTCCTTCCTTCTTGTACCCTTTATTCATGTATACAGAATTCATACACTCAACGTCTCGAGGGCGGATACTGTATCGGTTGCATGTCAGAAAAAAAAAGTTTTGAAATCGCGCAGCATTGAATTTTAGAGACCGAGAGTTGTTCGCTTCAATATCGTCATGCCTTCTAATTGGTAATCCTTTGTGTTTACCCGCATATCACTGCATTGGCGCTTGGAGCGTAGGGGGAGAAGCAAAAGAAAAAAAAAAAGAATTCGACGGTAAAGGACCGCCTACTGCAATGGCTCTGTGTGCATTACTATACCTGCTGTACATCGCTTTGTCTAACTTTTGGAGATCGAAAGGATAGGAGGAGAAAATGATGCCACGAAGCACAACCACTTTGTCTGGTGCGTCGATAAAGGGGCGATATTGGCTTGCTGGGTTGATCATCAGCAATGACCGCAGCCTCCGGCTTCCAAGGGTCAACTTCGACTCCGGTTAGCAGGTCTTTTACTATACTCAAGGTTAACGAGATAATGTGTGAAAAGATGAAAATCATGTACATGAATAATAACTTTGCCATGTAGTTAGATCGAGATAGCGTCTAACTTGGATGAGGTAACCCCGCGCGGATTGCATGATTATTTTTCACTATTATCGTTTATAATTGCAATAGTAAATGCAGTGTCCATGACTCTTTTGTGCTTTGTGGCTTCTGCGAAGAATGAGGAGGGGGGACTTGGGTTTGACAGCATAGGTATATCGGATAGTTCAATGCTAAAACGTTTGTAGTAGGGTGGTATTTGAGGCGTTAAGAAGCGATCACTGCCCCCCCCCCGGACCATACCTAACACTCCAAACTGCAGCCGATATAGTTCAGCCATCATAAAATCTATTAGAAGATCGGCGACGAATAATAGGTACACAGACCACTCGGGAATACGCCGTACATCTACGCCCAGCCTCGTATGCTCTTACTCATGTTCCCCGCGCTCGAGTCACAACGTGAACAGCATGCTCGCTAGGTAGAACAAAATATCCAATCAGCTATTCTTTGACGCAATGATCTATCCAGTTTTAGAGGATGTACCTGAAGCCAACAGGTGTGGTAGTGTTTGGATTCCTGGGCTGCGTCTCGAGCTCGCCCGACTCGAAGGCGTCGCGGGCAGCTAGTTTCCGATTCTGTGCCTGTAGCACAAACCTTGCGATAATGGCTAAGACGGCAACGAGGAGTGCGTCGGCCGCTGTGGCGGCACCACCAGTAAGGTACCGAGGCCCGTCAGCAGCTGGATACCTTTGAATTAAACGCAGTCTGCGGTCAGCAACGCTCAAGTTACATACGGTAGTCCGTATTTTCACCGTGTCTGGCTTAGAGTCTAAACCGTACCACGGGGTTGTATGCGGAAATCAACGTGGCTAATTACGTACATGTAGGTACCGTAAATGTTGGCCGAATTGCCAACCATGTTGGCGAATGATATGCAGGCGCTACGCTTGACCAGCGGGCGCGGAAAGCTGTTAGCTACCCAAGCGAGGATTATCTATAGGTAGTTTAGACGTTCTTCGAATTAGCCATGCCCACAAGGTTTGCTCGGATCGGCCATCTAGGTAAAGGTACTAATATATACTGAAAAGAACAAGAGGAATCACCTGGTAAGCAGGAACCGCGCCCATTGGCAAGAGGAATAAGGCAAAGAAGCGGACAGCCTTATTGAGCGTGGCTACGACGATGATGTTGCCCGCCGCAGAAATCAGTATCAAGCATACAATATGGATGCTGCGGTCTGCGAAGCGTCCGGACGTATACGTCACGACCAAGGAGACCAAGAAGCATACCGCCCAAACGGGTGCAGTAAGAAGCAGAGTCTCAATATTCCCGTACCCCAAGGTCTGGAGGATTGTCGGGAAGAAGTATTGGAACGTTTGAGTAAGCAGAGAGGCGTGCTGCAGCAATGTGAATAGATATAGACGTGGGTCACGTAGTGCCAGCATCACCCCTTCTTTGATGGATGAGGCGTCGGCCACATCCACCTCCCCTGCGTCCTTGACGAGTCGCCACTGCGCATACGCGCGTTCTTCTAGAGATAGCCATTTCGTCGTAGCCGGATAGTTTGGCAAAATGAAGGCCGAACATATGGCGGAAAAGATCGTTATGCTGCCCTCGATTATGAAGAGCCATCGCCTTCTTTCAGTTAGTCTCGTCGTCCCATGCTGATATCTATCGAGTACTTACCATCCGGCGATGCCGTGGGCGCCGCTTAAATTTCCCAGCACTCCAGCACCTAAGAGACCACCAAATGCGTTTGCCACGGAGTGACCGCAGTAGAACCAAGCGATTCTGAGGGCGAGTTCCCGTCGTGTATACCAACTTGACATGAGAAATATCGCTCCCGGAAAGAATGGTGCTTCCGCTGCAGATACGTTAGTTTAAGCGCCTTCGGAGCACTCATGTTTTTCCCATGCGTCAACGTTTGGGTTTAGTAAAACGTAAGGCGAGGAATGTCAAAAGTGGCTTAAGAAATGCAGGGAAATTATGTTTGCTCTTGTTTAAGGGCATGATACGTACCGAACCCGAGGAAAAATCGGCATACGACTAACGAGGCGAACGTGCGAGTCGCTGCCTGAGCCGTAGATATAGCTCCCCATATTGTCATAGCCACGCCAAGGTAAACCGAAGGCTTTACTCGAGTTATTAGAAGGTTTGACGGAAGCTGCATGAGGATGTACCCGACGAATAGGATGCTCGTTGCGAGGTTGAAGTCCGTTCCCGTCATGCCAAGGTCATCCTCCAGTGTTCCGAGACGGGCTTGCGAAAGGTTGCTGTTGCTTCTTATTTAGAAGATCCCAACATATGTTAAGAAGACGGGTTTGCTCGTGACTTACTTTCGATCCAGGAAGTTGAGCATGTACATCAACATTAGCATTGGGAGTAAATGAAGGTCAACTTTCCTGGTTAGTCTCTTCGTTATATCACGATGCCAACTTGGGCTCGCTGCTAAGAACTGTCTAAACAAGGCGGCCTGCTCTTCATCGAGGCCGCCGTGCCTTGGCGCATCCGTAACTATTTCCCCTTGGTATTCAACCTCCTCCTCGTGCTTCTCCATAACGCTCATTGTTCCGATTTTTCTGTAGTTGTTACCTGACTCTCTAAGCTTCTCCCGGTGTAAGCGCGTTTGTGGGATAGACTCGATTTATACCGCCATACCGACTTACATATCAATAAGAGCCCCAAAATACCTCTCTAACCTTCCTAATACGATCTTGAGTAAACCCGAGTTTCCACTCTTCGCCAATGAAATTTGCCGCCTGTATGTCAGCCGGGTCGAACTATGACGGGGCTCCACGGGAATATTAGGATGTGGGGAGAGCGGGGGAGGTGGAGGGAGTCTTTGATCAAATGTAACTATACCATCATTACAGAGATATAAACGCTATTTGATTCGATGGTTGGATAGGCTATCTTGTTGTGATTATCTATGTGGCTTAAGAAAGCTCTGATGCTGACCCTGTGAGAATGGCACAACACTAATGCGAGATTGAGGTCTCGTAACATCAAGGGAAGTGGGCACCAGTTAGATGTGTCGACTACCTATCTTCTTGTCAAAGTCATAGGGGAATAAGCGAACCATTATAATATATAACTTCGGGAATCTACTTAGATGTTTTATTCCCATCTCTCCACACGTCTCGTCGGATTTGCCTTGAGCGTTGAAATACGCTTCGTCCTATAAGCGCCTCGAAGCTCAGGCAACTTTACGAGGTTTGTGTTGGGCTCGGTGCTACGCCGGCGGACCAAGTGTAAGCACTGTGCCAGGAGTTCTACATAAGACGTGTAGAAGAATATATTTTACGTACAGCTACGGCCCGCAGAGCTGTCATGGAGTTTCCTGCGGAACACCGAAGTTATTCCCATATTTGTTCGACCTCGTGATAAGTTGAAGAGTCGTATCAGCCATCTGTATAACTTCGGAGTTGGTAATCTACCAAGATGAGTCTTGCGGCTCCAGCGAGTAAGTTTAGAATCATAAGACACCGTCGGCAGCATTCTACATGCACACTTTAGCTAAGACACTTAATTTCGTGTTCATATAGTTGGGTCCTAGCATATGTACAATTCTCGTATTCTCAAGCATGCTCAAAGATTGCTTATGCTCCTAGATATTTGAGAGCAAATATCACAACCCTGCGGTAACTCTTTCTTGCGAATACGTCTTATAGCGGACTACGGATATGTCACGAGTACTAGATAATTGGTTAAAATTTGACAAATATGTAGCATTGAGGTGGCCATTCCCAATATACTAATATACTACGTAATAGGTCCCCTATACGTTCACTGATAACCTTAATATAGTTCGTCTTGAGAGAATACGGTTGTTTGTTCATACCTTGCTTGTAAACTGACTTGGCATAAGAGTTATACGCATACATGATATTACACCCCCCTAACGAAGCCCATTGCAAAGCATTGGTTTACATATGTGATACCTATGATGAAAAATTGGGTTAGTGCAAGTTGTACACTCGGATAAGGATAATTGCTGACTAGAACCCGGCTTTTGGCGAACAAAATGTCATCTAGGTATCTTACGAATCTATAAGACTGACAGATCTTGTGGCATCACCCAACATAGTTGTTTGCGAATAAGGATATAGCCATCAGCTCTGATAGAGTATTGATACGCCTCTCGAGAGTATTGGGCACCTATCTAAGTTGTCTAGACTTATGTATAGCTTCACCAATATTAGTAGCCCCGTAATCCGAACGCGAGACATCAGAAGTAATCATATAAAGTTCTAGGGTGCTGCATTATTAATTTACCAGGGCGTTTGTGTTTTGGTTTGGTTGTTAGACTCTTGACAGCTTATCCTGTAAAGCAGGATTCGTATCTTAATCAGGAGTGGCACTTTTATACCCAAGACTATACATAGTTGAACTTGTGGAGGCTGACTTGAGTAAAGCTGTGTATAGCTTGATTTATATCTGCCATACCGGTACCACGCATCCCTGTTGCTGGGGCAAATGTGATACTATGAAACATAATAGTAGAAACTGCCCAATGCGCCAAGTCTAGTACCCCAAAATAATGACAATTGAAAAGGTAACATGATACTACATGTCGTTTGTAACTGCTTCTGGGACGGTTATAGGTAAAATATGATGGTCTCTTTCTGCATAGGCCGTAACTCTGCTCTGGTTAGATTCTTGTGGCTATCTAGTAACAAGAAAGAATACGGAAATTAAGTACAGAGATATATACAGCTCATCGTTAGTAGCAACTTACCTTTCAGTTGCGTGCCCGTTATCCGAGGTGGTTTCCCGCGAATCTCCTTCGCATCAAATAGAGCGGGAGCAAGACCCGTCTTGAAAATCAAGACGGCCGATGCGTAACACTAAATATCGAACTCTGGATAGGTTATGTCGCCATAGAGACAAAAACCCTCTATCAGCTGACGGTTGTGCGTTCCAGAGATATTATTTCCCAGTTCGCTCCGGGGACCACCTGTAGTGCTGGTAATTAGCCGAGCCGTGTGGGAATTCGAATAAAGCAATCGGCCTTGAATGTGAATGGGAAAATCGTTCGACGGAGAGCGTAAATAGTAAAATATGTCGGGGACGACGTCGATGATTTCTACGATAAGTGTTCGCGTCCTAGAAACAAGATCGACACGACTGAGAGGCCATAAATATTTATCTGCTAGATCCCCCACATAGTCCACGCCTTTTTCAGCAGCTACGATGCCCATCCGTCGACCTCTGGCGGGTAATAGTAGGGCTATAATCTGGAGGAAGTGCAGGCCAAGCCTGTCCTTGATGCTATTAAAAGGGCGGAGCGGGGGTTGGGTATAGCGGGTCAGGCGCCCTTGATCGTCAAATATTATTTCTAGGGACCTCAGATGTCGTATTGCTCCTGCGGGTATGGTGCTAAGGAATTCACACCCCGGATATCGTTTAGGGGGTAGCGTTGTATTGCCTACGAGGGAGGACGGCCGGATGTAGTAACAAAAGGTGCGGACAACAAAGTGATTATGAGCAAAGAAAACAGCCTCGGCGTCCTCTCGAAAAGCTCGACTAACGAGGAAGAAAGCAGTAGGGGGAGCCCAGCATTGGCAGAGAGGTGAATAAGCGGCGTGACGTCGGGAACAGAAGCAGCCTGTGTAGGTCTGGTCGCCTGCCGTGCTACGCCTCTCGCAATCATAGAATTGGCAAGCATAATGGAAACACCGCCAACAATGCGATTCGGGACCGTATCGTACTCTACTGTCGCCGTGAGGACACGTCAAGCAACTCTTGCCAGCATCCTTGCTTAATACGCAAGCCCGATGGTCATTCGGGTGGCAATACGGCGGTCCGTACTTACGAGAGTCGCACTCTCTAAAGGTATAATACCCCGCCCCCGGATTCCATCGAACCTTATTGAAGGGCGTAACAAGATCTGTATACTCTAGAATCTTGATGCGTATCTCAGGCGGAAGGCGTAGGAAATGAAATGAGGATGGCGGTACGAGACCGACGGCACGTTCAGCGGCACTCCAGGCGAGTTGGCGGAACTGGCGGTTAGGTTTGCACCCCAGCCGGATATGACATCTCCTCAAGACGGGAAGTTGTTGAAGAGGTGCTAGTATGAGACTTGCAGCATTCACCCGTCCAGGCTCACAGTCGCAAATGAGTGCCAATTCCAACCGCCGGGGCTTAATATGAGGTGCGATATGGCCTATCGCAGCCTTCCACTGAGATATGAGAGGGTCAGATTCCCTCAGCCCTTCACTATCGTATCCCCAATACCTCTGCCCGCAGTGTGTGGTACCAGCAACGTTCAAGTGAATTTTTAGGGAGGTGAGATATGAGAGGGAGGATGGGTTGAGCCTTGTAAGAGGATCCAAACTGTGGGTGACTATGGTATTAGCGGAGTATAGATGTGAGGATACCTCAACGTGAATAGCTCGACAGACGAGCAAGAGGTTGAGTACGGCATCAAGTTCCTGGTGCGTTCCACTATAAGGACTACGGCTGGATCGGGAGGTATCAAGATACAGAAAAGTGTTTGTAGGTAGACCTACGTAGCGATAGACCAAGTGCCGAATTGTGTTGGGAAGGTTGATGAACTTGGATGTTTCGCCGGTCGGGAAAGACGGCGAAAACATGGTGGGGGAGAGGAAGAGAGAAAAGGGAGTAGTTTGAGGCTATTTTAATCTTTGAGACGTTGTGATAATGATCGATACCGTTGATACCTCGGGTGGAGGGGTAAAGTAAAGGGTATGACCGGTTTAGAGGGTACCGTATATACCTAATCGTATATTTGGGTACCTACCTACCTACCTAGGTATGTATGTACCTAGGTAGGTTTATTTGTATCTACTTACGTGGTTATACACGGACAATTATACTAGGTAGGTAGTAAGTTATACATGTACCTGATGTATGGTGGAGAAGCACTCCACTTATGCGCCTAATAGACGCGTGGGTATTTCCTTGTTTCGGTTCCCTTGACGACAGAAGTGCCTAAATCGTACTAGAAATTCACAAGTAACGATTTAAGCGGTAACTAGCATATCTTTTCTTTTTGGATTATCCACTTATGCCGACTCATCTAGTACCTCTCAAATAAAGCAACTAACTAATGTAGAGTACCTAATTCTATGCCTTTTTAGCCAAGATTTTAATTTAAATCTGCAGGTGGTTTTATACATCGTAGCATACCTAATTCTAGAATACATGTACCCACGTTTTAATCTTTATGCCCATGTGGCTTCCATAACATGTATTACGTCGCGGGTGGTAGGAACCGCGTGTTAGGTACATCTGGTACTTCGCTACTTACATGGGCATGTACATCATATACGTCCAATATCAACAACACATGCGTCAACCTTTCTAAACTCAAGATCACTCCGCTACTTAGACGCGCAAACGTCTTCCATATCGCTCCCGATATAGCAGGCTATCCCCAAACATTCTATAGAATGGCATCGTCCGCTTCGAATCCTAGCAAGCGGAAAGTGCTAGAGAAATCCATATCACCTCCGCCCCTAAAACGCAAAACCCAAAGTACCATATCAAGTTCGTGTGTGGCCTATGAACATCCCTATCAAATGCGCCCTTGGGTTTCGTTGCTAATTACATTGTTGCTACTAGAGAATGCCGTGACTGCTTTCTTCACCCCGACGTCTCAGAAACCAAAGGACCGAACAACCTGGACCGAGCGTGCGCCCGATGGTAGCGATTCGTCGCCCACTTTGCTTGTTGGCCGGTATGAGCCTGAGAAGATGGAGGAGCCTGATCGGAGGAAGAGAAGAAAGATAGCTGCGTTCGATATGGTATGGGCTGAATTTCTCTCCCTACTCCGGTTTCGTCGAATAGTAATCATGTTCAAGGTTGACGGTTAGCTCAGGATTCAACTCTGATAACCACGGTATCAGGCAAGAAGTTTACAGACGATCCTGGCGATTGGAAATGGTGGGACTCGAACGTGCCATCTCGGTTACGGAAGTTATACGAAGAAGAGTACGTGAATAAGAATTCAGTGGCCGTGAAGGTTTTCCTCGTCTACGGTCATAATACCGCGCTGGGCTTGTTACGCTTACGCATCTTAGCTACCGGATCGTGATTCTGAGCAACCAAGGAGGGCTGACATTGCACCCGGATCCCAAATCTAAAGCGCCGAAGGCCGGCAGCAAAGCTAAAGTCGATAAGTTTAAACAAAAGTGCAGCTCAGTACTCTCCCAGCTCGATTTGCCCACCACCATATACGCTGCTACGGGTTACGATGAATTCCGTAAGCCGCGCACCGGTATGTGGTCCGAAGTTTGTCGTGACTACGGCCTACGTGATGACGAGGTTGATCTCGCGAATAGCATATTTGTGGGCGATGCAGGTGGCCGGACGGCGCAGTTGAAAACCAGTGGGACAGGTACAGCCGCTGCGAAAGATTTCAGCTGCTCGGATCGCAATTTCGCACATAATGTCGGCATTGCCTACGTGACACCGGAAGAGTTCTTTCTTGGCGAGCCGGCGCGAGAATTTGCAAGAGACTTTGATCTCGCTTCCTTCCCTTTCTCTGATGCGGAGGGTCCAGATGGCGATGGAAGCAACAAAGTATTGTTTGACAAAAGGAATAAACAGGATATTGTCCTTTTCTGCGGACCGCCGGGCGCTGGAAAGAGCACGTTCTACTGGCGGAACTTGAAGCCTCTCGGTTACGAACGAGTGAATCAGGACCTACTGAAGACCCGAGCCAAGTGTTTCAAGACTGCCGGGGAGCTCCTTGGCCAAGGGAGCTCAATAGTTATCGGTAGGCAATTTCCTCTCATGTCCTATAACCCTATCACCTTTCGTCTGTTTATGCCCAAGGAAGCCAAATGCTAAAGAGAATATCTAAAGATAACACGAACGCCGACGCGAATGGCAGGAAAGAATGGGTCGAATTCGCGCAGAAGAATGGCGTACCCATCCGTTGTGTCTGGTTTAAAATATCTAAGGCACTCTGTGAACATAACGATATCGTTCGGGCCCTTAACAAGCCGGTACGTATACTTATCCCAATATCGTTCGTCGATATGCACCGCGTAGAAATACGCTTATCGTTGTTCTCCTGACTGTGGATCGTTGCTAATCAGTGCCACTATAGATGAACCCAGAAGCTCGTACAGCACTGCCTCGTCTCGCGTTCAATGGGTACTTCTCTCGCTTCAAGGAGCCCGAAGTTAAAGAAGGATTTCAAGATATCGTCGAGGTTGATTTTAAATTCCGTGGTACCAAAGAGGAGTATGCTATTTGGGGACGTTACTGGCGATGAGATCAAAATACCCTCCCCTAAAGGGGGCCTGGCTGAGACAAAAACCACAGGAGTGCTGAAGACTCTTTGAGGCGCGGCGATGGGCTTGTAGCTTCATCTTAGTACTTTGCCGTAAGCTCCATACCGAATATACAAGATCTAGATCATCATTCAAGCACGGACAGTGCTTACTCCCAAAAGTCTTTTATTCAGACATGTGATTGATCAAAATTTCAATACAATTGCTGGGACCAGATAATGTACATAATCATCCCATCGCATTTTTACGTCTCAGTAACATCGTACACATAACAGCAAAGGAAAAGAGCGCGGCGTAATACTCCGTACAACCTCGGGGTATCCCATTTCTCACGAACTGTCGCCCCCAGCTATCATCCCGCCCCCTTTCTTCTACACCCCGTATAACGAATACAGAAGCGCCAAAATTATGCTGAGCCCATTTATGAGAATGACTGCATTATAAACAGAGCCTTTTGACGCGCCTCCAATGCTGGGAATGAATTGCGGTTGAACCTCACTCGCCTTTTCCAAAGCCATGGACATGTTACATAGAATATAGGACCCCTCATTTTGGTGACAGATAGCCGGTGTAGTTGATCCACCCGAATTCTTTGTCACTCTGAGGAGGTCGTGGCTCAGCGCTTTTTCATGTCGTCCATTATCGAACGTCACCAAAGCATAATCCGTCAGCAGTAAGCCGTACAGCTTTCCTGCCGTTCCGCTCTAACACCAAGTTTACGGCAACTCGTACGGCATATGATTGTCATACTCGCATGGCTGTAGCCGTCTTTGACGCCCGTCAGAACGGGACGAGGACTCAACCGAATAGAGCGGCGCCACCGGTCTCGACGGCCTCGATCTCGGCTGCCGTGAGGGGGGTGCGGCGGAAGCGCTCGGGAAGCTCGTTACGGTCGAAGTATACGCCCTTTGGAGGTTCAACCGGGCCCAGATGCGCAGCGGATTGGGCGCCAATGCCACCGGCGGCGCCAATGGTCTTACGTAGAGGACCGTGCTGTTGAGCGTGGTCGCGATACGAGGAGAAAGATGCGTGAGAGTTACCGTTGCCGAAGCTAGACGGGAGAGCGCCGCTGGGGGAAGCAGGGTGCGGTTGCGGGGTGTGGTCTACATTTTCTGCGAGAGAGAAATCGGTGTTAGTTTAGTGAGGCATTAAGTCGAACGAAGGCGCACAGAGCTCAAGTTCGTTTTGAGGTTAGAATCAGAGTAACATACCAGGAATGGATCGCTTGCCAATGAATCGAATTAAGGGAGTGCGCTCGGCGTGAGCTGCTGCCTGGCGTAGAACTCGGGTGGCATACATTGCGATTGGGATTGAGAATATAGAAGATTTCGTTGTTTTTTGAAGATGGGTGGGCTGGTTCAAGGAAATGCGGCCTTAAAAATAAAATACCTTGCTCTCGGCGTTATAAATTAATAGAGGTAAAAAAAAAATGTCTTTATCTTCGCAAAACGCGGGCTTTCTTCTTGGGGGGATTGAACAATCGGATGATACGAAATACAGCAAAGTTTTAGACTATTAACGTGACGTTGGCTGGATGAACCTTTTTGTTTTCTTCTCTACTTGTACTTATTGTTTAATAAAACGCAGAGGTTAGAGGTCAGAGATCAGAGGTCGAGCAAAAAAGAAGACAATAAAGTGACAGTCAAAATCTTGATATTTCCGAGTTCTTAGTCGAACTTAAATTGTGGGATGGGACTGGTTACTCCGACTAAGTCAGCGCCTAGCGTTGTTAGCGTGCTGTACCATGCATGTAGTACGCTTAGGACGAGCGGCTGTCTAACGCCGATTGTGGAAGGAACACTAGATGGGGAAAACCGGAGGAGAGTCTTAAAGCTAAATTGCCTGTGACGATCAGTGACTTTACTGCCTAGGAGATAGCTACTGCTACCTGACCTGCCTGACTTGCACTGACAAGCCTAGGAAGGCTAGGTGGGTAAGTAAGCTGCAAGTCGCTGTGATTACAAGTGCCATGGATGATGGTGCTGCTATCGTACCACTTCCGGAGCTATCGGTGGAGACCGATCTTCATATGGCCAGGTAGTTTCTGCGATTTTCGGACTCTTTTTAGTTTCTGTGTCCAAATTTAATTGCCAATAACATTCTGAAGCGCCTTTTCTTTTTTTTTTTTTTCTTCTGATTCCTAATCTCGGGGCGAGATCCTTCCATGCATACCGTTACCACCCACAGATCCCACAAGATCCCACAGATTGTACATAGAATTGCAGGGTTACTTGAACATCTTCTACTGCACATATCCCACTCGTTCGCGACGCCGAGTTTGCGACGCTTAGTACCTAAAAATCAATTCACCTCTGTTTTCTCTTTTTTCTTCTTCTCCTTCGTGGTATCACCCTTACGTTAGAAAAGAAAAGTTGCACGAACACGTCACGCAGATAAACGTACGTTCCTACGGGTATAAGATTATATCATACATACTACACCATATACTATGTAGTGCCGCCGCAATCCATCTAGGATGGCACAGATCTATTGGGGTTCATAACCCAAAACCCCGCCATGTAAATGCTGAAAATTCGTGACGTCGCTGTTAATCACTTGGGGGATAATTAGAACTGCTAACCTGAAAAGCGAATGCTAGAACACGGCCAAACCCTCACTACAATATCTCGTCGTCTAACATGTCGCGTTAAGCCTCTAGATATGTAGTACCTAAATTGGCTGATGGTACATATACACGCGTTGGGCATGCATGCGCGTGAAGATGCAACATCCCAACCAGTCTTATGTACATGAACTGCACGACCAGGAAGCCTAGGACCCTCGTGCGTAACTCCGGAACCGCGGGGTGGACGTCTGTCTGCCCACACTGGGGACGTATTGCGTTGGTGGATCTTGGGGGTTTGAAGCTTGAACCAATGCCATTCAGACCTCCTATTCGTCCGTCAGCACATCGGAGATAACACCTAAACTTCGAAGTGGTCCCATTGAAAACGTTCATGCTTATACATGTGTCATATGATCTATGTAATTCCTTTCCCCTCCCACTTTAAAGCAAATACTGGGAGAAGAAGTATTGCATGCTATGCGGTGCCCGTTTTAAGATAGGTATCCTTTCTCACAGGATATCACGCCCTTGGCCTATCCGACGTTCCCCTTATGTAACCTGCTATGCTTTTATCCGTTGCATTAGGTCCTGACGTGATTGAGGGCTAAACTGACGAGACACCTAGCCAGGATTAAGCCATGGTTCGTTCCTATATCGTAGTCTTCTCGACTTCAGATTATCGTCACCCTCTGCCGCCCGAAAACTCATTCAAGGTTTGGCGCATAGCGGACTCGGGTTGGTTCGCATAGACACGACCGCCAACCCCGTTAACGATATGAGTAATCTCGCTACCGGACACTCCGTTTAACCACACAATGGTCATGTGATGCAGCTTGACCCCCTCGGCCTCCGGAACCTCGATGGCGTTCTCCAGCTTTGTAGGGGAATCCCGGAAGTACGAGTATATGCCTAGCCCCCAAGCCTCGTGGTGAGTAACACCGTCGGCAACCTTGTACGAGGCGAACCCGTTAGCCCTCCCGTCTTTGCTCATCCAGGACTTCTGATTTGGTGGATCATAAGGGATCTCTGATTGATAAAAGTAGAGGCGACCATTATTCCCGTTCCAGACCGTCTGAAACTTCTTGTGGTGCTCATTGAATAGACCGTATATCGTAACGTCGTCGCCGTTAATAACCACGCCGTTGCTCGTGGGGTTGGCGTCCCAGCCTGCGCCGTCGCCGTGATCCGCGCGCCACAGCCACAACTGGTCACCAACGACGTTATGGCTGTTAATAGTGATGCCGACCTCATTTTTCGTATGGCCGGCTGTCCGTATCGTTAGGTCGTAGAGGAAAGTCGGATCCAACCCGTGATTGGCTGAGCTATTCGGCGGGCCGACCTCAATGAGAGTCGGCGAACTAATCTCGCTTGCGTCAATTATGAGACCCGCAAGGGTTACGCCGTCCACGTCGTCAACGGCCAGGGCCGGTTGGCCGCAGAGCGGGATAAGCGAGGGTAGACCCAACCCGAGAACGATAGTGCCCGACCGGGAAACGCGCAAGGTTTTGTCAAGCTTGTAAATTCCCGGCGCGAAAATTAGATGCTTTCCGGAATCCAAGGCCGAGTTGATACTTGCCGCATTAGACGTGGAGGGCTGCGCGATGTAGAACCGATCAATCGGGATAGACACGCCAGGGGTTGAAGACTCATCCGCCCAGCTGGGCCCTTTCGCGTTGGTCTGCAATGCAGGTAGGAAAACTTCGTATTGGCCCTGAGCGGTTATATAGAGAAAAGGCTTCTCTCTTATGATAGGCGTTTGGTCCACTGTAGTGTATGCGGAAGTTGGGAAATTATCTTGGCTAGGTGCATTAGAATCACCGACGAATACCATATTCCACACGGCGTTGGCCCAGCTGCCGTATTTGTTATTGCGTGATAGCCACTGCTGCTGCGATCCGGGAAGCACCTGGTTATCGACTACCGAATCGGCCATAAACCCCCCCGAAGCCCAGCCTCCTGCTCCCGTGCTCGGGTCGACCTGAAATAGCCAGAGACCATTAGAGCTCCGTACGTGCATACGCCGAAGTGGCGCTGCTTGTGATACGGCAATCGTCGTAGTGTGATTAGTGGCCGCGGAGGCGTTTACGGAAAAGTTTTCGAATGCTCGCCAAAAGTTGCACGTAGCGTTGCGGTTCGGCATCCAGTAAGCTGGTACGTTAGCACCGCCGTCAATTAATACATCATCTGGATTTCGGCCAAGCCCTGCAACCTGCGTATAGAAGCCTACGTCGAATAGTATCTTGTAGGTACCAGGCTTAAAAAGAAGGGCGTATCTCTCCGTGCCAAACTCGTTGGCTTCCATCTGCTTGAATATGGTCGTCACTTTATCTTGAACGTCAGCTGCTGGAATATTCGGATCGAAGACGTACACGTTAGGACCGAAGATAGTCGCATTTGCCGTCGTAATAGAGTTTTTATCAACGATGATGGGAACTACCCGCTCGGAGAGTGAAGGAGAATCAAGATCGTTCCAATATCCTTCTGCTACCAACTGGAGATTCTCCGTGGTGCACTCTCTGATCCCCCTTTCTTCCACTCTCGCGCGCCTTGTCATCGCGGACGTTTCCCTGTTCTGGCCCGCTCGAGCGTGCTGAAGCTCAGGGCGACACGATTCCCTCTTCACGAGACATCCCTCGACTGCCCATCTAGGCACAGCTTCCTCGTATATAACGTTCTTTTCGCGGCGCATCATCTCCACCAGTTCTTCGCAAGTCCTATTATGTACCTGGCTAGGATTGAACAAGGTACCTGCAAACGCATTGATGCTGTTCGGTACTGCATAATCAGATCGGCGCCATAGCAGATAGTTCAGGGCTTCCTCGATGCTCGGCACAGTGAAAATCCGTGCGTCAAAATAGACGGTACCAAGCAGCTCAACCCCACCTTCGAGTCGGCCTCTGAGATCTGGGGCTAGCAGAGCTGAAAGGTGCGCATTGAACCGTGAGCTGCAATAACCAGCAGCCAGTGCTGCAAGCTTCTGCACGGATTGCCCAAAGAATTTGCTGTCACCTTTCGGAAGTACCAGCGTGATTTCGTCGGATTGAGTGTAGGCGATGGTCGAGTCAGGAAAGAAATTTAACAAGTCAGAGCAAGTACCGATCATCGTATCGTGGATGCGTTGGTCGAAAGGCCGCCGAAAGTATGTCTGAGCCGCGAGGCGTGAGAAGCAGTGGCCATCTAGATGCAGAACGATCGGAGATGATATTGGTAGCCTTGAATCGAATATACCTTCATATTGCCTCATTCGATCTTGGAGAGTCATTTTTGCCAACACCTGCCCAAATATTGCAAAAGAGGATTAAGTTGTAATGAGCTGTAGGAATGATAAAGTATAAATATGTACCTGTCTCGGTAAAGTTAAGCGGTGATGTCAATTTTATACGGATCGGCCAGCTTTATGTCTACCTACCCAACGGACCCACCAAAGTCCGGGCCGGTCGTCCGCGCGTATCCCGTGTCTCACGGAGAGCACAGACCATAGAAAGAGGTCTCTAGGTACCTACCTAGGCATGAACCTACACAATACATACCTATAATCAATATTTTGATAATCGCAACACGTTCATGAGAGTAGCAGGCATTCACTCAATTACCCATAGGTACCTACCTAAATAATTGTTTTGCCCTCAAGTATCTAATTGTTTGAGCTTTACAATACTTTTCAGGCCCGTGTCATGTTGTCCTATAACACTCACCCGCAAGGGGTATCCGAATCCAGATCTCCTTCTACCGTGTCGATAGTAAAGACACGTATCTTCTCGCCACTATTATTTCTTCGCAGAAACCAGCCCATACGAAACGTTTCATCGCTAAAGTAACTCCTATGCCTCTTTTCCGTAGCCCATTGGGAATCTTCTGGCAAACCACGGAAGAAGTTAGAGTCGGCTAAAAGACTAGCTATAGCAGCAATGCTCCCAGGAGGCTTAGGAATAGCGTAGCGATAACCTTCCTTCTCGGACCTCCACATCGTAAATGCATGGAGCACGAATATGAAACCGAGTATGGATACCAGTACGTGGGTTACAGCTGAGTTCTGAACTACCCGCAATGCGTCATAATGAAGTTGTGCATCGAAATAAGACGGGCTGCTTGGCAGATCTTTCCAAGTAAACTGCGGTCCTGCAGCCGTGTTTTTGAATGGCCGGCGTATATCGCTTAAGGCTTGAGCACGGAATATGCCATGGTGTCTTTTAACGGCCGTGATAACATCCTCGCTATGCTTTTCATCTCCAAGCCATTCCATGGGTATAGCGTATCTTGAAGTGACTATAGATGGTAGCAGGCCATCGGAGTGGGGTTTCTCAAGCCTCCATTGTGGAGGAATTACATCAGTTAGGTAGGTATATAGTTTATCGGGATTTAGACGTATCGACGAGGGCCTAGCAGATTTCTCGTTCGGAATGGGCGGGTGACTATCTTTAATTTCAAGCTTGGACCCAAAAAGCGCTGCAGAAACATTGACCTTCTCGATTGTTTCGTAGCAGGCAAGAGATGCCGTATACGAAGTGGAATTTTCCGAGTGCCCTGCACAGAGCCCCCAGGAGTAGAGAATATACCCATGATCACTGCCATAGCCATAAGAGAATCCATTTGAACCCGTTGTAAATATTTCAGGTTTTCCGGAGCATATAGGGAGGTCAGTTGAAGGGATACTCCGATGTTGGGTTCCAACGTCAAACTCGAGTGAAGCAGTGCCCTGAGAGAATGAACACTTCAACGCCGCCCTTATCGCTTGTACTTCAGCGATAACCATGGAGTCGTCGTCGAGCAAAGAAGAATTGAACAGATTTATACGAGGAATTACCAGGTCCTCATATGTCCAGGGAGGAAAGGACATATTCCCCATTAGTATGGATGCGCCCGCTATTTGTGAGTTTGTAGAAGGCACAGACCCATTATCCGGTGGCTCGAACCATTCTATCTCTCGGACTCGTATGGTCTTCTTCATCTCCCTTTTCTCTACCGAAAAGAGACTCGGTGTGAATACAGGCAAGAGGCCGCATAAGAAAACGATTGTTTTGGAAGATAGTAAAGTAAGATTACGATCTTTTAACGAGCGCCACAGAGTTTTAATCCCCAATTCATCAGCGAACGATACAAGGAGACTGCTCGAAGTAGAAGGATCTTTTGCACGTAGAGCAACGAAAGGTGCTAAGCTACGTAATTCGAAATCGCATAATCCGAGGTAAAGGGATAGCCCAACGAAGAATGCCGATGGTACTAGCGTCCATAGGTAGTGACGCAGGTCGTCATTAGTAGCCATCCCAAGGCCATATGAGCGATCGGAAATATCCAATAACATGATAAGAGCAACAAGGGAGCAAATAGTCAATGTAAGGAAGATGCCACGCCATATAAGAGATAGAGTCCACGGTTGGTACCAAGAAACGCTTTTGTCTGGCTGAGCTTCTATAGAATCATATTTCATAATCAGCGTGTCTTGCATCTCGTCGCAGATTTGATAGGCAGGAAACAAAGGCATGTTCGACCGGTGAATCAGAGCTGCAGAATATAAACCCCGAGAATGTTTTGAGACTGTAGCGAGATCAGCCGAGCCATATCCACGAAATTTGTCAAGAAGATCCCCGGACTTTGAAAGTAGAGTAGCCAACCCTGCGAGGGTCCGCGCCTCCCTAGGCACGAAGCCGTCCTTTGGAGCAAGCAACCAGAATAGTGGCAGTGTGAGGATTATGGCCAAGCCAAACAAACCAACCATCGTCTGACATATCGGGGTTTGCATGTCGACTTGGCTGAGAATTTGGGTAAGCGATCCCTCGGTTGTTTGCGCTATAGTAGTTCGAAGGTCATAGTGAGCCATGAGTGAACTATAATGGGTGTGGTATAGTCGCATAACCTGCTCTAAATTGTCCGACTGCAGGAGTTCCTGGACAGTAATCATAGAGTCGCGATAAAGGCTCATACCAACTTGAAAAGGAATAAGGGTAATGTGTTCAGCCGTAGCAGGTATAGAAGTGGAAAAGAGATCCATATTAGAAGTGACCTTATCCGTAGGGATCATTCCTCCTAGGCCAATGTCATGTGTACTCCATTCGTCTCGTTTTCTCTTTACAGCGCTAGACGAGTTTCCGCTCGGATAAGCCCTCCATAGAAATTCAAATAGCCCACCGTTAACCGATCTGCTTTTCCTATTATTTAGGGGTTGGATTGAGAGAGCACCGGCCTTATAGGTAGCCATATACTGACTGATAGGCCATGTCATTTTGCACAATACCGCCGCCGTCATGGGGATGGACGTATTATCGGTACGATTCCATCCGGATGAAAAAGCTATCGCCAAGAAGAAGGGAGCCGAAAAGTTACTTCTCGTCGAGAGGTCTTCCCAATAATACATCAGAAAGAATTCATCCTCGGAGGCTTCACTACCCACATATATCCCTCCTTTGATAGTTGCATTAAGGAGCCTGGACGACCCTTCGTAGTTCAGTCGAGAGTCCAGTAATGTCGGCCACACATTTATCTGGGGATTCTCGCAATCTAGAGAAGCCGTTATCCCCTCCACGACTACTGACAGCTCTGTCGTATTCCCCATACTTGCTAGGGTTTTCTCGGCGTCAAACTTTTGGAGCGCTAAACCAGGTATCGTAAAGTTTGGATTGAGACCTATGGACCAGGAAGCTCTTTCTGCACCGTAAAGGCGCGGATCATATAAGAAATCCTTTGGGATTTCCGGGACATGATCAGAGAAAGAGTCGAGCAAATCCACAGGTACTTCGTGAGAGAATTGGGTAAGGTTAACGGAAAAGAGGCCGGATGTGAGAACAATCTGAACCCTTAGGATTACTGAAGTTAAGACGACGGATAGGACCAGGAAGTGTTTATTCTTTATCGCCGTTACAATGGTAATAGGCAATGAAGCTCCGTTATAGTCAAGGAGGATCGTTTGGAATGAATTATCGTCTCCATACCTAGCATGCTTATGTCGTTTCCCGGCATCCTTGAGGGCAATCCAAGGTATATATCGAAGAGCTTGGTATTCAACCCTAGCCCAGAACGTAAGGATGATGGTGAGGACTAAAGATTCATTAGACAAAGCGGGATAACCCGGTTATTCCCTTGCGAATACGCACCTATAGTTGGGCCGAGAGACCACATGTAAAACAAACTTTGGTTAGCTGTCCCAAGGCCGCTGTGGCGCAAAGAAACAGCGTCGAGACTTTCTAGAACAATAATTCCTGCCATTAAGATCGTATCGAGTATCACAATCGTCCGCCTTCGCAGGTAGCTTGGTCGCCACCCATAAGATACCGGGAGATTAATGAGTGAGTCATCGAGTTCTTCTGCGTCTCTTGGATTAAACACAGAGCATACTTTTACATCAAGGCTAGACTCCGCATAATTCCTTGTATTATCAGCCTCAGATTTGACGTTACTGTTAGGATACTCACCGTAGCTTCTGTTTGCTTGTCCACTCATCGTGATTTTCCATCGTTGCTCGATCTATATGGATCTACAGACCTGACTAAGATATCCTTTCCTCGCTAGTAACTTTTATACGAACATCTTCTATATTGGCCGATGCCGACTAAGATATGGAAGCAATGAATTATGACTTAGGATTACTGCCGAATTTATGAGCGGAAATGGCCATTGATTTAACCTAGTAACATAATATACGGCGTCTGCCTTACGCCGATAACTTGCGGATGCTGTACGAGGCAATTCATCCCGTATATTTGGGGGCCGGTGCCGCATACCAGGTACTCTACCATAACGCAATTCTCGATATCCAATGGATAGGCAATATAAGAGTATTTATAGACTCGGTCTTAAAACTTACCTAATATGAGTAATACCGTGGGGTCCAACAAGACTACTTGTTTCTTTTTTCAGCTCATTCCTCAGAAAGCGTCCGAGATGTATACAGAACCACTTTGTTGTCCCGCAAAGAGCTTTAATATACCAAGCTATGGAAGTCTAAGGCTATACATTAGGCACTAAAAGTATTTATCATATATACCTCATATATAATCCATGACACTGGGATCGTTGATATCTTTAGAACATCCATCCCTATGATCTTCATGTTAATTAATCAAACTAAGCTAGGTGTCGATACCGTATGTACCATTTTGCCCCAGAAGGGGACGCCTCCTTCAACTAACCATAGTGTATCAATCTGTATTGAATACCCAAGTCTGCAAAATGCTGCAGGATATACGATGGCGCGAAGAAGCCTAGTGATGTTACGGAAATTCAAGAATATCTCGTCTCCAAGACTCTTCATGACATGCTGTGCATTGAAAGTAGACACGTGATCAGATGCCGAATGAGAATCACGTGGTAATCGCGTGACCTATTAGTCTAATATTTCTATATTTACATTTGATGCCGTTCCCATAGACTCTATATCCCCTTCCTCTACCCCCCTGCTCTATATTTAGGTCTATTTTGCAATTTCTACGCCTGACGAGGCCCCCAGTATACGCCGGATATCTCCATAGATTGCAAATTGGCCGGCGGTTAAAGTGCCCACCATGAAGAGACGGGCGCCGATACCGCTGTAAGAGCCGCGGAAACCGAGCTCCTTGGCAATCTTGATCAAACGGCTGGTTGTGCTCTCACCGGGGAGACCCTTGGTCTTGTTGATCTTGGACAGCATGGTGTCGGCGGGCTGGGAGACGATGGCAGCGGCAAAACCGGCGATCAGACCGGATCCCAGGTTGACGGTGGTCTGCAGACCGTCGGACATCTTGTTCTTGGGATATCGTCGGTAGACAGCCTCTGCGACCTTCTCGTAGACGACGAACTTGGCCATGGTGTAAGGAACCCTGCGGTTGGGTTAGTACTACTCGGTTAGACTTCGACACGGGGGTACTTACTGCTTGAATAGGATGGGACCGAAACCGGCATAGAAAGCACCGATACCCTCCTGCGAGAGCATCTTGCTGAAACCGCTCACGAGACCGCTGGCATAAGTTGGCTCGGAGACGAGACGGATACGGGTGGCCTCGAGAGGGCAGAGAGCAATATCGGCGAAGAATTCGGCGAACGCGGACGACACGAGGTAAACGCCGGTTCGATATTGCGAGGCATTCTCAAGGCCGACAAGGTTGATCGACTGCTGCTTGAAGAATTCGTATCCACCGAACTTGAAGGCGCCCTGGAGGAAGTAACCGGCGAAGGTAGGGCCGACACCGGTCAGAAGGGCACCAGCACCCTCATTTGCGACGACCTGACGAATACCGCCGATGAGGCCTCGGTTGTATGTAACGGGATCAAGCTGTATTCTGGTCTTGACGCTGTATTCGATTCGTATTAGTTGAGAATGCTCACACGGATAAAGATAGCAGAACGACGGTACGATGAACTGCGGTAATAGGCCCGGAATATGCCACTGTAAGGGGAAAAAAAAAAAAAAAAAAAAAAACCATGATACTTACACATCGATGGGGGTAAGCGAGCCGTGGGTGACAGAGCAGCAGATAGCGCCGGCAAGGGCGAATTTAGAGTAGAGGGAAATGCCGCTGTCCTGAGCCGGCGTGTTAACAGCTTTCGCAGCAGCCATTGTGATTGTCGGATAGAAGTAAAAATGGGGGGAAAAAAGGAAATTGAGGTTGAGAGGAGAGTCAAGTGGTGGACGGGAAAGGCCCAATTGGTTATACCTTCGGCAAAGACTTGTGCTGCTTTGAGGCTTTTTAGGAGGAAGGAACGGAAAGAAGCCGTCGTGGATGTCGACTGCAAAGAAAAAAAAAATAATAAAAAATAACAATTAACAATTTGGCCGGAATATGGCGGAAAGAGTGGGGCGGAATACCGGAGAAAACCTATCAAAGCGGGTCGATAAGGCACGCCTAACTGTTGAAGTGGACAAGAAGAGCATATCCTCTTACGTTGATTTGTCAATAAAGCCGCTTAAGCCACAGAATACCTAGCAAGCCTCACCGCTTATCGCTTTGGACCACTAAGGATGGGGAAAGGAACCACATGTCATATGCCATTTAACCGCGATGCGGCTGAGAGATTTCGATGTCACCACAATCTATTTACCAAGACGACTTATCACGGTTGACCCCTTGGAGCGCTCAAATAAGGTGCCAATTTTCTACGCATATTCGCTCAATTTTTGGCGCTCGCGAACGTAACCGCATCATTATTTGTAGCAGACGTTGCCTTAAATGCATATACTCTACCACCCCGTTATCATCAATGACTCGAGTTTGGAGAATCGCGTCTGACTCGGGCTTATCGCAGCAAATTTATCGGTCCGGACACATATTCTGAATCTCCAACTTAATGATGCAAGTCGTAATGATATAAATGACTAGTACGTCTTAGGAATTTCAACCTTAAATGGGTGATTTATGAAGCTTGTACGTTCGCGGACTTTTGGTGTAGATCGTGCCACACCCCCTATATAGAATTGAAAGGACAAGCTGAATTGATAGGTGAATCAATTTACATGGCAAAGTTCTCCGCCAGCTGTTGACATATAATCAATCTCATATAGTTGGTATCTGGTGAGACATAGCTCACGTACTTGGCCCTAATCCACTTGGGCGAACGAGTTAGCAGGTTGACGCGCCAGGTTCAGCAAATGATTGTATTTACTTGGCTTTAAGCGGTTCGGGCCGGAATGGCGTAAAGATCCCTAACCGCCGTCCCAATAAACGACGTTAAGTCCCTTTACAATTTTGTTCAAGATGTAAAGGTTATTTTCCTTCCTCATTGACAGCTATATTAAATTGAGCCACTTGGACGGGTAGACGAAATCCCCTTTATGGCCAAATTTGTCCATACTATCTTTGCAACGGGTGTCGGATAGATCCTGAGGGATGCGCGTCGTATTGCCGTAGAGTATATACTTAATATCTCATAACTACCTACTTTGAAGTTGCTTACATCTATTGGGCGTGCGGGACGGGTCTAAGGTGATCTATGCCGGGCGTTTGATGTGAGACATAGAAGACAAAGGATACTTTTGTATGTATAGCTCTAGTTCCCAGAGCTCTTGTAATTAGAGTTCCTTGCGGAACAACGAAGTTGTTTACCTACCCCTTGCTCGCCTCATGACAATCTAAGTTGCTATACTCTTAGGTATTAATCGCAAAAGGGGCAAAGAGGACCACCAAAGGGGCGGAACTAAAATATCACTTGAATCGTAAGCTTTTCCGCTTCCAAGCTTCTCAGAAGTTGATGCCAGTCTTGATAACCACCTAAGCTATTTACAGGGGGAGGATACCATTAAGTACATGCTATTGTAACGAGTTAGAACCACCTTCATAAGCACCGGATAGAAATGCAACAAGTATAACAAGGCGGAACAAGAAGTATGGAAACAACAAAGTCATCCCTCAAAAGAAAACCAGCTGGGGTAGCTCTAGCTCGCATAAGTGCATGAGTACGGAATCTACCATTTGTTATACATGTCCCATGCAGGACCCTCGACAGAAAGGATGATCGCAAGGAGGTAAATTCAATGTTATTAAATAGGGGGTGGTCATGAATCGGGGGGAAAAGACTCCGTGACGATGCAGCTCAAGCTGATTATCGGGTCGATCTTCTACTACGTACGCCCTCGGATAGTTAAGACTATTTCGTAACTCCTATTTAACAAGTTATCGGAACTAGGGGTGTCAATCCTTAAGCGGATGGAGACAAGGCCTACCGTGCTTTATTAAGATAGGTATCTACTCGCAAAGGTGGATAGATTCTACGACAGTAATGTGAACGTGTTAGCATATTTCATACCTTCCAGCTACTTTGATATTGCTCTTTCAAGGGAGGTTTAAAAATAATAACTACCTAGGTAAGGCTTTAGAGTTTTTTTCAAATTGAATCAAAATATTCTACGTAACAGTCTATGCTGGTCATTCTCTTGAAAGGTATAAATAAAGGGGTGTAAGATTTAATGATAACTATGCTTATTTCCTCATCCAAGAGAAAAGAATTGTTCATAAAGCTTGTCGAACTTGGACATAAATTAGTTTGAGTCCGTCTCATGACTCTTAAACACGATTAATCTTAAATGTATGTATGTGAGTTGAGCAACGAAATATGATACTTGCTCAAAAAGTTCATATTTCATGTTATTCGCCAATCGGAGAGGACGACTCTTCATGCGATAACTCGCTCAGCTGCGGCATACCGTTGAGATTGTTATTTGCGATATACACTGAAATTCAACCAAGTATTGGATATATCTCTAAGCATCTACCAAGATGTCTATGGTCTTAATAGTTACTTTCTCGATGAAATCGCTCTGATTGTTGATCATGCAGTATTAAAATGTTGGTACTAGGTACGATTAGGGAGGTATTTACTACATGTACCTCTAATACTTGTAAAGGGATAAGCAGGCTAAAAGCACAGGTATACATATGTACCTAGATAGGATACCCAGCTTAGTACCCACTTAAGAGGGGCTTATCTTATCAAGATTATTTCAATTCCGCCGACTCATACTTCTCGAAACGAGGGGCAGATCAACTCTACAAGCTCATCAACCAAAAATTTAAATTCCAACTAAACTCACTATAAATTCTGCTGCCGTGTTATTGAAATCATTACAGCAAGGATAAGACAGTCGTAAGTATGGCAGACCTAGCAGAAAGCACTGCTAAGCTGCAGCTAGACGAGGAGACAGGGGAGATGGTCTCCAAGGCAGAGTTAAAGAAACGGCAGAAGAAGCGCGAAAAGGCGAAGGCTAAGGAAGCGGCAAAGAGCGAAGCTAAAAGCGATGAGAAACCCAAGCCGGCACAAAAGCCCAAAGCTGCCGCAGAGGAACCGGCAATTGATCCCAATAGCATGTTCAAGACAGGCTTTCTTGACGAGGTCTTCAAGATAAGACCGATGAAACCTGTCTTTACTCGGTTTCCCCCTGAACCGAACGGCTTTCTCCACATAGGACACGCAAAGGCGATCGCCGTGAATTTTGGCTTCGCCAGATACCACGGAGGCCAGTGCTACCTTCGGTAAGCTAGCAAGCCGTTCTCGAGGTTGAAGATAATCGCTCCGTGGCTTACCTCGATCGATCGATAGGTACGACGACACCAACCCCGAAGCCGAGGAACAAATTTACTTCGATGCCATTCTCGAGATGGTGGAATGGCTCGGCTTCAAACCCTACAAGATAACCTATTCGTCCGACAACTTCCAGAGGCTTTACGATCTCGCCGAGAAGCTGATAGGGCTCGAGAAAGCCTACGTCTGCCACTGTAGCGACACCGAGATTAAACTCCAGCGTGGTGGCGAAAAGGGAACTGCTGGACCGCGCTATCGCTGCAAGCATGCTGAGCAGTCCGTCGAGGAGAATCTAAAGAAATTTAGGGACATGAGAGATGGACGCTATAAACCTCAGGAGGCCTTCCTCAGGATGAAGCAAGGTTCGTGTGCTAGTTGCGATTAATTCCAGCTGTATATAATGCTAACATCTTTCCAGAGTGAGATAATGACGGAGATAGCAACGCCAGCGCGCACGGGAACTGACAGTGTATAGTATTACGGACGGCAACCCGCAAATGTGGGATCTAGCAGCTTACCGAGTGCTTGATGTAAGTCTCGCCTTACTATCAATTGGTGGTTCAGGGGGATCATAAGCCATCCTTCTTCACGGCTTAATTTTCTATTTCATCGCCTGTAAATTCTGACACTTGTCTCGCAGAAACCGCATTACCGCACTGGGGATAAGTGGAAGATCTACCCAACCTATGACTTTACGCACTGCCTCTGCGATTCGTTTGAGGGTATCGTAAGTATCTGGGTAAAGACACGGGCGAACATATTTAGTTGCTTACATACCATCTAGACTCATTCCCTATGCACCACGGAATTCGGTATGTAACCTTGTTCTTAGAGAAATGAAACCCCTGTCTATACGCTTGCCTTTTCTTTACATACTTAGTTTCTGGTCATTAACAATTATGAATAAAGTCCAAAGTCGAGTCAGCTACGAATGGCTAAACAAGACCCTCGGTGTATACGAACCGATGCAGAGGTGCGTCTGATACAAGAGACATTTTAGTTTCAGCACTCGTAGAAACCTACTAACACATCTACGCAGAGAATATGGCAGACTGTCAATTTCCGGGACAATCCTCTCGAAACGTAAAATCTTAAAACTTGTGACAGAGAAGATTGTACGAGGATGGAACGATCCTCGTCTTTATACGTTAATCGGTATCAAGCGTAGAGGTGTTCCACCCGGTGCTATCCTGGAGTTTGTCAACGAGCTTGGCGTGACTACTGCAAACTCTATCATCGAGATTAAACGTTTCGATCAAGCCATCAGGAAGTACCTAGAACGAACAGTGCCGAGGCTGATGCTGATTCTGGATCCTATTCCTGTCATCATCGAAGACGCTGACGACCTCGATGGAAAGGGTCTTACGTTCCCCTTTAGTCCGAAAGACCCTAAGATGGGCTCCCACGATGTCACATTTAGCAAGACTATTTACATTGACCGCTCGGATTTTAGAGAGGACGCAGACCCATCATTCTTCCGCCTTGCTCCCGGAAAGGTGAGGAGTTATTCCCAGCCCACGTAAAACTGTGCCAATGCTGACCCGACATGCAGACTGTTGGACTTCTTCAAGTGCCGCATCCGATAAAAGCAGTATCATTCACAAAAGACGATACGACAGGGAAAGTGACGGAAATCAGAGCAGTATTTGATAAGGAAACGAAGAAGCCAAAGGCGTATATCCAGTGGGTTCCAACCGAGGCAGCGGGTACTCGAAAAGCGGAAGTCAGAATATACAACTCCTTGTTCAAGTCGGACAACCCCAACGAGGCGCCGGGAGGATTCCTAAACGACATTAATCCCGACAGCGAGGTAATCTATCCGAACGCATTGGTCGAGTCTGGATTCGACGAGGTTAAGAGAAGAGCACCGTGGCCAGAAGCGGCGGGAGAAAGCGAACTTGGTAAGGGAGGACCAGAGAGTGTTCGTTTCCAAGCGATGCGCATCGCATACTTCGCGATGGATTCCGACTCTACCGACGACCACATTATCCTCAACAGAATAGTAGCACTAAAGGAGGATGCGGGAAAGAGTTGAAGTGTTTAATAATAACTGACTCTTGATACCTGAGGGAGAAGGGAGTGAATGGGAGGGGGGGGATACGGATAGCAAATGGGTGCTGCCGCGCCTGACTCCTACAGAAGAATTAGAGAGGAATGTAAATGTGCAATATAGCCGGCGTGTTAGGTGTGGTTGGTGATTTGGTAGTTAGGTAGGTACCTAAGTACTTGACTCATTTTAATCCCTTAGGTAAACGCCTAAGAACTACTAACCTAGTAGTTTCTACGAGGTACTTTTGTTTGTCGATACCTTGTACCTGAGCATAGACGAGAAGAAACCTACCTCATATGCAAGTAACAAATGACGCCTGCCAAGTTTGATTGTTAAAAGGTAGGTAGTGTTGTGGCGGTGCAAGCTGGACAATGTACATACCTTACATGTAGGTTAGGTCTTTGGAGGTACCTCAATTCAGTAACACTTAGGTATAAGTAAGTTTTCATAGTTAATTCTATCTTCCTGATGCATGGATTTTATACCCACCAAGGTTTCGTTGGGTTATTTCATTGATCCATATCCAAGCCGAGTCCTCACCATGGAGATTCTTCCGTCGTATAAACGCGCTACCACTGCTCCGGACTTGTTGGATCTAGTTGCGGCGTATATTCCCGTCGTAGATTGGACCCGATGTTGTTTGGTGGATCGTCGATTTTATCGTCAGTTCGCGCCCCGTCTCTGGCAAGATCCCCTGGTTACTATCAGACATCTTGGGTTACATCCGAATGATGGTAAGGCCGTTAAGTTCTCGATATTCTTCTTCTTTGGTACCTTTTCGTGTTAGCCTATTCAATCCATCTCCGTATACACCACAACCTCTTATTGCATGCAACTATAAATCTGCTATACTAAGACTGCAATTTCAGACCTGGCCTGGTATCGCCGTTTTATAAACAGACACGTCAAGTCTGCGAGACTTGAAACTCGGTGTCATGTTAGCTCATTAGATTTTCGGAATTTCGCATCACGCGCATCTGGACTCTATTCTTCAGAAGCTAGCGAACGAGCCATCTCGGCGAGTTTCAAGTATATACCAGAGCTATTTCCACGCTTGATATGCCTACTCATAGACGGGCACCCTGAGCTTAACCCCGAGCCTCTAGCAGTTGCAACCCGTACATCAGAGCAGTCTTTACAGCTACTCGATCTAGCTCGTTGTCCGCATGAGCTTACGCCTAAATTATTTAAGTCTGACCTATTCCGCGGTTTGGTTTACTTGGACATATCTTTTACGCCGGGATCAGTTAAAACGGCAGTCTTGTCGTCGCTAAACCCCGATACCCTCCCAGGGCTCCGCGTACTGAAGGTAGCAGGTAAGGAGATAGACAATTTGACCGCCAGCTTGCTATTTCAAACTTTCCGTTGCCAGCTATGGAGTCTCGACCTGAGCAGCAACAAACTTGGAGATGAAATGATCGATACCCTTGTGGCACATTGCATTCATCTTTCAACATTTCATACGGACTCGCACTTTGATACCGAAGGGAGATTAATCCTACCGAAGGATATCGGAAGTCGAAGATATGGACCCTTTGAATTTATTGAGGAGTCCGAGAGAAGTAAACATGAACGGGACTTGGAGAGGTATCTATCAGATTCTCCCTTTTATTCCCAAAGAGCAGACCAAACGGAGTTACAGGAATGGCAAGCCATTCGCCCCGACGGCCTCGCACCGCTCAGACACGATGATACAAATACAGCGAAAAAAACGCTGCTCAGCGAATGCTTATCGACTACAACTGGCAGTCTGGATTCTAGGGGAGCTGGCCTTACTCATCTGTATCTAAACGGGAATAAGTTGACAGTGTCTGGTATTGAAAGACTCCTAAGAACATCTCGAGGACGTCTTGAACATTTCGAGTGTGACTCGTGCCTTTTTACACCAACGAATTCCCAGGCTGGCCAAAGCTTCAAGACCGTGAGGATACTAGGCTTCCCAGGCACCGCACCCCTATTCCGACCGGTGGTTTCCTCGGCAATCCGGTCTCTACGGGTCCATCATTCTCTCGTAACTCGAGTCCCATCGGTTTCTATGGATGGACTACCGTCAGCGTCTGCAATCCGTCTTGCGGAAGGACAGATGTTCAAAAATATCTGCCGCGCATATCCCCTAGCCATAGCCCCTGATACAAACCCGCGTATTACCTCCCTGACGCTCACCCACATACCAGCACATTCCACAGGTCCAGTAATCGAAAAGTTGATTCAGTTTTTAGAACTCGCGTGTGTGCAACAAAAGGCTATCAGACATGCTGAGACATTATTTGATGGCCGCAAGTCGTCGGTTCTTAAGGGACTTCGACATATTAGATTCGAGCTGGATCCCAAGTTCTCAGAGAGCAATAATATCATATCAACAAGTAGCGACGTAGACTTCGATAAAATCCTCGACCCCGGCGAAGAGAATTTCAACGAGGAGACTACGTCAGGCTTTTTCGATGACGATGTGACGTTCGGAATTACATCAAGAAGCGCACCAAAGAAGGCACAGGTGCAACCAAAGAGAAAATCTACCAGTGTAGACGAATACCCACAGTGGACTTCGGGACGACTGAAGTCCCCCCCTTACTCGGACGTGAGCTCCGAGTACGTAACCTGCCATGCCGACGCGACTAACTCGTGGAGTGGCAACTTCTACTCGGTCCCCGTTTGGATAGGATCAGGATATATCGGCCCACACGCAGCTATCAATGAGTACATGTGGAACGTGCAAGACCCAAACCTCCGTACCAACATTGGGCCCGCGACGCCGAACCATATTGCCGCCGGGGTGCCACCAATGACTTATATCTTCTACGCGGCATGGGAGGCCATGATAATTCCCAAGAACAGCGCTATACGAGAAGCAGCGAAGAGTTCTATCGAATTCAGAGACGTAGCAGGGGCTATAAAAGAGTACCGTTTACAGACGAAGGGCTCGGAGGAGCACTGGGATGGTAAGCTTGAACTAGTGAGAACGGGATGATATACTACGACACAAAGCTCTTCGGTAGTCTCGTTAGAATTGTGGTATTGTAAGCAGTCCGATTTTTGTTCGACTGTCTGTTAGTTTTACCATATTTTTTGATACCCTCAGCCTAGAGATAGGTACCTCCTATAGGAACTACGTCCAAACCATGTACGTAGGTATATATGAAGTGACTCTCTGGGTATAAACGTCCAAGTTAGGGACCTACTTGTTAATCAAGCCAGTTTACCAGGTACAAATGGATGCCCTGCGCTTAGCCCACCATCGACGGCCCACGCTTGGCCATTTACATAGCTAGACTCATCACTACCGAGGAAGAGGGCAACACGAGCAATTTCGTCGGCGGTACCACCGCGCTTTAAAGGATTTAGCTGGCCAATCTTCTTCTCGGTGCCGCGGGCCCGCGCGGCTTCAAACGTCTGGCTTGTCATTCCCGTTTCGATCAGTCCGGGACAGATGGCGTTCACGCGGATGCCCGTGCCAGCCAATTGATAGGCGATGGTCTGGGCTAAGGAGATGACGGCGGCCTTGGACGCCGCGTAGGGCGTTGTGCCCGCGTTGGATCGCAACCCGGCTACTGATGCCGTGGCGATGATGCTTCCCGATGATACGGGCTTCGAAGATGAGGTCTTTTGCATGGCGGGTGCGGCGTACTTGGCGGCGAGGAACACGCTGCGAATTTACCAACGTAAGCTTATATTCACCTATTAAACATAGCTACCTAGGTAACCAATCCATGTAGCACCAGCTCATGTTTAAGTGTTGTAGAAGAGACAAACCTAGCAACGTTGGTATCAAAGACGCGCATGAATTCGTCCTTGGTTATGTCCGAGAACAACGCATAGCGACCAACGACACCCGCGTTCGCGAAGAAGACATCTAATCTGCCGTACGTGTTTATAGCATGATCTACGACCTCCTTGACCGCCGCGTCGTCTGCTGCGTCGAATTTGCGCGTGTGAACGAAGACGCGGGGGTATAGCGTCTCGATCTCTCGCTTGTGCGCCAGTAGGTACTTGTCGTCAAAATCGCAGATATACACGGCCCTGGCGCCATTCTCGGCGAACTGGTGGGCACTCGCGCGACCGATTCCTAAGACGGAGTTCGTGCCCGTAATTATAACAACCTTCCCTTGAGCTCGGGGACCTGCGGATTTTCCGGAGTGCTTCTTTATTGCTGGGAGTAGTGCGTCGGGGGACGAGGACGAGGACGAGGACGAGGACGAGGCGGAGATCTGGTTTCCCAGAGCTTGGATCCTTTGTTTCGCGGTGTCGGACATGGTCGCTTATGGATTGAGTAGGTACGTAGCTAGCTCGCAATAAAAGAGATGAGCATCCTATTCTAACGTCAAGATGCTGTCCAATTCGCCATTCTTCGTCAAACTCGTGGATCGGAAGGCTGGAGTCGGAAGTTGAACATATTTGTATTTTGTAGGTACCTGGTAAGGTAGGTTCAAAGAATTAAGGAGCCGAGGTACTGCAACAACTTGATTGCAGTAGCGCGTCTTTACCCCAACTCTTGTCCCCTCCCTTTACCCCAGATGCGAGTCTTAGCTTGATTGCGCTAGATAACGCACTGTATTTTAGTTTGCTGTAGGTACTAGGTAGTTAAAATGTACCCGCGTACCAGGAATTAAAGGCAAGAAACTCATCAAATTTACAAAACACCATGAGAAGTCTCCGGACTGTTGACATATAGGTTAGGTAGTCACCAATACTCGAGTTTACCTAAGGTAGGTAATCAAGAGTTGAATATTAAACACTACCAAGACATTTGAACAAAAATGTGGCATGTAATTTGCCTGGCCTTTGATCAGGGAAATTCTTAGATGGGTCAATAGTTAAGGGGTAAAGATGGGATCACCTATGAATATGTAGATATTGTCATCACGACATGTTACTACATGTGCTTATCTAAGGGTTTTGTTTTTATTTGCATGTACCTAGGTAGGTATGAGGTAGATACCTACTAGGTACCTATTTAAAAGCACATGTAATTATGGCATCCAAGGTCGTCGCTACCTAAGGAATGACCTTCGAACTGCAGGTGCGGAAATTTCAAAATACCTTCATCTTTATTCATCCACATTTCTGCTCAACTCTTCACTACTACCCCCTGATTCGAAACGCATACTGAATTTAACTGGTCAATCATTCTTCTTGGGCGATGATAAATTAGTACGAAAGCAGACTAGTCGATATGACGGTCCTACGATATTGTCACAATAAGTTCGTTCTAGCCGTCGCGTGTCTAATCGCCGTGTTCATTACATTAACGCGCCTCAACAAATGGTCCCTCCATAGTTCCTCTATCGGAATTCCGCCTCTCCCACTTGACCATGGTTCTAATCATACTAATTTGTCTGTTTCTGTTGGCACTACAAAGTTCGTCGACTTGACGATAACGCCCCCTAAAACATCCCACGATTCATCGTGCAATAATTTCCCCAATACGTCCGATGTACTTGTAGTTGTCAAGACTGGCGCCACAGAGTCATACTCCAAGATCCCCACGCAACTAATTACCATTCTAAGATGTCTCCCAGACTTCTTGATCTTCTCGGACTTGGAGCAGGACATTGCTAGTCACCATGTCCGTGACAGCTTAGACTCCGTACTCGACCAAGCCAAAGAGAAGAATTACGACTTTGACCTCTACAACAGACAGAAAGCTTGTGTCATTGATCAGCATAGCTGCAACTTGAAGAGCAAACAAAACTTGAAGTTCGAGGGCTGGAGACTAGATAAGTATAAGAATGTCCATATTGCAGAGAAGACATATCGCCTACGACCCAATTATGATTGGTACCTCTTCATCGACGCTGACACGTATGTACTCTGGCATAACCTCGTACAGTGGCTACAAATACTGGGAGATCCTTCCAAGAAGCATTATATCGGTAGTATAGCGCTTTTAAACGACTTCGCCTTTGCGCACGGTGGTAGCGGATACATCCTATCGCAGGCGACTATGAGGGACCTTGCCACAAACCACCCGGGTATCGCTAATCAGTACGATATGAAGGCGACCAAATTATGTTGTGGCGACTATATGTTAAGCATCGCCTTAAATGAAACGCTCAGTATTGGAGTCAAGCAAGCTGTACGAATTTCTCAGACTACCTAAGTTCTAATGATCTTCTCCATTCGAAAGGGTACAAAGGGCTAACGGATATACAGTGGCCGACTATCAACGGTGAGAAACCGTATACTATCCCTTATGGGCCCCGCGAATGGTGCCACCCCGTCGTTACCATGCACCATATGGACTCGGAAGAGATCTCCTCGTTTTAGGACTTCGAGCAGCGTTTCTACCAGTCCCGAGGGGTACCTCGCCCCATCATGCGGTTCAAGGATATCTACCACGAATTTGTCGCGCCGAAGCTCGTGGCAAGGCGCGACGATTGGGATAATCTAAGCGAAGATGTAGCATACCTGGACCCGAACCACAGCGGACGCTATCCCAAGTGGCAGCAGAATAGGGCCAAGAAGCCGTATCGACAGGTACGCGCCGCGGCCGTCGAGCTAGACGCACATAAGTCGTTCGAACACTGCCGCAAGCTTTGCGACAGCAGCCACGACTGCTTCCAGTTCTCGTATCATGATGGAGTCTGCGCGTATAACATGTCGATTCGCCTTGGTAAACCAGCCCCGAAAATGATCAATGAGGAAGAGAGATGGGTCAGTGGCTGGAATATTGAGCGTATTCGCACTTGGGTGGAAGAGCAGGGACAATGTAGAGAGCCCGTCTGGCCCAAGATACAGTAAGTGCTGGACACATGAAAATGCGCAGTGTCGACATGCGATGTTTAAGCCGCTTTAATAGACGCGAAGGGCTAGTGGATAATAATAATTCTCTAGAGGGAAATCAAAGGGTACAGGTTTGCATGTAAGTCTGAGAGACAGTGGAAATTTCGCTGCTCCTACGACACAGATTTGCTATTTGCGTAGCTTTCACACCGTAAAGTTGAAGTTCCTGCTCTGCGTTATAGGGGGGGTGGCACTGAATTATATCTGTAGCAATCAGATCATAAAAACGTGTAAGACTGGGACGACCTCTCTCAAGTAAACCACGCACACGATTTGCGTAGAACTGGAATTCGCATTCAAGAAAGCTAGAAGCTAGGTAACTCCAGTAAAATGTAAAAATCGTTAAATCGTGGTAATACGTTAGGTATGACGTCTTATATCGTACACAAGTGACAGCGTAGTTGAATGCAACGCCGCATCTCCTTTACGGCCTTGCTCCAGAAATTTCCCCTTCGCATAGTACCCTTTGAATTTCCTAAAAAGCACTCAGCCACCCCCATATCCTACGGTAAGGGCAAAGCTAAACCATCGAGTTTCCTTGACGGTCTAATTCGTCCCGGACACGCGGCCCGCTGATGCCCTTCTCTCCAGGCACGTTAGTGCTACCGCCTTCGATACCCACGTCGGTGACGCCCGAGTCCGAGGCCACGGGGGCCTCACCGGGAACGTGGCCTTCTTTGTGCGCCGGTGCGTCGGGGGCACCTAGACCTTGGACTATTTGGTTTTGCATCCGTTAGTCTTCTGTAAGCGCCTCGAGAGAGTAAGATGTGAAAATGGACAGATAATTCTCATGCTATTTAAGGTACCAAGAATAATGGGAGAGTGGCCTCAACGGACAGTAAGTAGATCGATAGAATAATAACGTACCTTGAGCTTGCTTCTTCTTAAAGGTCTCGCTGGCGGCATCATTTTGGCCAGGAGTTTTGGATGGAGCCATGTTGCTTTCTTATATTCGTATAGGTATGGTTTGTATTTATCGTTTAAACACTTATTTGATTGATCAATGTCCTAATGGTTTATGATTTGGATTAGTCGAAATAGACATAATGTCGAGGAACAATAGTGGCAGTAGAGCTTGGTGTGAGTAGTTGGTTGTTTAATATAAAGTCTACTCCTAGAATTACGTCAAATCCAGTGATCTGTCAGTGTCGTTCGTTGATGTCATCTAGTCAGGGGTAGTCGATGCAAAACGGTGGATCATTCTCTATGCGACTGGGGAGCATCTGCTACCTCTTGCTTCGAATCATTGTTCTCTCGATTTTCATGCCGTCCTCACGGTCGGAATAGCCCGAAGCAAGACAGATTTTATACACATATATACCTATACACGGTTGAACCTATACTTCTTACCCTAGGTAGGTACCTAGACATGCGGCGAGAATCGTTAGCTTTTAATATACGAAGGATTATATTCGTCCTAAAGGTTTATATATAGGTACAGATACGTATCTCATCTCATAGGTCGTCATCATGTATGGATTATCTGGCGGGGCTATCCCTAAAAGCATAAGATCACCTATCTCTACATTTGAGATTGGTTACCATGGGCGTAATTGGCTCTTATATCAAAAACTCCACCCATCTTCATATATCCCTTTGTATTTTCCTAGGATATCACGACTGACCATCCAGTACTCCACCATAGCCGTGCGTTCACCTAGCAGTCTCCGACGAATTAACGCGCTATATCTGACTGAACACAATCTAATAATCCCTCTTCTTGTCCGAGAAGGCACCCTCCTTCCTTCAAAAAAAAAAAAAAAAAAAAAAAAAAAAAACAAAAAAACAAAAAAAAAACCTTTTGTATCCCGTGTCCACAAGACCGGGCCCAATAGAGGCCGTAAACACCCCAAGAAGTAGAATACCCATGACGGGGAATGAAAATGGTCTATGCAATAAACAAAAATAGGCAAAGGGCCGTGGTATCTAAATGTTCGCTTTTGCCTCCTGAAACAAAAGACGGCCCGATCCTACACCCCCCGTTACAATATTTCGGCGAAGCTTATACATAAGATAAAAGATAATATAAGATAATAAGACATAAAAATAGCGTTGGAAGATATTCAAGCGGGTAGATAGGTAATGGATAGGTAGGAAATAGGTGGAGGTATTTGTATATAAACGTGAGTTTCTCCCATCCTTTCTATCTATCCCTAAATTCCACCAATCCTTCGTCGTCCTGACGCATAGCACTTACAGCACTAGCTTGTTATATAGGTAGGTATATTCGCAACCACACATATCATGGCATCGTCGAGTCCCCGGGGAATAACCATGTGCTATCACCCGGGAAGTAGTCGCCGAACCAGCTTAACATTTCGGTGCTCTCGAAGCTTGTAAGATGCTGACCGATATCTGTCTCGTTATCGTAGGTTAGCAGGTGCAGGTTCGAAGCCCCGCCAGGCCCTAGGTACGAGTACCCGCTGGAAGCAAGCCCGCTACCGCTCTGCGCAAAGTTAGATGGCCCGCCTTCCGATGCGTTGGACGATTGCCCCCCAATGTTAGTCTGGCTCTGCGTGCTGCTAGCTGGTGAGCCATTTGTAGGGTAGCTGCTGGTACCGGACTGGTCGTAGCCGGTCGACTGCTGCGACGACGGCGTATATAGCGTTGGCGGGACGCCCATGGAAACCTTGCTAGGGTCATCTTGGCCGGAGAGGCTCTCATACCTCAGAAAAGAGGTCTTGTTTTGAGCCGATGTACCACCCGAGACCCGGCGAGGGTGGCTTATCGAGTGCCGCAGGGCTGACGTATTTGGCTGAGGATATGCGGAATGGTAAATAGACGTGGTGGCCTCGGGGAGACTCTGACGTATTGGGTCGTAAATCATGTTGCCAGGTGGCGTAGGCGCAGAAGTTGGAGCAGCAGAAGTGGGAGCAGTTGTCGAGATCACCTGCGAGGGTATAATACCCCCGGGATTGACTGGATTCTGGAAGAGAAGTGTTAAACTAGAGTTAGGAGAGTTTGTTGTACCTGTCAACGACCACGCGAGCGGAGGGCCGTTATCAGGAATCGGCGAAGCAGGATAATCTATTTGCTTCGCAACTCTACTGAGAACGCTGGATTGACGATACCGCCTAGCGCTCTCGTATTCTTCGATTGTGTACGTCTCACAATCCCACTGGCCGTCCAGCTTCTGGTCCAGCGCGGTGAGGATATATCGGACGCCTCCCCAGTACGCGTGCATCTGTTTCAAAGCTTTATAACACGCTTGGTAATTCTGGTTCGCTGCGGAGGCGAGGAGCAGATGTCTAGAAGCGGGACCTGGATCGATCACAGCTGAGCCGCTTTTATTTGTTTGACCTCTGGATTCGGGAGGCGGGGTTGTATCCCTCGACCCAGGTTGCGACGAGCTAGCTCTCGATTCCCTCAGAAATGCGCATGCCGCAATATAGATAGGCTGGGAAGTGAAGGGGTTCCCGATGAAACATTTCGGGTCGAGCAATTCGGCGAAGGCGAGGATATCGGCGATCGTCTTCGCGCTGGACATGGAAAGTTCCCGGCTATGTGTCTTTAGCTGGTGCGTTCGATTGATAGTACCCTCCTTCGTCAGCAACGTTGGCTGATGCAGAACAATGATCAACGCGTGAAACCAGAAATGCAAGAGGATAAAAGTTGTCCCTTGACCATTCTTGACGTGGGCTTGGAAATTGTTGGCATCAAACCGTAGGCGCGGGTCTGTCCTCTGATGGAGCCTCGTGAGTTCGATTTCCATCTGGGCAAGCTTATTCATCTTGTCTTGCGTGAGGTCTTGAGCGTGCGTGATGTTGTTAAGTACGTCTGAGACCCGGCCGTAGAGGTTAATAATCTGCAGCAGCGACGCGTTCGGGTCAGGCCAACCGGACACAGGGTCGACAGAGGACTTTGGAAGCGGTAAATCAAAGTCATCATCTCGAAGGGAAACTGGTCTACCAGTGCCGGAGGAGATAGCACGGTCGAGGAAGAATACGGCCCAAAAGGTATCGATACGCTCCTGCTCGACCTCTCTTTGTTCTTCTCGACTGAGAACGGTACCGTCTGCGCCCTGCTGGTTCTGCTGTGAATAATCGTCGCTCGACTTCCTGTTGTAACCCCGCGTATACCAAGCGTCCTTCTCGCCCTGATACCGCACGCCGTCCTCCTTACACAGACCCAGGTCGATCGCCATACGAATCGCTATTCCTAAATACATCCACAGCGCGCTATCCTGGTCGGCGCCGAAACCGTCATACGCCATCAATAGACATGCTTGGACAGCAGCGACTGTCGGGCACGGGAAGGTATCGACAGTAGCCGCCTTGGCTCGCTGAGCATAGATATAGCCGTACTCCGATTTGGCTAACTTCCCTTCGTTCCATTTCCGGAATAGAGGATGGTCGGAAAACCGTGCTGCGAGAGCACATACGGCATCGACTAATATTGGTTCTACCCGCTTCTCCTGAACCAGCTTAGGAAACTTGTCGCGTCGCAAAAAAGGGTAATTACTCCCTAGATGAACGAAAAAAGTATCTATTAGGTGAAGGATCAGAGGATGTACGTCGTTCGTGTCGCTGGGGTCGTAAACGGGCATGTCGTCTAAATGCGCGAGCTCTATGTCCGGCTGCATGGAATTCAGGATTCCAGAGAATGTCGAACTCGCGCCGCTGGGCGAAGTAGCTGATATAGAGCTTCGTCTCCGATCTCGTACTTTCACCACCATCTGCTTAAATCCCGGCACTATAGCGGTAGGTCCGAAGTAGCGAAAGTATGGCACGCGATGGCTCTCGTTGTGGAATTGTACCGGCGAATGGCCAGCCTCGCTGAAGCCGCCTTCAGTCGAGAAAGAGGGATTTCGCGGATTCGGCGGTCGACCCATGGGTTCGGGGCGCGGCGTCGGTTGCGAGCTTGGCTCTTCCCAGTCTATATTCTCCGACTTTAGTTGCATATCAGGGTTCGCACGATCTTGAGCGGGCTCGGACGTGCGGCGAGAAGACTTGGGCGAATCGTCGGGTATTTCGAACTGCTTAATCCCACCCCGACTGTTTTTCCACTGCTTGCGATCGAGTTCCGAGTCCTCGTCGGCAAATTCGTCTTCTTCAGGGCCGCCATCCTTCTTGCCACTTTTCTCGATGCTGTCCGAGTATCCCAGACAGTCATGCCCGTTCTTGGTGCACGTCGAGCAGGTGGGATGTTCGCCGGCGCACCTCGTTTTACGTCTGCGACAAGTGAGGCATCTACCATTAAGAAACGGGCCGTCAGCTGAGATGTTCGCGATATCGACCCTCCCTGAAGCCGGAACTGAACTAGTGGTGGACCTGTAGGATACCTGTGAAGATCGTGACGGAGAACGAAAGGAAAAGAACCAAAAGAAAAGAGTCGTCAATTACCCCAGGTGTAATCTACGGTTCAGTCCCTTCTCCAGAGCCGCCCAGATCGGACAAAGGAATTCAACGATACTTACGCAGCGTTTATCCTTCTCCTCTTGGTTGGTGGTTGGCCTTGGTTATTAACGAAGCGAATCTGCTTAGGTGCCGGCAGCGGATCGGGTCCGTTGCTATTGAGGAGGGTCACCATGACGGTGGTGGTAGACGCGGAGGCCGGACGGTAATGACGGTAACGGAGGAGACAGTAACGAGTAACAATTATAAATGAGAATAAAGGTAACAATAATAATAATAGCGTCCGTAAACTTTATGAGTAAAAGCGTAGGGTTAGGTAAGAAACGTCGAAGCTAGAAAGGAAGACGAAACTCTAAGGTCGCGGGCAACCAACCCAATGCTCGACGTTAAAATGTTCTAGGTCTCCATGAGCGGGAGTATGCTCTTATTTTTTTGTGGATGCTTTTCGTATCTTTCACTCTCATGTGCACACATATGTCAATGGTGGGGTTCGTCTCTCTCTCTTTTTATTTTTTTTATTTTTTTATTTTTCGGTCAATAGATTATTCCCCTGACTGCATTGACTGTGGCGCTTGCACACAAAGTAAGACGGAGGGGGAAAAAAAGGAGTCCAAATTCGCTAGTATAAAAAAAAAGTGATGTTCTTAGAGACTAGGAATTAGAAATCAGGAGATGAACTAGGAAGTGGTAGCTTTTGGAGCTTGGAACTTTGGGGTCTGGGGGGCCTGGCCTGGAAAGTCTGGGGGGGGGGGGGGGGGGGGGCGTAAAAACGTCAAAACGTCGAAACGTAGAAGGGAGCCCTCCGTGGCGGGTTTTTAGGGTCGTACGAAAAGTATAGATCACGGAACTTTTTTAGCGAAATAAATGACGAACCAACGATTTTGAGCTAGTTATTTTTTTCCCCCTTCTCTTTTTCTTAGTTCTTGTCCACGTGCATAGTTTGGATTTTCTTAGTCAGATGCGATTGTGCCTCAGCTAAATGCAACGGAGTGGTGAACGGACGAAGGATGCGCGGAATAGTTGGCTATCACACTGCGAATGTGGGGACAGTATAGACGACGACGATGACGAGGAGCTGAAAATGACTCCTCTAAAGGGTTCAGCTCGACAATCATTGCTTCTGCTAGTACTCTCTCACCAATGAACTCCCCACTGCAATCATCATCTACCGAAGAAAAAGATTGAAACAATAAAAAGATGATACCAAAGAAAAAAGTAGTGAAATCAAAGTCGGTGTGTGATGATGGTACGGCAGGGAAAGTTCGCAAGACAATGCAATGCGTACGTAGCCGGATTGCCGGAAATAATAGAAGGAAGTTTGCGGACGCGGCGTGATTTTAAGAGGCCAAGTACATAAATTGTATTGTGTATGAGGAAGAGAATATACGAATATTAAGTACGTATGGGGTTTGATATGCCTAACGCTATAGTAGGTAGTAGGTCAATCACGAATCCAGTTGGTCGAAATCAAGGTCGTGTTGTTTTTTTTTTTTGCAAACAGGGTCTATCGGATTTGGGGAGATCGCCAATAATAAGAACACCAGGAAATAAAGCTCGATTTTGATGTGGTGGGAATGCGGAAAATATCAATGAGCTAGCTATGTGGGCTGGGCGACTGGGCGACTAGTTGACTAGTTGACTGGCTGGCTTGGGCTGGGCTGGGCTGTGGAAAAGTCGCTAAGAATAATTAATTAATAAGATGGTAGGATGGAAGCCAAGATGTGACAATTGGATGTCGGTCCTGATCGACTTTGAGATTTGCGGGACCGCGGGGTTTGACAGACACGACGTGGTCCGTGTTGAATGCGTACCTAATGTAAGGTAAATGCAAGAAGGCAATAAGGTCTAGGTACGGAACGAAACGGCTTCGCTTCGTAGTATTAGTTGCCAACGTAGAATATTAATTGATACGAAAATTCAACTATTTGTACATCAAGTGCCTAAGGTAAGTACCTACGTTGAGAAGATAACTTTATCAGGTAGTTCTACTCACTTCCGTACCTTATAATATTTACGATAACTAGATCTGCTATAATATGGTATCATATTTCGGATCTAAAGTAGGAGGTACCTATGAATATCAACGAATGTACTTCCCCAGATTCAAGAGATAATTTTACCCCTCTAAATAATAATAAGGGTGATAAAAGATAATAAGGGGGGGGGGGGAAAGACGCCCCCCTCTTATACCCCAGACGCCGCTCATCGGATACTAAGACCATCTCGTCATCAATTACGTCGCCCCCCCCCTGTATTGACTTATCCCATAGGTAGACTAGAAGTAATGTACGTATTACTATGACAATCAATTAATCTTCTTCTCACCCTACCATTAACAGCAGCTAAAGCTTGAATTTCTTTCATGCGAAGATAAGACTTGACTTATATCTTCATCCTGGTTCGTAACGCCTTATACCATACAGTACTATTATTAAAACGTAACGTACGTACAAGCCCTTCGTCACTTGGTCCGATAGCCCTTCCCTCACCTATCTACCTAGGTACGCAGCTCAGTTGGGTAACATTAAAGGTAGCCGGATATGATTCCGTATCTCTCTAGGGAATACTGCAGCGTCTCCTTGCGCGTATTGTTATAGTGACCTTGAAATCTGCCACCATCCGTTCAGAGTGGTTGGATCGCTGACTCCGATTGATTTGACACATAAGCAACCCCCCCTAATCCATCACACGGCAGATCGGTAGAAGCCTGAAGGATGCTACCCTTGACTAGACCGCAAGCTATCCATGGAATTAATAGCAATAGAGGGGCAGGTCAACCGCTTGGTATGGTGGTGCCATTACGAAAAGACCCCTCACGCATTAGACTACGCAAGGGATATCAATATGTGAAAAATGCAAAAATAGTATAGATATTGCAGCATTTATAGTATTCAAATAGATGTAGTAGACATCATATGGAACAGCATATCTTGTCCTTCATTTGGTTTGAGGAAGTCTCTGTCTTGCCAGCACATTGTCCCACGCAAAACGCCGGCACACGGTCTAAAGGCCCGGGGCATTGTCTCCAGAGAAAGGGTCAGTATGGAAAATAGGCTAAAAATGCTGTTGACCATATCGAACCCCTACAATAATTCATAGGAGCTTTGCCTTCCCAGAGCCTGTGCTATGTCGGTAAGCAATTCCAAGGCCGTCAAGCCGTCCCAGCACCATATCCTTCTCCTTCCTCTCCCGTCTGGTCAGTACAGGACGCTGGTTACACGATTCCGTGTAGACATATGCACCCAACCACTTCGAAGCACTCAGATGAGTTGTCCCTCTATTCCTATGAGGTAGTATCACATGTTATAGTGAGGCCATGTACAAGTAATGGCATGGCTTATTTCTAGGTGTTCAGCTAGTTACGACTCTTGGAGCATGAGCCTTCGTCCATCTATCAAATTGATAGCATGAGATGAAAAGTTGCCACCCGGCGAGGAGACAACGTCTACTCAACAGTAGTCGATCATATCAATACCACCCATGCCCTGCGGCGTTGTTGCAACCCAATCTGGGATGCTTGCTGGGCTTCGGTGTCAACCAAAGACGATGCTGACTCCCATCTCGGCGCTAATCTTCCTCCATAGATCGGAATCTTGTACCCCGGAGAAATCGTCCTTCATATCATCTAATCTTTTCCAGACTTCTTGGACAATATTCCAAGCCTGGCCTATATTGGTCATGCCTTGGCGCTGATCAATACCGACAAAGGCCTTTTGGGCGAGTGCTCTATCTTCTATGCTTATAGCCTCGCACGCGGCCACGAATAAGGGCCATAACAACGCCCCCATAGGCCCTCCATGAGTGACTGTTCCAACGCAATGTATCAAAGCCAAGTGAGCGTGCTTCTGTACCACCTCGCGACGTGGCGAATACCCATATATAGTACGGTATAGATATACGAATGCGCTGTGACGGTAGGCTAAGGAGTTGTGTAGGGTAGATTGAAGGCGCTGCTGCTCTGGAATCTCTTCGCTGCCGCTTGAGCCTCTCAGCACACCGTTTTCAACAACAATATTCGGAGGAAGACATGGTTCCCATTGCGTCAGAGCGGTTTCGATAGCCTGAGAAGTGGTTTCAAATTCCATTCTGAGGACGGCGCTTTTGGAGGTTTGGTTTTCTCGACATGCACTCTCGATATCGTTCTTAAGAGAGAGAAGGTTAGATAGGCGGTGCATAATAGGCCATAGGGTAGTAGCCATCCCGAGTAAGCTATCAACGTTGCTAAGAGGAGACACCGCTGGAGCATCCAGGGGAGGGAACGGTATGAGGCAGCCAGCAGCTGGAGCTGTTGAAAGAGGGGCAGATCCCAGCGAGAGTGCCGTAATAACATCGTAGAATCGAAACGCCTTTGTTTTGTCAGCAAAGTTGAGACCTCAAGGACCCGATGGCCATAACCTACGCGCTCCAAGAAAAGGCCAGCTGGTGTGGATTCCCCTGGGGAGGAAGACATAATAGTCAGCGCCCCTTTTAGGTGTCCATCTACTATATTTGTCCGCCCACGCTGGACAAGCTGCAAATGTTTGTAAGCTCCTGTGGTGCGAGGGTATCGAAATGTAGATGCGCATATCACTTACCACTTCGTAGTACACCAAGAGCATGATCGCTGCAAGCAGTTCGGTCTTATCAACCTTCCCTTCCTGTTCGATTAGCCTAGCCAAGCCTTGAATAGCTCGGTTGTGGAAATACAGCGACTTCTCCGACGTTGCAATTCCACGGTACTCTAAATGAGCACTTGCTAACGCGTATACGGCGTTCATAATCGGGGCGCTTCTGTGGGAGAGCGGCAAGACCAATTGCTGAAACGGGTTGCCGGACTCCTCCCGAAAGACTATTAAATGGGATAGAACATTGCAGAAGTGGTCAACCAAAGCACGCCTATTAGGACGATCCGAAAATTCCGAGAATACTGGCAGAACAAACTCGAGCGTCGGGGAACCGACGGGACACGGAGCAATCATGGCAAGATCCGGCTGCAAAGATCGCGCCTGTGAAACCACATTGATGCTTGAGTTCCTCCGCACCACCTCTTGTACTTGATCCCCGTCATCTGCGCCGTCGTATTCGTAAACTGTAGGGCTAGCATCGACTGGGGACAACGCATTTTCGCTAAAACTCGTTGGAGACAAGTCGTTAAACTTAGTATCTATAGGGCTGAGACAATCGGACTCGGAAAATCGATCGGTCGTGCCCTCTCGCCACTGCTCATTATCCAGAGTAGGTTCACCAGCTTTACCATAATCTTGTGTGAATCCGGACTGAGAGGAGTCTTTCTTTCTTCGTTGGCGCGGTCTTACCGCCTCGTAGGTGCATTGGAGATCCTTTTCGACACATCGCGCGCATCGCGGTCGTTTCTCATCACATTTCTTCTTCTAATCCCCCGCAAAACTAGTCAGAACAGCTCTTTAACTCGAATGTAGAGAATGCCAGTTATACTAGGGAACCATACTTTCTCTTTACTACATTCGTACCGAGAGGTTAGCAGTTTCGTCGATAGGTGCGTTAAGAGATTGGATTTCGGATATCACGTACCAAAAGGTGCAACCTGCAAATAAGCTGTCAACTTTTGAAGTCCCAAAAAGAGAAGGAATCAAGCAGGGGAAAACCGGTGGTAGAATGTGAACTGACCTGCTCGGGAGCGCCTCTTTGGCACCTTCGGGGGCGCAACTTTGGTATACAGCAACATATCGCCAATAAGCAACTCGCTACGCTATGAATCCTTCATATTTTGACATGGTCTTTCGTGGTTTGTCATGGTATCCCCCGCGCAAACTCGTTACCCCTCAGATTAGATGCTGCTCGAGCCAGAATGGCTGAGGCGTTGGTATATCTTCTATATACCCCAACAATTCAAGATCAGAGATATGAGATAGTAACCAAATAGATCACGGGACTGATCAGACTCCTGACAAGCCGACGAGAGGAGATGGTGGATAGAAAGGAATGGGGTAGAAAGGAGCGACAACCCAGATACATACTTCGATCTCAGTTTTCGGCCATCATCGTGACGTTGTGGAGAAAAAAAAAATGCAGGTCCGCGGCCTAGTCAAGAAGGACGGTGACCGGACACAGGTTCCGAAAAGGGTAGAAATGAACACATCTGACAAGTTGGAGTCCCTGGGCATTTCGGAAATGAAGTCTAGAACTACTAGAAGCCCCAGGGCTAGTGCGGTGCCCGTAGCAGATCCGAGTTCTAAACAGGTCGAACAGGCCAGGGCTGCTAGGATGGGCTAGGATGGAAACCCATCACGAAGCAAAGTGTGGAGAAAAATTGACGATCGCCAAAGTCAGCTTGCGGGGTTGCAACGGTATCGACACGGGGGACATTGGCGTTTTCTGCAGGTATTTCTAAAGATGCTTCCGTAGGGTACATATATATTAAAGGTACCTACCCATTCGCTTCATTATGTCCCCCTTGGGATGAAGTCGGTGTCAACCCAGGACCTGTTACATAACAGTCTCAACTAGGAAGAGAGAAGATTAAAGGACAGGGACAAGCCTAAAATCGGCGGAGGCGCGAATTGAGCCTCACTTATTATCCTGAATTAAATAAACGCCCTTGTCAACTCGACACTTATACCGCGTGGCTCTAGCGCAGGTCACGAGCAAATTCGAAAAGCGTTACTTTACGGAGCAGCACCTGAATGAAAAAAAGAATAAAAAATAAGATAAAAATAAAATCCCGGTTCGCAGTATAAAGGTATGTCCCCGCTATCAAGATGATTCATAACTCGGACAGATGTGGGAGATGTGCAAAGAGAGATGGCCGTTTGCTTCCGGCCCATTGTATAGACCCTATTTGCTAGTTTACCTAGTATTCTGTAACTGAAGGAGCCAAAAGATGGGGTAACTACAGAATAATTAGAGGTGATTCGTCGTTTGTAATTAGTTACCTACCTACTTTAGCAGCTCCGCTACAAGGTAGACTCGACCAGTGCCACATATCACAAGATTCAAAGTTGGGACGGTAAAGAAGGGGAAGGGGATAATACTAATTAATGCTACTATCTTTTCGCAAGTCCTATAAAGCTTGACGATTAATAGATCAATAGTAGATTTAACGACGCAAGTTTTGAGAAACTATGGTGAATATAAATATAGTACGGAGTCTTCGCGGCGAATAGATGCTCGCCTTTTACCGATAACTACCTACCTCTACTTTAAATATAAAAATAGAATTAACTATTCTTACCACGGACTTTTTTTTTTCCCTCTCTTTTTCGGTCGCATAGGCGAAACTAAGAAAAAGCTAACCTGGGGATTTCCCCTCCATTGATGCTCACTACAAGGAATGTCTCGGCCATTGTGTGACAATACAAACGTGAGAATGTGGCACAATACATGTAGTTGTGCCACAATCTGCCAGTTGTCTTTGGGTACTTATTAGCTACCAATTACTCCGATTGGGACATACCTACCGTACCTAGGTGGCTCCAGAAGCGAGTGGCCTAACTGTCAGGCTTCGATTAGAGGTAGGCTATAAGAAATCAAGGTCATAAAAATACAAGTATAGGCTATCAACACGCCTCTGCCACCTACGTGCTACACGCATGTTACTATGTAAACACCAAGCCATCAATCAGCCATAGTAAATGACCACCTGCAAGTTGAAGACCACATCTGAGACCAATCTAAGACCAGATAGCCTTCAGCCGCAAGAAAGTCGATAGGCTTTAACTTCTTAGGATAGGTTCCGACAAACTAACACCTGGCAGTTATACAGGTAGGTAAATACTTTACATAGGTAGGTACCTAATGATGAGCCTTAATCTTGCCACGAACATGTGGAACATCGTTACATACGACGCACGCGAGTAGACCTCGATTCCTTACAAAGGCGGAGCTTGCTCACAGATACCTACCTGGGGTCCTGTCAAGTATATACCTAAGATACTTAGGTACCTATCTAGGTATAGGTATCTTATAGAATCGATTACCAACCGGAGAACAACCTCATCCATCAAAACCACCCACCTTACCGGCTATAACCATTCAACGCGAACGAGCAGACGCCTGCGACGCGCAAATCCTTTTCTATGTAGGCAGAGAAGTCGTGCTAGGTCGTACGTACTAGAAATAGCGGAAATCTATCTTTCTTATGATATACTCTCTACCCAATCACGAGCGTCCCGAAACCGACCCCCTCGACTCCTCACGGTCGGTATGTGCTGTTATTGGGGGCCAACCATGCAGCTGGGGAAGCTGACGTTACACCTACGAGACACACTCGTCAAGCTGAATGGTGAGTTCGCCATCTGCAGCTGATAGAATCGATAGAACTAGCTGCAGTTGGAAAACCCCTCCCGCTTTTTACTGCAGGTCAGCGGCCAAGACACCAGTGAATATGTTATGATCTCTTCCTCGGAATCCCATCTCGACATATCCATTCCTCTTAACCCTTGTCGTCCTAGAAGTGCATCGTGTCGATCTACTCCGTCCCAAGTCCCAAACTTAGCGTGTCCATGACTATAGTCTGATGGAGCTATCACGATCTTGGTGATAGGCTTAAAGACTACGATTTTTGAGAGGTTGCCAGCCTGTAAGCCAGCGCCCAAGTAGTGCTTACTTCCATACTATCAGCGGATCCATCATCGGATCTTTTTTTCCCACCAACACAGGTGCTGTGAGCCTCACCTTCGCATCTCTTTTATTCCCTACCTATTTTTTTTTTTCAATCAAATCTTTGTGCGGCTTCTCGTTACGAAATAGGATACTATCGTAGGCGAATCATCATCTGTCGCAAAATTAAAGCTTGGACATGTTTATATGAGTCCCCTCGAGGAGCTATGAGAAGAGAGGTCAGGCCCTAGGACTCCAAATCCGGGAACGGCTTACACATTCGAGAAGTTGCTTGACGTATATAGTGGTCGCCAACAGCGAGCTTGTAAAGTCTCACAATGGGAGGACTTCGAAGCTGCGTGGCCTGTGTTGGGCTCGCGATATTGGCAGTTCTAGTTCCAACAACGAATGCGGTGTACGACGATAGATATCAAATGCACTGGCTGGAGAAAAATCATAACGTCCTTCGTCACCCAAAACGCGATGCTGTCTGTCAACAATCCGGCTTTACTCTATGCCCTGAATCCGTAAACGGCGGATGCTGTCCTACTAATTATGCCTGTGCTGTATCGTCCTGTTATGCTGCAACGGCTGGACCTACGTCCGCATGCGGGAAAACAGGATACTATAACTGTCCACTAACAGCTGGCGCAGGTAAGCCAACCGATCCCGAACCATCTTTATAAAACCTCGTGGGTATTAACATCCTCACGTAGGCGCCTGCTGTCCCGTGGGTTATCTTTGCGGGAGTAGTACTCAGGACTGCCTCCCACCCGTCGGAATGTTATACTCACAATCATGTCCATCGTCGTGGTTCGGCTGCGCGTCCTCTTTCGGATACGGCTGCTGCCCGGATGGGATGCTCTGTGGTACCGCTAGTTGTTATGGGACTTCTCTAAAAACGCTTCCGGTGAGCGAGAAGGTAACCACCACCAACTCCAAGGGAGATGCTATTACGACAGTAGTCACAAGCTTTTCAGTCATCTCCCCGGGTCCAGATCCATCGGATACAACATCTGCTACAGTTGCTGGCGTGCCAAAATTGATTCCCAGTACCGTCTCCAAGTTAGCGGCTCTTGAAACGGGCGGTGGAAGTGATAGCGGTGACAGCAGCGGTAATGGCCTCAGCCAAGCCCAGATCGGTGGTATAGTTGGGGGTGCCATCGGTCTACTCGCTATCATAGTTATAATCGCCGCCATTGTCCTCTGGCGACTCAAGCGAACAGAGAAGGCAGCAAAAGCTGCGGCCAAGTCTAGACGCGACAACTCCAATAGCGATCCACGCTCGCAGAAATCGGGCTATGGGCAAGTATCAATATCAGAAGTCGATGGCACAGACGTGGATTCATATATGCGTACCCGGAACGCCCACTTCCGAGCTCGATCGGACTCGTCTACCGTTGGCGATCAATCCCGTGCGGAAACGCCGAATTATTATGGTTCGAATGCTTCGACGACGCCGCCCGCTTGGCCCGTACATTTTGCCCAGCTTCCGGGATCCGACGCATCGGATGGCCGCCAGTCAAGTCTAGATTCCTACGGCGTACGTCATGATAACGGGTTCTTCCCCCAGCGGCCTAGCGTCGACTCCGAGGCACCTCGTAAACACACGCGCCAATGGAGCGACGCAAGCGAGCTAGACGGTAGTGTAGTCAGCGCTCACGGCGTATCGGAATTAGGCAGTCCGGATGCTCTTGAAGCTGCAAGACGGCGATCTAACAGCTCAACGCGCCCTCCTAAGGTTCAGGTCAGACGGTCGAGCGACCCATCCGGTAGCTCGCGAGGAGCGCGCGGCGAGGCTACAGCACCGGCAGTAGCCCCCCTAGGAACGCTTGCCGAGATTAGCGAGCTGCATGGATACTATGGATCTCCAGATCTCGCCGTGGGACAGACTGCCGCGAGGTTGAACAAGAAGGACTCTACTATTAGCTCCACGCCAGGACACGACACCTAGAGGATTCGTACTACGACGTGTTTATATTGTCGAAATTTTAATGACCGTCACGATGAATAGATAAGCTACATGCCTACCTAGGTACCTAATACGCACATGAGAGTATACTATCGTTGCGCATATATTGACCAAAAGGGCTGAATTGGAGGATGGTTCACGAATCTTTTCTTACTGTCTTTTGATGCGAGAAGCTCATACGGCGTTTACTGGTTATACCCGCATCATCCTATATAACCTTGGGACGGATACATAGGCGCTGAAGGAAAATTGAACTGGTCGTTAGTTATACTGGGCTTGGGGAATTGGTATGACATTTGCATATGGGACTTCCTCTCATTAAAAGACTCATCTTGGGCGAGCAATTTTTTAATGTTTATATATCATAGAGGTAAATTCAAATGCTCGAATACCTTTCACAAGTCGTAAGAGCTTATTTATATTGAAGAGCTACTTTGTGGCACGTCCGTAGCTGCGTCGTAACTTGTAACCATGAGAACTCCAACGCAAACTTGCTTCATAACATTCCGTTCCTTAATATGCAAGGTTCACCTCTTACCTCCTAGGTACTGCGCGGACCAACCGGTCTTCAAATTCTTTAAGTAAGGGGGGTATCTACAGCTCAATCTCAGTGTGAGCAATCTTCTCATCGCCGATTACACCAGCCTCGTTACCGCTCTCTTCGTCAATGCGGGGGTGTTGGCGCGTTAGCCCAACCTCGGTCGTCGAAAACGCATCCGCGGGATCCCTATACGCGGGGACGAAGTTGACAGCGATAGCATAAGATGAGGCTGCGACGAAGAAACACAGAGGAACCACCATGGCTAGCGCGGTCTGGTGCGCGTCGGCCGCAACGCCTGTTAACGGGGGCACACACGCACCACCCATAACTCCTGCAACAATCCAGCCGGACCCGCGCTTCGTGTGGCGGCCTAGTCCGCGCATGCCCAGTGCGACAATCGTCGGAAAACAGATGGATTCGAAGAACAGCGTCACGTACAACATCGACATACCAGTCCAGCCGCGCTGCGTAATAGAGGGCGCAATGAACACAATACACAGGGTCAGGAACGCTAAGAACACCCAGCGCGGGCGGATGAATCGCATCAGGAACACGCCAAAGAAGCGACCAGCAGCAAAGCCGCCCTGGGCACCAGCGAGAAAGCGCGAAGCAGTAGCATCGTCGGCGCTCGGCTGAGTGTCGCGTACGTAGTTGATGAAGTAACTAGCGATTGCGATTTGGGCGCCGGTGTAACAGAACTGGGCAAAGGCGGCGTGGAAGAGACGGTATTGCTTCCAAAAGGGCTTATCGTCAGCATTGGCGTGCGTCTCCGTGGCCTGGAATGCCATGTCGGCGTCCGTAATCTCGGGGATCTCCGAGAGGAAGAAGGCAAAGGCGAGAACGAATACGAAGATGGCGATCGCAATATACACCCATTGCACGTTTCGCAGCGCCGTCGCATCGTCAAACGTGAAGAAGACGTATGAGCCCAATACGGGAGCTACCACGGTACCGATACCGTTGAAGGCTTGGGATATGTTGATGCGCATTTCTGCGTATCGAGGGGGGCCGCAGACTTTTCATGTTATGTTAGCATAACTTCCATTATCGTTTCCGTGAGACCATAAGAAAGACATACCGGTAATATACGGGTTTGCAGCGGTCTCGAGAGAGCCGAGGCCGTTTCCGATAACGAAAATAGCCATGCAGAACCCAGCGAATGACTTTGCCAGGATACAGGGAAAGGCGATCAACGCGCCGATGCCTATAGCGTTTCTAGTCAGTCGAGACCAGCTCCTACTCTAATGTACACACGCACGTATATGTAGCCAATCTACATACCGTATAGACAGAGACCCCAGATGAATGTAGCCCGATAACCATAGTGGCGCAAGATCCAGTTGGCATGGCCGAGAGACGCGAGGGGATAGGCTCTGCGTTAAGACGATTAGCAATTACTTCGCAACCATGTTCCATATCAGGTGGACGTACCCAAAATATGCGGCTTGTAAACCAGACGAACGCGACTTGGTAATACCAAGCGTGTTCTGAAAGTGCTTGTTCAGCGTATCGAGTAGGCCTAGTTGCAACAAGGTTAGCTAGAACGCTACGCGTCGTTGCAGGCCCGTTATTGCATGGCTGACATCGCCAGCCGTCGCGTAATTGTTACATACCATAACTAAATCCCCAGAGGAAGAATAGAACCGTGACTAGACAAATCGGGTAGAGCGACTCTCGTAGAGTCAGTTCGGCCGCTTTGGTGCGCTTATCGTCTCTAGCCCGAAGAGAGCGCCTCTTGACAAACTCCTTGAAGCCCATCTTGGCAAGTCGCGAACCAGTATACTTATAGTCGCGATATCTTGGCAAGACTTTACTTAGTCACGGGTGCCACGGTAGGAATTGTATATGTTCCTACAATTAATCCCCTACAACAGATGGTGGTGGGTAGTGTTGTCTTAAGCCGAGAACTTCGGGGGGGGACTTGTTCTCGACAAAGGGCGGCCACCGTTGCTATTTAAGGAATTAATATAAAACTCAGCTCGCTGGGTTCCAATGCGTTTTTCCCACGCCGCCCAAAGCGGTCACGGTTGAACGGGCGGGCGATACCTTGATACCTCTCTCTCTCACCCTCTACCACTTTACCATAGATTTCGTCGCATTCCAACCCCCCCTGGTAAATTCTGGTAATTTAGGAGCTAAGGAATCCGGGGGCCTTTCAGTTGTGGAGAGAAGACCCGAGCCCCCTTTGGAGTTCTGTGGAGTTGTGGAGTGTGGAGAGGCCGCAATTAGCCCGAGGCCCGAAGTCTTTTAGTAGTATAGTCGCGATGAGGATGCGGTACATACTTGGACTAAGCAGGCTAGAATAAAAATACCTTAAGGCGCATACCTAGTACATATGATTAGAAAAGTTCGTCATAGTAGTGAAGGTATCCGTCGCTCCTTTGTGTAGATCGCGTCGTCTTATTGGTCAATGATCCTGCCGTGTCTTATGCCGTACAACCCTAACAAACCCCATCTTTAAACTTATAATCCCTGGAAGCTTCTTCTGCCAAGTTTCCAAGAACCCGAAGGGCAACAAGACCCTCTAAAGTAAGGCTAATGGCAATTGCGACAGCACGTCTCCAGTTATACGAGCAACTTAGTAGATCTATCCTATACTCTCATCTCTCATCCATGGAGACATTTCCTATCGTGGACGATCAGATAATTAGCTGCATGTATCAGATATCTTAGTGCCATAACAATGGGATATAAACTCCACCTCTTCGGTCATCCGCAGGGTGATAGAGAGACGGAAGCAAACGTACCTAATGGCAAGCAGTAATACCGCCCGAAGTTCCACTAATATGCTACTGGTATCTGAGCGTGAAACTACACCAGCGACGCCGGCTTCCCCTATATGCTTCGTGCCTCCCTACGTGGAAAGGTTCTGCTGGTCACAAGAAGACCCATAGGATAAAGCTTGGCTCGGGATGTGCTCGGGCGATGAGCTAGGTACAACACGGGAACATCCGTCAAAATCTATCTCTGTCAATATAGGAAGTACGTAATATCTATATTCGGTTCGACAAATCAATTCGAGAAAGAACCAAGTGTTTCTCATACCTACATAGTTAGGCCTCTACCTACCTACTACGTGAGAGACTCCTCTATGATATAATATTAATACCCGAAATGAAAAGTGAGGCTCTACAATATAACTATTTCGTACAAGTCTACTTCCCTATAAAAGACGTTGACATATTTTAGTAAGCATGAATCCTTCGTAGCTACTCTCTCCTGTAGTTAATAGCGCATCGTACGAGGCATGAACAAAAAGGGGTTCATAAGGCTCTATCGATATAAAATTTTCAACTTTAGCGAGGCGTTTAATATATAGGTAGGTACCTAGGTAGTCTGCCAGAATGTTTGCTAGATGGCAAGGCGTTTCACCGTAGCAAATGAGGCTCTGAACTTATGTTGAGAAAATCCTTCCATGATACCTAGGTAGGTAGGTGACTATGGCTCCACTGGATAGTCTCAATATTTTGATGTAAAATATCCTTCGCACCATATACCTACCTACCTAGGTACCTACCTGGTACGAATAGCATTCCAGCCATCAACTTTTATTTGGGTTAAATCGCAAACCGCGCCTTGAAAACTTTCCTTTGCTCTTATCTATACTCGATCATACGATAGTTCTTTGCCAGTGTTTGTCTACAGAGTTGCTACTTTTCAAAAGAGATTTGCTCCTTTTATATTCTTATTTCATTAACAGGAAGTACCCCTTGGGAAGCTATAGTGAGTTTGGCAATTTATTATAGCAAGACCATAATTTCATTTAAACGAATGAGTAGGGAAGCTATTAATGCTACAATTACGCATATCTAATATGGGGATGTTCACTAAGACATCGCCAATACCACAAAATTCAATGCCCGAAGACATAGGTAGGTACTAGTCAAACGCACATCATGCGAATGCCGTTAATATACAGCTACTGCTAAGTACATTAGGATATGGCATATCATTGGTCCAGTTTGCACATCGAACAAGGGACATTCGCAATCTCTACTGCTAGGTATGTCCTCATGATAGCAAGCCATCTTAGCGCCTCCATATGTGCGAACTGTCGAACACCAAGTCTTAGAACGGTTCATTAGCATCCGGGCACTCGAAGTTGGTGTAGCCGTGGCAACTTAGGAAGCCATCCTTGGAGTATAGGAGGTTGTCTAAAACCAAACGTTAGCATCTGTGCCTGGTCCTAGATAGCAACCAATTCTATAATCAACTTGCCTAGTTGAACGGCGCTCTCTTGTGTTCCTCCGCCATTATGGTCGCCTCTTCCGCATGTACAAGCTAACATGTCGGCTCCTTGAGAGATATAGAGAACACATCTGTCGCAGGAACTGAGAAAGTTTCCCATCCTCTGAGGACGTATGTTTCCCCCGTCGTTCGTATAGCACCTTGGCGGTTAGTACTTCAATTATGAAATGGGTCACAAGATATTTCAGAGTGATTTGTTTACTTACATGCTGAGATCTAGGAATGAGCAGCGTGATGCGTGAGCGTCGTTATATAAGCCGCTACAGATGCCTCGAAGATAGTAGATCCCTGGTCTTGTTTGAGACTGCACGAGTCCCAGGCTATTGCTGTCGCACTGGAGGCGGAAATCTTTGATAAGAGTGCCATTGCCGATGCCGGAAACGGATTTAGCAGGAGAGATAGGGGACGATGTTGCCGATTCAGTGGGATAAGGCGGGAAAGATAGAGTCGGGAAGTGAGAGAAAGACTCGGTGGGTAACCCGGTCTGGCTTATATTGGGATAAGGAGTAAACGTATCGCTGGAAGTTCCAGCCAAAGCCCCGCCAAGGGTAGCGTTGCCTTCATGAACTAGAAAGGCGACGAAGAAGGCGAGGATGACCCATCCGGTAATGAAATGCATCTTGAAGTGACCAGAGACGACGTAGTTAGACCGTAAATGGACCCTGCAAGGCGCAGTTGATACGATATGAAGATCTAGTGTACGTCTGCAAACAAGAATAGTGAAAAATGCAACAACAGGCCGAAATACTAGCCCAAACTCCAGGTAGTTGCTACGAGGGGCCAAGAAGAGATGGTGGATTTGGGAAGCGTGGGTTTGACAGCAATGTACGTGATTGCCTCGTTAGTGTTCCTTGGTACAACTCGTTGTGTTAGGTACCTACAAGTCTATATTAGGTTACCTAGGCACTTACCACTGTTTGCGTTAGGTATGTACCTAAGTTTGATATTGCCTTAGGTCTTACACACGGATAAGAGGCACTTTGTGTATCTGCCTAAATTTACAGACAGGTGCTGTTATTTTCTGATAACAATGCCTAAAAGCAAGCGCTAAATCTTTTGGTGCGAAGCTGAATATACTACTAGGCACAGCAAGTAACAAACCGACTCTTGCTAAGTGAGCTCATGAGATAATACGTCAACTTATACAGAGATAATATCAGAAGGTAGTTGCAGAAAAGCTCGTTTACAAACCAGACACCGCGGAAAACTCCTCGTGAACTCCCAATATGGTAACAGGCGATTTCTTAGCTCGTTCTGACGAAAGGATCAACCATAGCCACTCATTCACCACGTACAAATGTGAGTAGTTGAGTCTCCGGACACATATACATATACTTGATTATCAAGTTTCAAGTCCTCCCAAGACTCCTGTGGAGAATAGTAATATCTTCGTTTCTGCCGAAGACCTGCTGATTTACTTAGTCTCAAATTATCGCTACAGAATTGAGCGAGGGGAGATTTATAACACCGTATTCATTTACTTAAATGTTGCTTGAGGTACCAAGTTACATACCTCCTATACGTAGTTCATTGGTGAAAAGAGGCGTTTTATAGGTCGTCAAGTACTGCCTCTCAATACGGAGGAACGCATGCCATAGAATAAAAAAGCTTCACTTTGAAATCATTCATTTGTTGAAATTAAAATGGCAACGTCGGACCTTTGATCCACCACTGATCACCATCACCAAAAAAAGAATCCTCGATCATGCTAAAAGGCGCAAGAGTTTCGTCGAGATCGTGTGCAGGAAATGCAAACTGGGTATTTTCATCTTCGCTATATGTCCTCCCAGACTCTATAATATGATATACGTCAGCTTGATCCGACTAGCACTGGAATGGTTTGGTGAATTCGCTTACCTTCCGCCGAGACACCAGCGATAGTTGTTGGGCTTCCTTCTTCCCCTTTTTTACTTGACTTGTTCGTTTTCTTAGCCGAAGCCTGATCGAGTAGTTTGCCCATGTTACGCCGATACCGCCCTGCAGGATCCCAAGCTGTTGATAGCTCTCCCAGTACTGTTAGGCACGACTCAATCTCCGGGAAGCAAGTACCACGCGCGCGGTACTCGTCGTAAAAGACTTGGGCGGCGGAAAGCGTGCAAAATGTCGCAGTGACGGGGCTTAGTCGGAAGCTCCCGAACTCCTGGCGATATTTTCGTGCCGCAGCGATTACACCCCTAGCGGACACAAGGTAGAGATTCTCTGCTTTCTGTCTCATAGTCTCTGGGGGAGTCGGTTCGTGAGATGTCCGGGTGTTTTTGCTATGGAGAAATGGCCTCGCCAAGAGGATGCAGATTGCGTTATACATCATATGCATGGTATATGCCTGAGGAAATTTATTTCCATGATCGATTCGTAGTTGTGCAGGAAGGCCGTAAACCCAGGACTTCAGCCGCAGTGAACAGTCATTAAACAGATTGATACGCTTCTCCTCGCTTACTAGAGGTTTTGGTGACCAGCTTCGAAGGTTGGTAGGCGTAAGTTAGCAATCATTTCATCATACCCCCATCCCCCCTCTGTCAGGTACGTACAAATACTGTATAATATCCTCACTGATACGGCACAAGGATACAACTTCGATAAGAAGGATCGTGGTCATATCACTCCTGTAAGAAATCACATCTTCTGCTTCACTGGAAGGTATATTTGGCGTGCTAGGAAGCTTGAGGAGCATTTGCGAATCCTGACATAATTAGACGCATTTAGAACTTAGGTATTTCATCTTACTTACGAGCATTGCACAAACACGGCCTGTGTAAACACTGAAACATTTATCATGCCAATAGAGTGTCCAGTAAATCTGACGCCTTAGCTCTATGTCAACCTGAGACAGCGTAGCTGACTTTGATAAAACCTCTGGCTCCATGTTTAATCCCATGTCTTGTGCTAGGCGGATACACATCCCGTGATGCAACCAGCCAGCCGCATCAGTTCCGAAGGCCTTGGTTCGAGTTAGAACATGCTTTCCTCGATTCAAGTTCACCGTATTATAATAGAAGTATATATCTTACTGTGTATACTACACTGAGGACTGAAAGACTCTGGATTGTGGTGATATTTGGCCACTTCAATTCGTAATAGAGGAGAATTTCCGCCTTTTCCAGGAATTTTCTTCCCGCGGTTTTAGGGTCGTTAGGATCTGAACGAACTTCCGTTCGATCGCTGTAACGAGAACCCAAGGCGAGAATGGCGTTCAGGAGTAAAGGGCTAAAATATTTCCCATTCTCTCCCCAGCTCCTCCGAAATACCGCCTCGTTTAAAACCGGGTTCCAAGGGTTTTCCCAGCGGAAATACAAATCGACTAGATGATTAACTAAGGGGTCATTAAGTTGATCATATCCAGTGGCCGATTGATAAACTTGGTTGAGCTTTTGCCGTGATATATCGCCGGTAGACCGCAGCCCTTCTAGCTCCGGAGAGGTTTGCTGTGGACCTGTGTCGCGTCCCTCGGTGTCTTGACTAAATTTTAGTCGTCCACTGGTCGGTCCAAAGTAGCGAATCTCTCCATCTTGATCAAAATTCAACGATTCGTCGAGGGTGAGAACGCCTCTTAGCTCCTCGCTCAGATCAGCCACGTCCGACGATTCTGCTGTGCTTACCGTGGCGTTTTGTTCCGCCATCCAGTTAGGATTGTTCTGCGACAACTGGTGAATGGACTGGTCAACGTCAATGTTATGTGCCAGAAGCACGGCCTCCAGCAATTTGATGCGGTTCTGCAGCAGCGTCACATAAGATCTTGGAGCTGGTTGCCGGCCATCTGCTTTATTTGAATATCGGCAAGGGATGCATCGTTTCAAGCAGCGAGAACATGACGGCTGCCCACCATCACACTGAGATCTTAGTTATAATATTGCCCAGGTAGATAATCGACATCTAGATGAGGGTTACCTTTGCTCGACGCCGGCGGCACTCTTCACACGCTTTCGTTATGTTCTTCCTCTTTGTAGTTGTGGTAGCCGTGGTGGGTACAGAGGATTGCTCCGGGCCAGCCTGTGGTCTTTTCGACCTCTCCATAATCTCAATGAAGCGTCTGGTGTGTCTTTTAATATCGGCTTATTCGACAGAAGGATCTTTTGCTATCAGCGAAAGTCTCTATTTCTTAAATCGATCCATCATGTGTCGTTATAAAGCCATGGGCCCGCTCTAATTACTAGAAAGCGACCCGCTGTTCCTTATAAATCAGAACGCTACCTCACACGTAATACTGGCCAGTTTCTGTGGCAAGCGTAAGATGACATGGACTGAGGTTATCTCTACCTCCTAAGTTTTTTTCTTTTTTCTTTTTTTTTTTTTTTTTATCTATTTATTTATTTTTTTAAAAAAGATAAATGTGGAGATACATACACATTTTACTCGATCAATAATTATCATCCTATTAAATAACGTCATCATCTTTAATTAGTGCGCTGGTCAGTGGATTCGAAGCTTTCTACGGAGTTGAAACTTTGAATTGACAAGGATTCGACAATCTGATTCAAAATGCTACATTGGTCTTGGGTGGATTCTTTTAATCTACATCTCTCCTAACGTTACCTACCTGGTACTAAGGTACCTGGGTAACTAGCTGGAAAACCTACCTCTGTCCTAAAGCCCATTTAAACTCTTCTGCTATCGTGGTATATATAAAGTCCTCGCCGAACCTAGGCTTCCATCCATATTCCCGAGCAAGATCCGACTTGGTTCGGGAGCTGTCCAAAAAAAGTCAGCCCTGTAAAGCTTGGCACCTTCAAGACGGTAAGGGTTTTACTTACTTTGAGCCAAATACAATCTCGGTGTACGGTTTGTTCCCGCCCAACCATTTCTCGGCCCCCTCTTCCAGACTTATAGAATGCACATCCGAGTTTTCAAAGATACCAAGGGCATGACCCTCTTTCGCGATGCTTTTCGCAATGTCCGTCCACTGATGCTCCCCGGAAACAGTGAAGTAGATTCCTTTTTCGCCCGAAGCCACAGGATCGCCTTTCAGAATCTTGGAAATCAGACATTCGTATAGAGTAGCCAAATCTTCAATATGAATGTTGCTCCATCGAGACTTCCCGTCCTCGAGTATCTCCGCGTGCTTCGCTTTGACAGCAGCACGGACCAAGATAGGGATTTGAATCGATCGCTTGTTGAAATACCCGGTACCGGTACCGTAAATTGTAGGCGACATCAGGATGAAAGTTGGGACGTTCAGTGCTCTACCTTTCTCGATAATTGCTACATCGGTGCGGCGGACTACAAAATCTTCCAACTCTTGACGCTTCTTTAGGTACTCGTAGATGTTATCAGACTTATCAGAGAAGATGCGGTCCTCAACCACGGAACCTGTGATAGGACGGTCCGCGACGGAGCCTGTTCCTGCTGTCTATGAATGATACTCAACATTTTCTCTGCTCTTGGATTGGTTTAGTTCGTCACACTCACGTGGATAAAGTAGACGTCTCTCCCGGTAGCTTCTTTCCTTACGGCCAAACCTTCAATCATGGCCTCGATTGTCTCGGTATGTATTGTGGACGCTGTATGAATAACCACTGCGTCAAGCTGGTTAAAAAGCTGATGATATCCAGGGAACGAACTATCAGTAATAGACGCCTACTATCATGATCCTTGGCTAAGTTATGCATCAGAGCTACATCCTCAAGCCCGTTAAAAACAATCGTCTTGAGGCCTTTGGCTTCTAGTAGCTGCGACTGTTCGGGCTTTCGCACTACAGCAGTAAATTGCAATCGACCTTTGATAGCTTCGTCGGCAGAATTGGCTAGGGTTGTTAGGACTGAGCCTCCGCTAGCCCTAGTGGTTAGATGAGGCTCTAGGTAAATCTGACAAGATTGACTTACATATAGCCAGTACCTCCAGTAAAAAGAACTTTGATTGGGTCCATCTCGACAAGTTGGTTTACTGCTATTGGTACCTTGGGGAGTATCAACATGAGGTGAGGGTAGGAGCGAAGAAGATGTCCCCGAGGACCATCGGTCTTTACTTATACGCATAACTACATAATGACAGTATCTTGTAGGAATTGGTAATCTCAAACTGTTCCCGAGTTACGTAAAAAGCTTCGAAATTTATCGCTACTAACTTCTACTTCTTTCGACGAGACTCAGAAGTGCATGCTAGTGTAAGCCCTGTAGGCGGAAAATATATTCCGGGGAGGTCTATTATTAATCTTCGTCAAGTTTCAACCCGATGACTATCCATATACCTAGGTACCTAGGTAGTATAAAGTATTATACATACTACTAATTATGCTTCTATGCTCTCACCTACTATATCTTCATTTTTTCTCATACCAAGTGCCTTTATTTTCTTGTTCATCGCCTCACTCGCCAAAACCACAAGATGTCACACCTGACCTACTATAACTATGATGGAGTAGGAAAGCGTAACCAAGCAAAGTTCAAGTATAGCCAAGCCGTGCGCATTGGCGACCGCATTGAATGTGCCGGACAAGGTAAAAATGCCCCTCCTAACTACCTTTAAAATGAAATGTGGCTGAAGAGCAAGCATAGGTGGATGGGATCCTAAGACGGGCATATTTCATCGGGAGATCAACGCCCAGATCGATCAGGCGTTTGCCAATGTGGATTTGAATCTCAAAGACGCTGGAGGAAAAGGCTGGGAGCAAGTATTCCGCGTTAATTCCTACCATATTCCACTCAATGATGAAGCTTTGGAGGCCATGGTGCGCAACTTCAAGAAATGGTTGCCGAGCCATGAGCCTATTTGGACCGTCATAGGGGTAACTCGGCTTGGGGAGGACGACATGCGCGTTGAGATTGAGGTAGTGGCACACGACCCAAAAAATTGAACCCTGCTTTTTCGGTCAGACAGTATACGTCGTGAGATGGTCTCCTCAATTTCGCCTCGAGGCATTATGGTTGCAAGAGGTTGATGTAAATAGTGCAGAGGATGTGGTGTCAATATTAGAACCTCCATTAGACTATCTACAGTGCTACATAAATTTACGTACGAGAGACGCCTAAGAGGTATCGTCGTCCCAAGAGCTACAGTACTTTAAACTTCACCATTCCCTCTAATCTATTTCCAAGCCAGCCAGCTTTTCCTCCCTCCAGTACCATAGACCTGCCCATGTAGCGCCGGAGCCGACGAGAATCTGGCCCGCTATCACGGCTGCCACAGCTTTGATTGCTTCGGTTGTCTTAATGTAACCGAGCCTACGTAGGTCCCAGATCGAATACAAGTTGTTGCTTACAAAAGACGCGACAGCGACGGCCATATCGTACCTGAAAAAAGTAGCTGCCTCTGCGAAGATGTCCGGCAGATTCCACGATGGTGAGAAGGGGTTTGGCAGACCGAAGAACGTTTTAGCAATCGAGATGCCCGGGTGCATCCAGGCGTAGGAGAGGGTAGCGATGTGGGCGGTAGCCTGCACGGCGAAGGCGTACGTGTAAACCGACTTGAGAATGGGCACGTCCTCCTTCTTGTAGCGATCTAGTCGGTGTTCCTCTTCGTACTCCGCGACGGACTTTCTGCCTCGTTGCCACCTTTCGAGGCCCGCCGAGAAGATGCTGGTTAAAACGTTGAATAGCGGCGGCGCGAATTGCCAGAACGCGAGTAAGTTTTGCCAGCGTCTAAAGCTCGGAACGGGTGCAAGAGCTAATATGGTAGGGAGCACGTAGCCGAGAGTGACCGCGGGAACCAACGACTTAGCTACGCTAACGGGTACGGAGCGACCGGTCGGTAACTCGTGCGTGAATGAGCTACTCAGAATGGCATGTGCAGGGCCTATGCGGCCTATGCCCAGAATCTGCATACCTACGGAATACGCGGATGGCAGGGCGAGGGGGGTTCCTTGGTTTCCCGAACGGTGACCTTCGATAGAGTAGATAAGAAGCGGCGAAAGGAGCTGCGACAAGAAGTTCACCAGATGTAGTCTGGCGGACGGGTCTTTATCCATCATCGGAATCGCCAGGACCGACACGTATGTGTTGAGGACCTTTGACGCGTGGTTCTCTCCAAACCATCGGATGGTCACGGGAGCCTTGTTTATCCATTCTTCGACAGCGTCAAGCGGAAGTCGCCAAGCTCTAGTAGTGACGAATAAGGCGAGACCCATCCCTCCGACCAATACGTTCCCGACGACCGATGTGTTCTTGGTCACAGGTGCGGATGGTAATTCGTCGCGATACAAGATCGCTCGGGGTCGTTTGGGGACGGGGAGCGCCTTTACCGTCGTACCACCTATATAGATCTTGGACATCTGAGCGAGGTCGTTTTCGACATCGCACACCAGGGGTAGGTATTTTAAGACAAGCGTAGACAAGATGGGATTCTCGTGGGAGAGAATTGACTCGATACGATGCGACGCATCGACAACTAAATGCGCTCGTTCATGCCTGGCACCTTGCATCTCAGAGAACACCTTTTCGGCTTCCGCCCCCGATAGGCCGTCTAAAGTTCCGCCCCGGTTGTCTTTCATCCGCAACAAGGCGTTGATGAGTTCGGCGCAAGACTCGATAGCGCCGTTGGCACCTTGGCCACCGGTAGGGTCAGGCTAGGACGTAGACGCGATTAGAATACATCTAACTGTGTAAATCAAAGAGTGTGTCTTACCTTGTGAACAGAGTCTCCTATTCCGACGATCCTATCGAAGAACCATTTCTTCAAAACGAACTCGTGTAACGGTGTCAACGTCGATGATAGTCGCTTGCTATATACTTGACCAAAAGTGACTTCCTCAGTAATATGCACGTCGGAATTCTCTCTGACGAAGTCGTCCTCATCCTTTTTGGTATAATTAGGTATATCTTTCCCGTATTTCGTCTGCGGTAGCTTGTCGAATAGAAACCAGTACACTCTGTCTTGAGGACCCGAAACGACAAGCTGAGCTTGATGTCGCCCCGCGACCCGGTGTTGAGTGCCCTTAACCCAGTTCGGTACATGCTGAGCAATGCCGAAGCTACATCTATAATAGCAAGGAATGTTGTCCACCTCGTTTACGTCGAAGGATCCGGGTCGAATCTTGTTGCCGAGCGAAATCATGCTGGATCGCACAGCACTGTGAACGCCATCCGCACCCACGAGAATAGTACCGTCGAAAGTAGAACCATCTGCGCACGTAACTCTAATACCCTCATCTGTCACGCTGGCGGTAGCAAACTTCTTGCGCAGCAGTACCCGATCTTTATGCTGGAGGTTTTCGTAAAGAATCCGCAAGAGATCCTGCCTATCAAAGAAGAGTAGCCCATAGCTGTGTCTACGACTATCATCAGGAATGTTTTTCCATACGTCTCAAGATATACTTACCGCCGTTCAAGCTCCCCAGTTAGGTTATGTTGAACCGATAAGACCTTGCCCCTCCTGTCTCGCACGTAGGTCACTCGGTAAGGGTCCTCGCCTTTAAATATATCGAGGGTTTGTTCATAGCACCCTATTTGGTCGAGTATCCGTAAACCGTTCGGGAATAAACCTATGCTCGCTCCCACTGCGGGCGCGATTTCTGAGTGAGATTCCAAGATGGTATAGTTCAAACCAAACTTCTCCAGCATGTTAGCCAGGGTGAGACCAGCTATACCGCCCCCGGCAATAATAACCTTGAAGTCGTGATTAGGCTTCATAATGATAAAATAAAATTATAGAGTATAGACGGTTAACAAGACAATAGCTATCGAATAAAAAGTTCAGGGAATAGCCATAAATTATACGTATATAACATCCGGCGATCTAACGGGATTAGGAGTTCCCGCGGCGAACAGGGGTATCGTATGTTTCGGGGAAAACTAGGAATCCGAGCGGGAAGTACGGTGCCTAAATCGGTCCTCGAAAGTGGTACAGGAGTTGACGATACCCTTGGAAGTCGGCGCTCGGACGTGAAAGTCGGGGGACTAGGTTCCGAATGTGACGGCGCCGCGGCGGTGACGAGCAGAACATCTGGCTACGCGTCCCCAGACTAAAGTCGCATTGCCAGAATACGGATTCGTCCGACGGTGAACTAGTTCTCGTTCGTTACTCAAGCCATCCAGACATCATCATGCTATACCGCGAAGTTGCGGCACACGTTCGTAATTGGTAGACCCGCTATGGAGGGATTCAAAGGCGTGTATTTGTGGTTAGAAGAACTTAGGCCGTGAAGAGCGCCGAAATTATATTCCGAGATGCGAGAGATAATAGGTCTTGGTCCTAGGCAAAATGGTAAATATGATACGCAAGCCTGATTTCCACCCTAATAATTAGACAGGTTATAATATGGAGGTATTTAGGTTGAGGAGAAACTCCAATCTGGAACAAAAAGATTGACACCTAGTCTAGATACATAGAGCTTCAAAAATGTCTGTTACCTACCTAGGCATTCTCCTAGCCATTATACCGGTGTCGGACAAGTCGAAATTTCCGAACACCTGGGACAGATGATTGAATGTGGATGAATCTGGCTTGATGCCTCGGGTTTTAGACGTCTACTCCTGAGATATCCGCTGTGTACCTACGGCACGGCACGGACTTAAGATGCGAATACCAATGCAACGATTCAGTTGGAAAAAAAAGGCAGTATCGGCCTATAAAAATTGGTAGTTTGGTATTATACGTGATCGTAAGGAGTTTTCCATATCATACGTAGTGTGTCTGGTTACATTACGGTATTTAAAGCTCCTCCTATAGTCAAAAAGACTCAGTATAATTTCACGTAGCGATTGGTGATAAATGCATTGCTATGTTGCGGACTCAACAATCTTAGGAAAGATAAGAATGGCAACTACATGCATATGAATCTGAAAGATGCCTACAAGGACATTTGATCGCAGTTAACGGACTTTATGTCTTAATTCAACTAGTTGCTAAGACAATATGGCGAGCTCTAGCTGTATTTAAAGAGCATATTCCTAGGGTTATTGAGTATTCGCATAAATGCTAAAAATTCATGAGCTGACAACTGATCACAAGCCTACTTGAAGCCCCACGAAACTACCATGGCATCTGATAAGACTATCGTCCTCGTTACTGGTACGTTGCTAGACGTAAAGATACTCAATATGAGTACCTTAGGTAGTTATACTAAGACTAACTCAAACCTAGGCGCTAACAATGGTATTGGATACGAAACTGTTGCTGCCTTGTCAGCTGCATCAGCCAAGTTCCACGTACTACTTGGGAGTCGCTCGTTAGAAAAGGGCCACAAAGCTTTAGAGGAACTACGAGCCACTCGGGGTAACTCTCTACAGGGTCCCATCTCCGTTATTCAACTTGATGTGACCGACCGAAATTCGACCAACGCTGCTAAGAAGCAAATCGAAGATCAGTTCGGAAGGCTGGATGTGCTGATCAATAACGCCGGTATACTAATCATCGAACCGAGGGATCAGCTAGACGTTCTTCGCGAGACCTTTGAGACCAACGTTTTTGGCCAGATGATTTTGACCGAGTCCCTGGAACCGCTCCTGCAGAAGTCGTCAAACCCGTACATAATCTATGTGTCCTCGGAGCAAGGCACTATAACAGCCCGGCTAGACCCAGAATATAAGTTCAGAAACATCCGCGGAGACGTATACCGCATGTCCAAAGCGGCACTTAACATGCTGGCGGCCTGCCACCGATTCAACTACGCCGAGTGGGGTTGTAAAGTTGCTGCGTTTAACCCTGGATGGTGCATTACCAACTTGACCGGAGAGAAAGGCCGTGAAATGCGTATCAAAGGGGGTGCGAGAGACCCAAAGGAACCCGCCGCAGCGCTGGTTGATATTGTCCTGGGGAAGAGGGATGTCGACCTCGAAAAGAATGGAATGGTAGACCTTGACGGAGGGGTTTTGCCATGGTAAACACACCGGGTAGATATTCATCTGTAAAGATTAGGATTGTGTCAGAGTTAAAGAAATTAGTTCTCCAATAGGCATCATCGTCAAGTCCTGTGACTCTGTTAGAGTTGTTTCTTTGCCTCTTGTTCCAATCACCACAACAAATTGAGTGTTTACAGGTCTTACACTTATTAAGATGCAATTTAGATGAGATGCTTCTACCCAAGCATCTATAACAGGATTAGACAACTTCATAATTACCTTACCTAGGTAGGTAGGTAGTGATTAAGGTTTATTGAATTATTATCAGAATAGAGATCTTTCATCTTACCTACCTAGACTTCCTAGGTTAGGTACTAATAGAAAATGCTCTCTTTCTTTGCGCGTATCGTCCATAGTCTGATATTATTAACCACCATACTGACATTCAACTCATAGATATTACAGCTGAGATAGATCCACATCTACAAATTCAATAAGCAAAGTTACCTAGACATGCCGGACGTGTTGATTCTTCGGGCTTACTTCAATCTTTAACTTTCGCGAGTCAATTGATCTAATCAACATTTTATTTATTACATCGCTAAGAAATAGAAATGACGAGCATCTTAACTAAAATGCGCCTCCTCAGCTTGCGCCTTAGATGGAAAAGATCCATTAAAGAGGCAGTGTAGGCAGATCGTGTCGTGGTCACGTGTATGATGCTCATCCTGAATCAATAACAATCATATTTCACGACGCTGTCTGATCCTTCCGACTAATCACGTATCATGTATGAATCATAGCAACTAGCCACTTTTAGATAGAACTGGCTACGATGAGGGCTGATAGCCACTTGAATATAAATATGGCAGAAGCACCTGATGGTCGTAACAGATGTTCAGGCACTAGATTAGATACAGATAACCAAGAATTTAAAGGTTTAACTACGTAGTTAGATGCTATTGGAACTTTCAAGTACGACGTCTACTACCTACTACCGCCGATTCACACATCAAAGACGAGATGGATGTGCTAGACTATCCTTTACCGCGAGGCGTTCACGCCATCCCTCCCGAGTTCCTGGACACGCGTCCAGATGCTGAAGTGGACGAGGATATCGCGCACCCAAAACCCGTCTCCAGCGAGAAGAACGTGTGGTTCTTCTGGCACACGGGCTACGAGACGATGCACCCGTACACGAAGCGCAACGTGCGCGCCTGGCACCGTCGCCTGTCGAAGCGAGGCTGGGCGGTGAGGGTGCTCGACCGCGCGCCGGGCTCTCCTTGCAACGTAGCTAATTTCCTCGATGTCTCGGATCCGCGTACCTTTCCGCGCGCCTTTGCCGAGGGCACGGTCCGCGGCCCATACGCCATGCAGCATGTATCTGATCTCGTGCGCTGGCCGCTGCTGCTTCGGTACGGTGGCGTCTACGCTGACGTGGGCCTCATGCAGATCGGCGATATCGACAGGCTATGGAACGAAACCGTCGCCGACCCTGCCTCGCCATTCGAAGTGCTCTCGTACAACATGTACGGCGGCTTAGCAAACTATTTCCTCGCGTCCCGCCCGGGAAACCCCTTTTTTGAGAGGTGCCACCGGCTGTTTCTAGCCCTCTGGGTCGGAAGGACGAGCACGGAAGGGATGCACGCTAGTCCGCTGCTCAAGGGCGTCCCGCTTATGAGCATCTCGGCTACGATCCAGGACGACGGAAAGACTATTGGGCCCGAGGAGCTGCAAAAGATCTTAAGCGACTACATCGCCCAGGGCCAGGCGACTTTAATGGTCATGGGTCTGGTTGACGACGAGGATGGATGGGATGGACCCCAATACGCCGCGGATCACATATACGCGATAGACCATATGGTGGGGTCACAACTGATCAACGAGTTTACCAGTTGGGATGGGAAGAAGGCGTTCGAACTGATGTCCCTTCCTCTTCCGAAGCGCGATGAGGTAGAGAGCGCCGAGCAGAAGCAGGCGCGAGAGATCGTCGAAGCTTGCCTTCAGAAGAGCTTTGGCTTCAAGCTAGCGCACGGTTTGATCATAAAGGTATACAAATATACCCTAGGTTCGTTGTGGAGGGATCACGAGGGCTCGGATAATGTACCGGGGACGTACGCGCATTGGCTGAGGCATGCGACGGCTTACTGGAACCAAGATGAATTGCCTCCTCCTCTGAGGTTTAAAGTTACAGAACCATTCAAGAGGGGCCCTTTATTAAGGGAGGAATAACTTGAATAGAAATGCCGCAATTAGTATCCCGCATGTTTACGAGGTCGTTAGATGTTAGAACTTTCTGTTAGATGAACTTGATAGAACGGAATAGTCTAATCTAGAAATTATCTACACAATTCAGTAGCGTAAAAATTCCTTGTTTATCGAGTCGACTTCAATGCTCGGCGGATTATGAATAGTGATATTTTAGTCAAGGTGCCTAAAAACTGCTTATACGGTGTTGTATCAACTGGGTTCGGGATCAATTAGAGATTAGCTACGGATATGTATTTTAGCAGTAACACGCAGGAATGTTACTTTGTGAGAGCAAGTTAAAACTAGTAAGACTTTAGGTTGCCGTCTGCAAATCTAATACTGGGAATCTCCATCTTGAAACTCACCACCTACGCGCCAACGCCGTCCCGGACCATGTTCACTCTTCTACAGTTATGCCTTATGGATAAGGGGGATTTCCGTACCCGCTTCCCCATTGCTGTTGTCCGTAAGATGAATATCCTTGGGGGGGTGGTGGCCCTCCGTATCCCTGATGAGGATAACCTTGCGAAGGTTGTGATGCGCTATAATACGAGGCGGCTTCGCCTTGTGGTGGTGGTGGTGCTCCGTAACCTTGTGGAGGATATTGCTGTTGGCCGTAGCTCGGGTAGTGAGAGGGAGACGGGCCGCCGTAGCCCTGCTGGGGAGGTTGGTGCGACGAGTATCCATAACCCGGGCTCGGTGCGGGACGTCCTTGAGAATGCGACGATGTCGGGCGGCTCGACCCGTAACCTGATCCTGGACGTAACGTGTTCCCCGCCCCCATGGCATTTAGATCTCTTGTAGCACACTGCGACCAGAGCGAGCCTGAAGGCTGGCCGTGACCTAGCTGCTCCATGAGTCCGCCGTCGAAGATGCCACCACCGTGTGAGTGGCCCTTTTGCCCCGCTAAGACGTGGTTCTTACCGTTCCGCACGGACTCGGAGCCTAGAATACGGTTGAGATCATGGCGACGCGGGTGCTCGTCGGCCCATTTGCGCACGGTGTTAAACATTTCGCGTTGGATCTCGACACGCTCGTCTCGGAGGGCCGGGTGGTGAAAGGCGCGTAGGACGTCGTTTACGACTTCGTCTACCGGCACGCCAGGATTATCCCAGGCGTAGAGAATTCGTCTAAACGTGTGTTAATATGTTATTGCAATACTAATTAGGGACCTAGAAGATGGACTTACGGGACGACGTATTTCAAAATGGTGGCAGCGACTCTTCCGGCGCATGGGTTTAAGACGTTTGTGAAATGATCCTTGGAGAGCATAGAGTGGGTTGGGTCGGTGCAGTGGGGATTCTTCCAGGGCTCCAGCTGCGAATTTGCGCTGGCGCTGATGACGCTCGAGGAGCCGTCCTTCAGCACCTTGGTAACGGCGTTGATGATAGGCCTGATGAATGGCGCCAGCAGGCCGAGGACAAACGCGGTGAGGGTCTCGCTGATGTGCTCGAGAAGGCTCTCTAGACCGGGAATCTTGGCTATGCCCCTATTGATCGCCTTGACGATTTTGTCGCGGAATTCTAAGATGGGATAAATCTGCTTGGAAACCTTGACGGGATCAAAGTTCTCACTCATTCCGGGAACGATGTTCTGGTTAGCTCGCGTGCTAGAGTATGCTTGCTGCTCGTTCCGCCTCTCCTGATCCTCTGCCATCCTCTTCAAATCGCGCGCCTCCGAGGCCATTCCACCTCCTATACCAGGCAGTTGGCCGACAAGAGAGATGAAATCGCCTGCGCCGAAGCTGCCGCCGAACCCCCGCGTGCCGCTACCTCCCGACGGTCCAGATGATTGCTCCGAGTTCTTCAGGGCAATATCTAGCTGGTCAACCTCGGATTGCGTGAAATGGTCATTGGCTTCTCCCAGTACGGAATGTAGAAAGTCGACGCCGCCAAAGGTACCCGTCACTAAGGGAAAGACTCGTCTGCCGCGTAGATTAATCTCGGAACTAGACCCGCAGTGAGGGAAAACCTCGTGGTAGCCGAGTTCGCGAAGGGCCAGTTCGCAGTAGTTGCTATGAGCACTGAAGTCCTCCATGCAGTGAAGCGCCTGTCCTAGACATCTCAAGGCCTCGCAGAGGTCCTCTTCCTTCCCCTTGCCGTGGGAACCGTGGTAGTATAGTCTGCCGAAGTGCACGCTCCGTCCAAAGCTGAAACGAAGATAACCGGCGCTGGTCGCCCAATTGCCTTGCTCGTTGGCGATGTAGTTCTTCATACCGGTCCGCGGGTCAATCTCGGTCTCGACGGGAAGCACAGGCCCTCTCAGCCGCTTATCGAAAGTCCTTGCATCTAGGCCGTCGGCGTAGCCGAGAGGGTTGTCGATGTGTTCTTCCGGACGGTAAACGCCGAGGCGCTCTTCCGTGACTTCAAACTCTTCGGTCGCATAACCGTTGGCGAGAAACGACAAGACCCAAACCAGGATGCGAATGGTGGCAGCGTTGACTCCTTTTAAGCTCCCAACATCGATGGCCTGAGAGTAGTCGCGGAGCCAATTTCCGAAATATGTGCGCTGGACCATCAAAGTAGTCCACTTCTTTCCGTGGAGGAAGGCGATCGTCTTGAGGGTATCCTCGATATCTCCGTGGCGCCAGTTGTGACCTTCTACTTGGGCGATGGAAGGGATATTACCGGCACCGAAGGCAGCAGCTTTACCCGGCATCACAATCAGGATGACGGCAATGATTAGCAGCAAGCTGCCTGAGCCGAATCGGTATGAAGCCATGGCGCGTGCCGGGCCACAGATGTAACTTTGACTTTTTTTTTTTTTTTTTTTTTTTTTTTTTTTTTTTTTTTTTTTTTTTTTTTTTTTTTTTTTTCTTTTCTTCTCAGGAATTTGATTAATGACAATATGACATGCGACGATGCGACATGCGACAAGTGTGTAAGAATTCAAAGTAAGGGATGGCGGGGTAGTTCTGAGAGAGGTACAAGATACCTAAAAGGTTGGAAGTCTTGCGCAATGCCGGTGTGGTAAGAATTTAGGAGTCACTTGTCGCCATAAGAAAGAAGCTAGATACCTTAGGTACCGGGCGACTTCAGTAAGGTTGCGTTCCTAATTTAGATAAACTATGGACTGGTGTAAGACGAGGCAGCAAAAAGGTTGGAAAAGATAAAAAGGAATAAAAAAAAAAAAAAAAAGTCGATGAGCGCAGAGGAAAGGAAGACTGATTTTCGGCTGTGATGCCGACGTGAGCTGAAAGAAACTTTACCTGCAAGCTAAGCCTTAAATCGCAACGTTAACAAGCTGCGTTATTCCTCTCCTCCAATCAAGTTCTTGATATCGGATGACCGGCATAGCCGCTACTGCGTTCGATGAAGTCATATCGACTATCCGCCGTTATGTATTAAGTGGCTGGCTGATTGATAGATTAGATACACATGCACGTGTGACTCTTAGACTTAGGTACCTACCTACCTACTATGTACTAAAGTTTCTATAAGTTACCTACCTAGTATCTAGATACCTTACTTATACACTTTCGGCGCGAATGCAGCCCTACACCCGAAGATGGTTAGCTTAATCCAGCTTGATCTCGGGAGGCTCTTAACGCTTGTTTCTCTCTCTCTCTCTCTCCTCTCTTTCTTTCCACGTACCTAATCTTACCTAGGATGAATAACTCGGTACACGTAGATTTCATTTCCATATTACCTCTTAGGTACATAAGTATATATGTAGGTAACTTATCCATGGGATAAGCAACTACGAATTTCAGTTGGTAACGCAACGCATCGCAATGGATTGGACTGGCTCTTTGTTACTGGTAGGATTCACGTCGAGTAAAAACGTGGGAGTATTCCAACTCCGTGAGACCTAAAGTTCGCTTAGGAATTTATAACTCGATATCTTTTCGAACCTCCCCCATTCTATCTGATTATATGTTGAGGGTCGTCTGCAGACCAATATTCATAGGCTATTAGTGGTAAACTATAGGATAATCTGTCCGAATACGAGACCCCCTTACTTCCCGAAAGTTCAAATCCTTTTTTTTATATCAATTATAGAATTGATATAGACGGGGTGAATTTTAGGATTTGTGACTTGTCGGAATATTTATTGGTGTTTGTCCCACGTAAGGGTTGGCGGTTAAAGGCTATTCTAAGGTCGATTGAGGTACCAAAGTATAGATTGTCGGGAAAGTTCGCCACGCGTCTTCCGCAGCCCGTCAGAGCATATCGGTGCTGAATCTCAAGATCGACTAAGAACTCCAGCTGGTCAATATTTGTTCGGTCGTTCGTTAGCCGCGTACAACATGTGGCTCGCCTCCCAAGTGAAGCTGGATGAAAACAAAATCCCAATCTGGATTTATCAGGCAAGCAGACGCTGCACGAACCCAATTTTCCGCCGTAACTTTAAGTAGGGAGTAGGGTAGGTGAGCACGATGAGAATGCTTCTAGCTAGCTGCTCTGGCGGATTACATGATTGCTTTGCTAGTGGAAAGTTGGTGCTGTCTTCGGTAGGGTCTAGGTTGGAAGAAATCGCGCGATTTTCAAGGCAGACAGCGACAGATAAATGTGATAGCTCGCAGAAGCTAAGCGACTGCGAGTTACGAAACAGGAAAGTCGGCATTGGAAGTCATGAGCCAGCTGCGGGGGATAATGTACGCAGTTGTGACTGCGCCTTACTCGCTTGCCTTGGGTCTTGTTATTGGTCGGGGAAGTTGAGGCTCTCGGTGGGCCCAAGCTAATACGCTCGACGATGAGTCTGTAGGTCTGGGGTTGCTACGTTTTGGTGCCCACCATCTTCGGTTGTCGACGGCGCAGCGGCGGTCCGCCGTTTCGGTAACGACTAATGTAGAAGGGTCTGATGTGGGATGCATAAGCTGCGCGAGAAGCCCTCAGCCGTGGCGCCGTCAACGCCCAAAAGGGTATGAAAGGCTACTCATTCGGATTGTGGGTTGCACGTAGGTAGTAACTAGAACTGAAACAGCCACTGCCGCAACGCTTTATTGATTCAGCTGTATAAATGGCGGTGGCATCGGTCCTGTAGCCTAATCCTTTCTCGCGCGACGGTGACCTTAACCGGTGCCCTCCGGCGACCTGTTGGTCTCGAGACGAGGCTTTCGGGACGATCTACGTCGCACACGCCTGCTCCCAACTACCCGTTTGGACGCTTGTCCGAATGCTAACGCGGCGGAATTGGTTCTGCTGTAGCGGTAGCGGTAACAACAACGCTGGGAGTTACAGGGGTCATCGTGCCATGATGCTCGATGTGCGACTGTGTAACGAAGTCTGAAATTACTCGACGCCGCCATTCCTCCTAGTTTGAGGCGGTGCCTGACATATATCTTATTGCTGAAGTGAGCTGATTGCATGCAAGTAAGATGACGATATGACGGGTAACTACTGACAGGTTGCAACGTGCGCGCTACCTAGAGACGTTATGGCGGATGCGGTTGGTTGATCCTGCTGCCGTGTAAACGTATTCACCGCCTCGAGAGCCTCTTTCTTTTAACGAGACGCTAGTTATACGGTAAAGTTTACGCGAGACATCAGAGACGTATCGTACGAGCAAGCACCCACGACGAAGCTGACGCAAAAGTAGCCCTATGGGGATCAGCAGCACAGCTGGGGTAATTTCCAGATGGTCGGGATCGGTAAGTGCCATGTGAGGACGTCAATCAAGCTCACGACGATGCATCTCTGCCGCTAGCGTCGACCGGAAAGTTTTTTGGCGAACCAGCCTTGCTGTAGACCCCCTCTCCCCCTCCCCCGTTATCGTAGGTACCTTAGGTATTCAGCATGCCATCAGGCGAGCATCACACCGCGCTAATCCTTCGGATGGGGATTCGTAAGGCACTATCTGTTGTGCGATCGGCGTGGATTCACGGGAGCATTCAGTCGGGCGAATTCCAAGGAGATTTGGTTTGGGTAGTGTTGGTTGTGGTTGCGGTGATACACGCAGGTTGGCATCGGTCCAGCAACCCGACTCTGCGCTAGACGCGCCTTGTCCTTCTCGATAAGTGCTCATATTCGCGAGATGGTACGAGGCGGAAGAACCTCATGTTGCTCAACGGAGATGCCCCCTCTAGATGCGAGAGCACCAGCTCGTGGACGCCAAACCTTTGACAAGCTGACAGGGAACACCACTCGTCAACGTGCAACAGCCCTACGAGGCAGGTTCAGGTGTTTCGGTTTAGCGGGATAGCCTGCCGCATCCGACTGCATGAGCAGCTGCGTCTCGCAAAGGTTGCTTTTGCTGCTTGGTATACACCCCCTCGTGACCTATTATGGGTGATCTCGTCAGCACCTTGCGTAATCTAGCGGCCCGTCCGTTGTTCTAAGAAGTGTGCTTAGTATTGATCCACATCGAGTGCGATGTAAGGGGAGCTGCAAGAGTGGTTACCGAAAATAGGTTTCCGAAGAGGACTGGTCTTCGAGAACTCTTGCGTACCAAGTTACACCGAGGTGATCCAAACGAAGAGTAAAGGATAACTATAAATAAGGAAGACTTTGACCTGAAATGGAGGATCAACTCGATCACATACAATACCATCACCAGAACTCCTAAACACTTATCTTTCTACTCGTCTACTCAAGACAGAGACGCTTGTCCCATCTTCTCTACACCACAGAACACTCTGTTCTATTTGAAGTTATCATATCAAATAAAAGAACCGCTTCAAGATGACTCTCACTCTCTGGAAAGATATCTCCCCTATGGGCCAGCCGCTTCGGCAACCGTCCAGCAAATCTCCGCACGTTTTGATCATTGGTGGCGGCGTTACTGGGCTGATATCGTAGGTCGATCCCTTGCCTCCTAATAGAGTATTACAGGCATGATGCTAACTCTTAAACATCAAGTGCCTGGGTGCTGCTGGATAAAGGATACCGCGTCACTATCGTCAGTAGCGCATGGGTGAACGACGAGCAGCGTCTGACGTCGCAGATCGCTGGTGCTCTTTGGGAATTCCCACCTGCGGTATGCGGCCAGCACACAGACAAGATCTCCCTAGCTCATTCCAAGCATTGGTCCATGACGGCGTACCACATATGGGACGGAATTGCGTCTATCCCGGCGCTGAGCGAAGCCTCCGGCGTGCGTATGATGCCGTCAGATTTCTTCTTTCCGGAACCCGTGGAGAGCGATAAAGCTCAGGTCTCCAAGATGACAGAGATCATGGCTAGCGGCGTGAGGGGGTTCTACCGGGGAGCTGACATCATCGACGAGCGCGGGATCGACCCGTCTTACGGCGCGGTCGACGCGTACGAGCTTCTTGCTCCCGTAATCGATACTGACAAAGCCATGGTGTGGCTGACAGAGCTTGTCGAGAGCAAAGGGGCCAACCTCGTCACGGAGACGATTCGAGGCGACCTGGTAGAGATTGAGGATGGCTTGCGTGCTCGGTTCGAGGCCGACGCCATCGTCAACTGCACTGGTCTCCAAGCCCAAGAGCTCGCCGGCGACGAGAGCGTCTATCCGATCAGAGGTGGCCTCATCCGGGTGATCAATGACGGAACGGACTTTCCCAAAATAGAGGCGGCCCTTACTATTACGGCAGACGCGGCTCACTCCGCTAACGAGATCATATTTCTCGTACCTAGGAACGATAACATTCTTTGTAAGCGCCCAACTCCCTATTCGCCCGAGAGGCGTGTGACTAAAAGGGTTACTAACACGAATGGTAGTGATCGGCGGTATAACCGAGCCGCACGAGTGGAACTTAGACCTCAACCTGAATACTCCAATCATCCGTAGGATGCGGGAGAGGTGCGAGAGGTTCCTTCCCGGCCTGGAAAATGCCAGGGTGGACCCCGAATATCCGTTCGCGCAGGGCCTCCGTCCTTTCAGAGGCCAGAATGTGAGGGTCGAGCGTGAACTCCGCAGAACTGGGAGCCGCATCGTCCATTCCTACGGCCACGGTGGTGCGGGCTGGAGTCTATCGTTTGGCTGCGCGAGAGATGTTGCGACGCTTGTCGACGAGGCCCTCGAGGGGGTCCCGGCTCGACCGATGAGCGAAACGGCCTTCGAGCGTAAGGCAGCGGGGTTCCAAAGGCCGGGACCAAGGCGCTGAGCGATCTGATTACGTCCTTTTTTCTTACACTCGTCTCGGCGTCGATATCATTAAAATGGGGAAGGCTGAGGACAGGCATAGGTTGGCGCATGTTCCATAGACGGAATTTCCTTGTTCTCGCTTCAAATTCCATTTGTATGTACCAAGTAGTCACATCTCGTCGTATAACGACGTTTCACCATAGAAATCAAGCAGTTACCACGAAAGGAAATCTGGCGGTGACCTATATCACATCATCTGACCACCATGTAGAACAGAGGCGAATGAGGATCAAGCTTGCGGGGAGCGTTACTCATGATTCTAGTAGTCGAACTGCTTCTTTGCACAATTGAGACGGGTAGGGCTGATGCTTACGGTCCAAACGGGCAACCAGGTGCGTATGAATAAGCGAGTAGATATGCGTGGCACGCTGCAAGGCTGTATAAGTCCGCCTCTTGACGAGGGTACAGTACCTGCGTCGCACGTAAGAACGCCGGTCTAGCCGTTACGACCTGATGGTCTCACCGCAGAAAAGGAGTCACACGCACACGAGAAGAAAGGGAGTCTAACACGCGAAGCACGTGAACATAATGATATACGATACGTCCCTATGTCTTGCTTGCTGGCGACAATACTCGGGCTTCTCGCTTGAGAGGGGTGAGAGCAACTCATCCTGCGCTCGGAGATATTTTAATACCGACGAAGCGGGTGAGACGGATCGACTGATAAAGGTAAGCTTTGCGGTGAGGACGACATACTCGCCTAGCCGCCATACCATACTCGGTGCCAACTGAGACGGGTATAAATAAACCGGCCTGGAGACTGAAACATGTTGAGCAATGACTTCGGTAGCTCCAAGAGGAACGGTGTCGCGAAGGTTCCCCAAATATTCAAGTCCGTAGACTTCGTCCCATTTCGTCCAACTTGGACAAATTGGAGAGAGTCTTAGACATGTTAAGCAAGTTGAGCTATAGGACAATAACCGAGGCCAATAGCTGAAGTGCGAGATGAGAAGTTCCCCGTGCGTTTTCATTCATTGGGCAATCGAATTGGTTCGAGCAACGAGTTGCTTCATCTTGAAACTTTGGGATACGTACCTAACGTTAGACTTTAAGCTAGGGTAGGACTTGGGCTATACTGTGCAGTTGAGAATGTCGAGGAAATCAATAACAACTGGGGACGAAGAGAGATTTGATCTACAATACAGCTTTAACATTGTTGCTGCAGTGGTAGGTGCGCTACCCTTTGACGTTCTTCTGAATTAATAGTGTAGGTAACTATTATTTCAGGTACCTAGGTAGGTACCTAATTTAGAAAGTTTTGGCTACTAACCTACCTAGGGTTCCAGGTTGTTTGTATAAGAATAAGATGAGTTATGTCACATAACTAACATAATTTTTTTGTCCGGGATTCGGTGCCAGAAGCCCTTGGATGAAACCAGCACGGAACCGGAATACGTATCCCCGCCGTTAATCCCGCCATGAGCAAGATTGAAAATAGCGGGCCGGTATAGAGCTAAGCTTATAATGTATTAGAGCGCCCCATTCTCCATCTTTCTGCGTCATTCTGCCGGGGCGTTCCCCAGGCACCTCACCGCCCGCGACCCCAGTCTAAAAAGTATATAGTATGAAGGCTTTCGAGTATTACTGTACAACGCTCTGTATATCACTATCACTTCTAATACTACTCGAATTTCAGGTAGATTGAAGGTTAATATATACACGGATGGTGTGCGGAATTTTATGGAATGAACAAAGACGGTATGATTTGAAACAGATTTCCATTGAGTTCTCTAGAGTTCATACGTCATGTTAGCTAGTTAGGGTCAGATCACGAGCGATTAATTTTTTTTTTTCGACAGTTTAGACATTTTCCGAGGCCACCTCAAACTGACTAACTTCCTAAGGTACCTAAGGTATGTAGGTAGGCGCGCAAAGTCTCGAAAATGCTACTTCCAACTGCACTAATAAGGATCTATGTAATTCTGCCGAGGCCCTCGTACTAAAAATCGAACGATACGTGACAGCTAACCCAAAGTAAGGCTGTTGCAGAAGTACATCATAAGCTGAGTGGGTACGTATCTTATTCTGGAGTTGCTAAGAAAAGGATAGAGTTCTTAGCCGCTTAACCATATGCAGAACTAAGGCGAGAAACTCCACTAAATTGTAAACCGGAAATACATACTACACCTCTAGAGGGATGGTACAGGTTAGAGGCTCCACTGCCCCATAGGTAGTTACAAGTAACTGCCAGGGAGTTTTGTATGAGAAATTCCCTGGCGTTTACTTTTTGGTTTCGAAAATTCGAGATCTCTTTTCTGATGTGCTAAGGCAGAATTGGTTTACAACGTACTTTCTCATAAACTTTACTCTGTAAGTTACTTGTGGTTTTATTCTGGTTCATGTGGAGCCTCTAACCTGTACCATCCCTCTGGAGGTGTATGTAGTAGTACCCCTAACTTGATTGAACATGCCCTAAGCAACTAACGTAGATGCAAACTTAAAAAGGGTGAGCCATCGAGGACAATAGCCTGGTTCGTTATTCCATAAACAAACCATTTTTTTCCGCAATGATTACCAAACTCACTTCTCAACCTCCTTTTTGAAGTTTCGCGCCTTCAAATAACCCCCTCCTTCAATCGCCTACCCAGCTGCACCACCAATCAACTGGTCCCGCATTCACAATCACTTCGTTATATTGACTGACAAGATGAGATTGACAATACATCTTGCCAATATGACTGGGTTTATCAATTCCCTTTGATCGGGCGTCTGCCGGATTGGACGACATCTTCTAATCAACTCATTTCTCTCTACCTACACTCCTATCCGAGATACGAACCCTCCTCCCCCCCAATCTTACTACTTAGACACATAATTTTGCTACCTACGAAGAAGAAAATCAATCGAGAAGTTCAGACTCGGTCGCCGCGCTCTGTTTACCTTACAAATCACATCACCGGCCTAGGCGGATAGAAAGGATGCTGCCCCGGCTTCACCAGGATTTTAGCGGGGACTCCGCGTCCTTGCAGGACTGCAAAGACGTACCCCGTGATGAAGAAAAACGCGCCTTGTCTCACGTGATGGGTGTTAGCATGGAGTCTCCCGATGTCGTTCTCCGGGAGTCATATGTTTCCGCGAAGGATATAGCTGTTGAACGGCCATTGCTTCTTTCCGGCACTCCGCCTGTCAACTTCGCCGTGGTTCTTCCCGGCTTGTACCGAAGTGGTTACCCAAAAGCCGCAGATTACCCGTTCATACGGACGCTTAAGCTCAAGACTATCGTCACTCTAGTCGGAAAAGACCTCCCAGATGGCTATCAGCAGTTCGTTGAGGCGAATCATATCAAGCATGAAATATTCGACATGGCCGGCACGAAGAAGGCCGAGATCCCCATCAAGACCATGCGGTCTATCCTCTCCATCGTTAGCGATCGGAAAAATTACCCCTTGCTCATTCACTGCAATCAGGGCAAGCACCGCACAGGATGCGTTGTCGGTATCTTACGCAAGACTAATGAGTGGGACACGGCTAGCATTATTCGAGAGTACACCAAATTTGCGGAGCCGAAGGTTAGGGAGACGGACGTCAAGTACATTACCGACTTTAAGGTAGCCGATATTCCTAGAGCTGTACCGAAACTTACCAGGGCGCCGTACTTTGTGCGGACATTCTACGGCATGGTGATGCTCGCATCTTTCTCCTTATCAGTCTGGGTGTACTCGGGCGCTAAGCTCCTAATACTCACAACATGACCATCGATGGCGCCGCTTATATGATTGGATTGTGTAAAAGGTCATGTTTCCGAGGGTGTCCACAGTCGACAGGGAAAATTTGGAAATACATAAATCCAAATGTGGTTTAAGCAGATCCGGTATAGAACTAAAGTATCACGTCTACAAGGGGGGGTTTAGACACTTTGGGGTAAAACCTGCACTATACAGGGCGTTGAGAGACGAAAATTAATTGGAATTTCCGCGGATTTGAGATACATGGTGGTTGGTTTAGGAGACGATCAAGAGCTGAGGTGTCTCCCGGCGTTCGATTTAAGGGTTGGCTTCGACGGAAGACCCCGTCGCATCTTTGATTTATTTTCTTTTGCCCTAAGGATTTAGAGGCGGTGGTAATTCATCAGAATTCAGATAGTAGAAATTGGGATGCCTGGTAGCAGCTCGGATCAGACAAATCTATTACGATTGTCGGGAGGCTTAATTGGACTACCAGCTGAACAATTACGTCGCGTTCTTTTCCGGCAGTTTTTAACTGACGTTTGTGCGTATATATACCTTATATAGGTACCTATATATATATAGATAGATGTGTGTGTGTGTGTGTGTGTGTGTGTGTGTGTGTGTGAGACATTATGTTCTTGTGTTCTCTAATACGCCCAATCTAGCCTTTTGCATAGACAAATATATGTACAAACGATCCCCATATTCTCCGTGGTATTTGTATCGTACAGTGTTGTATGTTTTCTTTCCCATTTTGCCTCGCCTTTTTATTCTTACTAACATCTCCTCTCACCCTTACTCGACCCAGCGCGGGTTATCTCTCCTCTCTTCCTTCTCTTTTTCACGATCGCCTGTTCCATATACCCATCCCGCAGCAATGGCGTTAATGAGTCCTATACCGACAGCAGAGCCTCTAACTAATCCTCTAATAGAGAAACGGTTCATAAAGGTGTTCGGCTTTCTTCTCATGGCGAGTAGAGCATAGGTGCCGCTGGCAGCGGCGGTGATACCGGCGCTATCGATTTTAAAGCCTTGGAGATTCGCATAACTAGAGAAGAACAAGATAGGCACGAAGAGCATAGGTCGAACTTGTAGAGGGCGAAAGTGTAGAGCCGTTATCAAGGTTGCGAGACCCGTGGGTGCGAATGGGGAATCTAACGCGCGTGTTAGTTACCCAAGCTTGACTATAGGTACCAAATATTTGGCGAGCTAGGCCTCTTCAAACAAGTAAAGATTATGGTGATTTTGGAGTATATGTATACATACTTCCCCATGCTTCGAGACGCGATCTTGCGGTTCTGGACGGCTCTATTGTCGTCATGGTTTAATGATTTTAGGAACAGGATCGTCTATAGAGTATTTCTATTATTTCAAGATATCGTGACTGGTACAATATCTGTTTTCTTACAAATCGAGTCCAGCTCTTAAAATCAAGCTGTATAAAAACCATGAAAAAAAAAAGCAGAGCTTGACATCAATGACGACGGTGAGGCTCGTATAGGTACAAATTCTTGCAATTTTATTGGATTAAAACCTTAACTCTAGCGGGGCAATCGAAGATGGTGGGGGTTATCATTAACCTTAATCAATTGACATAACTACATGTACCTATGTTACGTGTTATCGGTAAGGTACATAACTGTACGTGGGTAGGTACATACATATTATATAAGGTACATGTAGCTGAGAAACATCAGCCACATCGAACAGAGTCTGGACCTTTTAAAGCCACTTTGCAAATACTGAACAATAATGGAAGTTTTGCCTATCAATTGTTGGGTTACCTTCAGCATATTTGGAAAGGCCTGAAGAACTTTGGAACTTTACATCTTCAGCCTCGATTTTTAATTCGACAACAACCTGAGCCGCTTACGTTCCTTAATTTAGTGTCGTCAATCTTCGTCCCTCGAATCCACGTTTTACGTTTGCGAAGCCCGTATACACATTATTCCCCATTTCCCATTTGCTGCCGATAAGTCTTCGTTCGGTACATCTGTTCGTTATTCGTCATTCGTTCCGTGCACGATAGTAGCCTCTTCTATTCTTATCTGTCCTCCTTCATCCTCCTTCGTAGCCGCTTCATTCTAAACAGCCGCATCTTAAAGCCGAAACCGACAAAAACCTTGCCCTATTTATAATCGCAACTGTCGCTAGGTACCTATTCGCCCGTGTCCGCTCTCCCGAGCACAGTATCACGCGGCCATGCCCAGTGCAACTTCATCCGGCTTCGACGCCTCGAGCGGAGCGGCTCGCTCGCGAGATCACAACCAAGGGAACCAGGAACGCAAATATACCCCCGAGCAAAAAGCAGCGGTCCTGCGAATCCGGCGATGCAAAGCAACTGCCTTCTATGATATCTTAGATCTCGAGGCGGTGCGGACAACATGCACTGACGCCGATATCAAGAAAGCCTACCGCAAGCAGTCTCTGCTTACGCACCCGGACAAGAATGGACACGAGCATGCCGACGAGGCTTTCAAGATGGTTAGCCGTGCCTTTGGTGTCTTGGGCGATAAGGAGAAGCGAGAAAAGTATGACCGCTTTGGTACCGATCCGGATAGCAGGTTTGAGAGCGCGAGGGCTCAGGCTAGCAATCCGTTCAATAACTTTGGCGGTATGAGACCTGGCGGAGGGCCAGGATTTGGCGGAGGAGGTATGTGGGAAGACGAGATCAGCCCGGAGGAGATGTTCCAGAGATTCTTTAGTGGTGCTTTTGGTGGCCCGTTTGGAGGTAAGTTAAAGAGGTGCCTCGAGCTCCATCTCCCGCGAACCCTAAGGAAAGAGGCAAGAAATCTAACGCGGTTTAGGATTCGATACGGGGCCGCAATTCGTATTTAACATCGGGGGCAATAGGGGCTTCCGCGTACACCAGATGGGAGGAGCAAATCCGCGCAGGAGACCTCGAGAGCCCGAGGCTCAACCACGACCCCAGACAGGTTGGGATACTCTTATTAGCTTACTCCCGATCCTCTTTCTCTTCGTTTTCCCGCTCCTGTCGTCTATATTTTCCGGCGGCGAAACCCAGCCGGCAGTACCGTCCATGGTTTTTGACGCGGCTGTGCCGCCCATGACTTACCACCGAACCACACCTAAACTCGGCGTCGACTACTACGTAGACCCAGCCCAGGTAGTAGATTGGAACGACTACAAATTTCGCCAGTTAGATAAAGAGGCCGAGGTCGGGTTTGTGCGGGTCCTACGCCGCCGGTGCGACGCAGAGATGCGTACTAAACGCGATCTGATCGACAAGGCGCAAGGGTGGTTCTTCCCGGACCCGGACAAGATGAAGATCGCTGATCAGTTCGAGATGACGTCGTGTAAGCGTATGGATGCCCTAGGTATTTCTCGGTAGCCTACTCCCGCGACCTTTAACTATGTTATTTTTGAGCGATTCAAGGACGCGGAACCTTTTTCCTTCAAGGCGTAAGCGTGCGGATGTAAGACTTAGTTAATCTAACTATCCTAACGATAATAAAGAGCAGCTACGCGTCGGTTAGATAAAGGAAACTGTGACAAAAGCGCCAGGCATCTAAAGGCGGTGGGGGTGTGACTTGAGGTGGAAAGTCAACCTAGTAGTAAATCTACCGGGTCGAATGGTACGCACCGGATATGGAAGTTCCTATATTCGCGTTACATCCTTCATGTGATTATATAGACAGACAGGCGTTCGTATGTGTACCACCCTTTGGTTGTGTCTACTTTCCGTCTTGTAGACTTTTGTTAATACTAACCTCGTATAGTAGTACTAGTGCTTTAAAAATAGGTAGTAGCATGCGGAATATGTAACGTACACTGAGCAATACTAGGTAATTATCGCGGTCAGCAAGTCAATGTGTTAGCGATATACAATTTATAATCAACGAACTGTCCAGTTTTTGTAGCTAGTTATATGGAAGAAAAACTCAGCGAGTTAGCAGAGATGAATGAATAGTAACCAAATCCAATAGTGGTAATGCTTGTACTGAAGGACCAAATATTGTGTATTATTACGGAACCGTTTTAAGAGTAAAAGTTGATCCTGACTTTCCATGAAGTTCAAGCAAATTTAACACTCGTTACTGGGCTCTCCAAGTCCATTGAATGGGTCGACCACCGAATACATACATGCCTACCTACCTAGGTACCTAATAGATGTGATTGGCGAATGGCATACAGTTCACAAAGACTCATAGGTGGTGGGCGTGGCAACAGCCTATAGTTCTGATTAATGTATGAGCAAGCAGCGCTCGACATGGCTTCACGTGAGATATACTGATTTCCTATTTTCGGACACGGGAGTAAAAGCAGTCTCGCTTATACACCGCAACGGACCGTTCATCTAATTCCTCGTCGCGGATCCATAGCTTCGTTACGTCTGAAGTCCCGAATCTCCTTGGTACCTAGACTTCCTAAACCCCCCTCGCTCCTGCGCTCCCAACCGCCGAGCCTAACTACGAGGCATGTTGCGTTATCACCGTCGCTGCTAACCTCGGTAGCATACGATACAACATCCTTGGCGCCTTGTTCAGGCGTCTTCGCCTCTTTTACTATGTCAACGATCTCCTGATCGCTCAGCGTTCCCGACACGCCATCAGACATAAGGACAAGGAAACTGTACTGGGCCGGCCCTAGCTCCGTCCGTGTGATCTCCGGCTCTGCAGAGACACCCAAGCGCTTAGATGCCATATCCCCGAACGCCCGAGAATTGGCGAGACCCTGAATCCGCTCTTCTCCAAAGGAGTCCGTCACAAAGGATGCCGCAAACCGCCGTAGCCGGTGCGACTCGCTTGGGGAGCTAGGGCGATGATCCGAAGTTAATGGGCGCGGGAGACCAGTAGTTGTCTCGCACAGCAGGATACGTGTGTCACCCACGTGTCCGACTAATAGGGTGGAGCTCGCAGCTGGATGCCAGAACGGGGCAGGTGTCGGTGTAGATATAAGAGCGACTGATGCTGTCGAGCCTCCCTTGAACCTCGTACGCCCGCCGATGCCCTGGCCAGAAGGCGGTAGATGGTGCGGTTTTCCTAGTACTTCGTCCAAATTCAGAGCTGTATCAGCTACGTAGGGATCGTCGGGGTCGGGTTTACGGGCTTGAGCAGCGATGAAGTCCAGATCTGCGCGGAGAAACGCGTACGTAAGAACAGTCTCAACGCTAACGGGCGGTTCTGGGGAATCAGGATCGCGCTTTAGGTGAAAATAGGGTGGATGGAAGCGTCGGAAATACCCGCCAACTGTGCTTTTATATTCCTTTATTAGTTCGCTCTGGAGTTGCATGGCCTTTGATTCCGGCGCTTTAGCCGGCACAGGCCGTTCGCCGTCGATGGCGTTGGAGTTTTCGACTTCGCGAATTACGCCGCGCTCGTCTACTTCTGGTATTTCTGTCTTGCGTGCTACGGCTTCCGAACCCTTGATATCGAGTTTGTCGAGCTTCTTCTTTCCACCAGCTTCGTGGTCGGATAATATGCTAGTCGCCATGTTGGATGCCTCCGAGTCTGACTTACGACCCTTCCGCACTGTCCGAAGGCTACTCTTTAGCTCAAACTCTTCAGCGGCCTCCTCGATATATCCGTGAAGCTCGTCCCGTAAGAAGTCGCTGCACTGCGTACCTCCGTGGCCGTCGAAGACGCCAAAATAGAAGATCTGAGGGTCTCCATACGGGCTGTCCGCTGAAGTTCCTTCTCCCGCCTTGTTCATAGTACTGCGGACAAGGCTAATAGGAGCACGCTTTGCGAAAGCAGGAATGTCAATTGTACCAGCCTGGTTTGTGTCTTCATTGTATGCTCTCGACCCTCTCGAATCGGCCACTCCAAAGTGATGCTTGGCACTCCGCAGGGGAATGCGAACCACAGTCAAGTCGCGATTAGAAGGCAAGTGAGGTGGAGATAGGGGAGCCGCACCGGAAGTTTCCGTGTGAGGTGCAGCGGCGGACCGAGGCAGCTTATGGTGAAGTCCGGCTGGGGCGCGGGAGTCCGGGTGTAGCGAAGAGGACGGGAGATGCGTGACAAAGTACGTGTGAAAGCCATGTTGAACATTGCGATGCGGTGCAATGCTGGGAACTCCATATCTGATGCGAGACGGAGTAGCATTTACACTTTGAAGTGTCGATAACGAGCCCGGAGGTTGTTGCTGTGCTGCGGCGCATCTTACAGCGATTCGGCGCGTATACGTCCGCGCCTGCGTCTCGAAGAAGGTTGCGATGAAGCCTACTCGAAGAATATGTTAGCTAATTTATAGCTCTAGCAGAAGTTCGAGATATAAAGATGGGATATCCCGAACTAGCTGACTGACCATAAGTATCGTTTAGAGACCACCGCTTTTGACGTCCGCGAGCGAGACCCATTAGGACGTAAAAGTGCTCGTGGAGAGAGCGAGGATTCTACTCGTAGTGAGGTTTACAAAACGTGCAATGTACCCATCAGGTCGAGGTTTGTTGATGTAGTAGATCTGGGAGTTGAGCGAGAGGCTCCGAAACTCGCAGTAGGGAAACGCCCGAAAAAAACAAGGGACTAGGCATGCCCACCCCAGTTCTTCCTAACCGGTAATTTTATAAAGCTAAGTGATAAGATACCTAGGTAAATAAGGACTCGGAAGAGATTGGAAAGAGGCTGGAAAGAGGCTAGAAAGAGACTAGAAGTTATGAATCTGGAGAGTGATCGAGATACCAATTAACAACAACCCACGTAGGAATTGTTGTGTGATTCCGATAATGTTCTTTGGCCGATGTCAGTATTATTTCTGATAGGGAGAGATTTTTAATTTTATACAGATTGAGCTTATTTGTTGGGATTGAATGGGATGAGGTTTTGGGGGGGGAAGAAATGCTTTGTAGGACTTGCCTGAGCCGAATTACAAGTCATTACCCCAACCCGACGCCTTGGACCGTTAGAGGCCGGAAAGCCCCACTAGTTACATGTAGGTACATATTAACCTATCGTCGACGACGTCGTTATGGAGCTGTTTAGAAGCCTTTTCTACTAGTGCAAATACAGGTACATAGAGGTACATCAGATTCGTACATGTACTACACTTTATGTATCGTATCTTAGTACTAAACCTCCTGTGTAAGAGCTATATGTGCTATGCCGTCATAATTTAACACTAGCTCAAAGAACATCATAACTACCTTATGTAGAACTAGTTGTATGCGGGGCTATTTTTCACTTTACGATAATTAATTGGAAGCGATAAGATAAAGAATAAATTCTGGGGACGAAAGGTAGTACATTCCACTAACTATTCGTAGGTACGGTACCAACAAATCTTGAATACGTACATGTAGTACCACCTACAGAACTTTTCGAGTCTACCGCTTTTCACCTCTCTCCCTCTCTCTATTTTATAATAGGTAATAGTTACATAAAGTGACCAAATAATCCAATCATCTAGATACTTACCCAAATCCACATATTCGCAGAATCCCCATTCGTAAAAAGGAAAAAAAAAAAAAAAAAAAAAAAAAAATAGAAGACAAGACTACCAAGATCCTGATCCAGCAAAAGATCCAAGTCTTACGTAGCATCGACCCTGCACGTCTCCATCTCCACACGGGCAACAACGCGGACAAGCGGGCAACACGGCAAAGATTAGCGCGCTCTCTAGGCTCGTCGTTAAAATATCTCTCCTCTTTAATAGAGCCTCTAGCTTGTACCCTTTCTTTAAAAAAAAATCGTGTCTCTTACCGGTACGAGCCGAGCCCGGATTGACCGGATTATGTCTATATCTAATGTCGGCTCTGTCGTGTTGCACCTCGTGGTATTCGTGACAACTCTTGTCAACTTCCACTCGGCGCTAGCTCACGTCGAACCCGTTATACTCGTCGCCATATACATAATCTCTAGGCTTTTTACTCGGACCCCCGATGAATTCTGCATGTTAAAATGTCCCGAGTTTTGAATACCCAGGTCGATGTTGAGGGAGCTATCAACGGTTATGTCACCCCCGGGGAAGACTACTTTGACCGAGGCGGTTCTTCGCCTGTTATGTCCTTGTCGAATCGGGATCAGCGAGAGAAGAGACCGCCCCCGGTTCCTCTTCACCCTCCACCTAACGCCGACAGCCTGGCTAGGATGATATCCAATGCTAGGAAGTCTAGAGGCGGCAAGAAGATTGGAATTCGAGATCGGATATGTTGCCATCAATGGACTTGGTTCACGATGGTGCGTCTGTCATATTAATTCTCAGGTGTCGCTGCTAGGATTCTAACACCGGTTTAGACTATGGTAAGCTGAGCTGTTAAACAACCTGTGCCCACGGGTCCTTTTTGGATCTCGTCTCTCAGTTTCGCATATGTTCAACTTCGTGTCAACACAGGCAACAGGCGGTGTCGCCAACGTCCTCCACTCGGTATGGACTCCTTACCGTGCCGATTGGCTCTGGTACATTGGCCTGTTCTTTTTCATTTTTAATCTGTGTCTCTTCATCATGAACTGCGTCCTCATCACGATGAGATTCGCCATGGTCCCAGGAAGTTGCTTGCATTCGTTTTTGGACCAAATGGAATCGCTTTTCATCCCAGCCGTGGTAAGACCCATCCGAAACTATTTCGTCGGCGTGGAGCTCACGTATTCTCTTTTCAATAGGTAGTTTCGTGAGTAAACCGTAATTATACAAGTCTTATCATATACTTACCTATTAATGAGGTAGGACGGCCACCATTCTAATTAACATCTGCGAATACGGGATTCCGATGACTGGCCCGTGGTTGCAGCGCGTTATGGAATGGCTGTTCTGGATATATATCGTTGTCAGCGTAGTGGCGAGCGCCGGCATGTATTTGATCCTGTGGTCAACTCAGTGAGTAAGCACCCTCGGGCTTCCGAATGCCCCTAACGTTCACCTTTGTTTATAGAGTCTTTCCTATCCATACAATGACGCCTGTTTGGGTTTTCCCCGGATATCCGGTATGTACGAGTCTCATCGCATACGGTTCGGGTGTTTAACACTTTACCAGCTTCTCTTGACCGCACCGTTTGCTAGTACGCTCATAGCGGCGAACACGGCCGCTTCGGATAACCCGCCGGTCGACGGGTTGGCTATCGCGATGTGCGCAATAGCAGTGCAAGGGACCGGATTTCTCATTAGCTTTATGATATGCGCTGCTTTTATCTATCGACTGATGACACAGAAGCTACCAAGAGATATGCAGCGGCCGGGTGTTGTAAGTTCTGTTGAGTGATCTCTCCCGTGAAAGAACAATGCTCATGTGCCAAGTTTATATCTATCGGCCCTAGCGGGTTTACAGTGGCAGGACTAGGTACGATTTGTTATGTGCTTCTTTGCTACGCAATGTATAGATGATTTATTAAGAACCTAAGCTGACCCATAAGATAGTCTCCCTTGGCCAACAATCCCATGTCGTTATCCCGGATACCTTTCAGGGCTCGGCCCATAGTATCGTCATCTTGCGACTGCTCTCGACTATCATCGGTTTATGGCTTTGGGGCCTCAGTATTTGGTTTTTCCTGGTTTCGGTCGGCTCGCTTCTGAAGTACGTACGCCCTGAACGCAAGATGCCTTTCCAGATGACCTGGTGGTCCTTCGTCTTCCCTAACACAGCCCTCGTGACTGCGACCTTGGCCCTAGCTGCCGCCCTTGGCAGCACCGGACTTCGCATCACCGGCTGTGTAATGGCTGCCCTTCTGATAGTCGTCTGGGCGCTTGTCTTCGCTACCATGATACGATGTCTCTGGAATAGGGAGCTGTTGTGGCCAAAGGAGCTAGAGGACGAGTAGATAAGGGGATGAGACATCAAAAACTAGCCGAAGAAACGGGAACACCTAATTATAATCGCATAATAGTCTGATCAGAGACCATGTATTCTGCAGCATCTACCTACCTACCTAGGTGGTTAAAGTTGAAGTGGATATACCAGTATCCAACTCAGCCACGAAAGTAAAAAGTAGCTCGGATCCGAAGCTCGATGTAATAGACAGTTAAAGTATGTTGGATTCCTAATTCCTATTAGCGTATAGATGGTTGTGCATCAAAACGAGGAGGCGAGATGAGTGCGAAATATCAATTGCATTGATCTATAAATACTCAGCATAATTGTGACCACGGTTTGTGCGGAGTGTTCAATGCCGAGGCTGCAGGACTAGCACGAGACTTAAAGAAGCAGTAGAGCCATTCTCAGGCATCATAGATTCATAGTGGATCTCAAGAGAAATGCCTGTATTAACAATGCGAGTATATGTATTGATTCATATTACCAGAATAATCCATGTCAGACATTGGGTTGTTGTTATAGGATCCTGTACTGAAAACAACGATCTGCTCATCAGGTTATACAGACGACTAGATGACTGCCAGCTAGGAAGCCAGAGTGAAGGAACAAATGCTCCAAGATTAGGATCGTGATGTTAGCTATTTTGATTATTGAGTTTTGGTCAATAAAGTCTGCCTGAACATCTCTTGGATGCTTAAGTAGCATTTGAACACAAGGTATCGAGATATCCTGTGCGGATCCGATATCCATAACGGCATATGAACTGATGGGTACCGGTGAGATATTGCAAAACAGGTCCTAGGCATAACTAAATAGAGGATATCGAAAGGATGGACGCACAACCGGATAAGGGATAAAGGAGGTACCGTCTATAGCTACCTACCTAGGTTGCATGTCTCCCCTGAGAGCCTCCCGATCTTGGAAGGTGTGTTAGATATCTTCAGTTTTCTGTGGAGATATTGGAACCCGTGAGAATTGTAGACTATGTAGAAGAGTGATCTCAAGAGACTGCAATTCTTACGAAGCACTTCAAGATTTAATTTTCACCCTTTTTACCCCCTTAGGGAAACGGCGACGAGACCAATTCATACGCATTATATTAGTTCTTTAAAGTTTACCATGTTATACCTATCGAGGGACGTCTTGTTGGTCGCACCTCTGTTATAGTCATTCAAGAGGGAAAAGCCGGGACATCTTAACCCCCGCCCTGTCCAAGAGGTATGCGTGTTAGATGTATCGATACCCGTGATGGATTTAGGGTTAGGAAAATATTGGGATGGATCTAATAACACATCGATTTTTATCCGCTAACGAAGGAGCCGAGAGAAACACATAGAAGCGATTAAGGTTCGAATCTCATTGGAGTAAACTAATGGTCCGAATTTCAGGTTTTGGGGAACTCATTGGGGGTATGCCAAAGTAATTCCGACATGTTGAAAAGTGTCCAAGAGTTTTGCTCCTAGGAAAATGTTACCTACCTACCTACCTACCTTAGGTACCTATCCAGGGCCCAGCAAACCTTCGGGACGAGATGAAGTAGTGCTACAGGAAGATAAATGTAGAATACATCGACGGGAAGTAGAGAGTTTCTCATATCAAGCGAAATTCTTTATGTCTTTCCCCAAGGAGATCACCTGGACGTCTCACGCGCAAATATGGCGCGCCTCAAGAGCAACACTAAAAGATCATACACTTAAATAGCCTGATATACCGAATGGACGTAAATATACCTAGGTAGGTACCTGCTCAATATCCGAGATACTGATACAAAGGGATTCGATAGATGACGTGTATCTTATATTTAGAATAGGACAAATGTAGACAAGGTTCGAGTGGAAAGAAGTAAGAGCTGAAAGTTCATAATAACAACGTCTATGTGTCTCATGGGGGGATATAATGAAGGCTATGTTGGATTGACAATATAGCTATTGATTAATAAGAAAACGAAACAGCAATGAAATGCCTGTAATAAGGAAATCGTATCAATGATGTAATTGTTCGTAGTTGTATTCTGATGATGAGGTTGAATCTAGACTAAGAGGAATTCTATCTATTCTCTTGACCACATTGATTGCTCGATGACTATGTCTACCTAAATATACACATGACTCAAGACGGAAGGAATTCCATATGCGGCGAGAATAATATCTAAATATCTAAATACTACCCACCCGTTAGGTGGGCAATATTTTCCTTCAGTCGCTCTTTATTCTTTCGTAACCCTTCGCGAACTTCCAGAACAAGACGTTGCGACCTAAGCAATAGCAACATAGTAAGGTCTTGTACAGCTTCTTTTGTCGTATTATGCTCTTTGGTTTTTATAAGCTGTTTTATGATTGACTTAAAATCAGTCCCACGTTTTAATTTATCATAAACAATTTCCCCGCCCAATTTTCTTTTTTCAGCTGATATCTCTTTATCAACATGGTCAATAAGCTTTCTTATGATCTCAACTTCCGAATTCAACGTATCTAATAAACCTCCCGAGGACAGGTTATTTATCTGATCGTTCTCTGGGCTAAGCGCCCGGCTTAAAACTTCTAGACATTTGTCTAGAAATTCGTTATGGACAGTTTCTTCGTAGAGTGATAGACCCTAACAAGGGTGGCTTGTTGTCGCGTATCAAGTTGTGCGTTGATTTCGGATAACTGATAGAGCCGGCTGGTCATATAAAAGTCTTTGCATACCAGCTGGGACGTGAAAAGAGTCTCCTCATTGCACTTGGTAGCTTCAGTGTGGAGGCATGTTGAAAGATGTCGAAGGAATGATGAGAACTTTTACGCGTTATTGGGGAAGTGTCGGGGGGATATCGATGATGGTTTGTGATGAATAAGACTTTGTTATTAAAGAACGAGATAAGGATTGTATGATCTTGTAGTTTGTGTAGGTAAGTATGGTCGTAGTTTTAAATTGGCTTGTTTGTGGTTTGGTTCAACGAGAAGCGAGTTGGCTGGGAGAAATGTTGCCTTATATAGCCCTCAAGTACAAGAAATGAACGTACGTTGTTTCCAAATAAAGTTTGGTTCAGGTGAACGCTGTTGCCCGGTTAAATTTTAAGTGGCAGGAGTTGGATATATACTGCTGCCTGGCAAAACTTTAAGTGGTAAGAACAAATTTGCGCTGTTGCCCATGTAGTAAAGGTTTGAACGGACGTTGTTACCTGGCAAAATTTTGGGTTATAAGAAACAAACGAACGTTACTGCCTAATAAAGCTTTAAACGTACGCTGTTGCCTGGCAAAGCCTTTAGTTATGGGAAGGCGTGGCACATTACTTCCCACAACTAGCAAAACCTTCAAGAACGATAAGCTGTACAATATAGAAGATGCAGTTCCCTGGGTAGGCCCTCCTAGGCCTGACCTTCCGCTGTTGCCTACCTAGGTACCGACCTAATATTATAATTTTAGAGTTCTCTTTAATAATATTGTTGATCGACATGTAACCTAGGTACCTAGGTAGGTATGTAGCTAAACTTCGAGAGCTGAAAGTCGGTACCTACGGATTATTGTAGTGCAGATAGGTTGTTTCTTAATATTCCTTAGTAGGTAGGTACTAACCTACAAGTATCCAGGTACAGGTCTACCCAGTTCGAGAGATTGAGGTTTCATACGTGCAAAACTCTAACTTATCACTGCACACTGAGATACCCTGGTGGAGATCTGAATGTTACTAAGTTATATGGCTTTATTAAATTCTATGATTAGCTCCGTGATGTGTTTTGATGGTATTACTAAGTGACTTAACGTAGTCTCGTAAAAGAAGGTAGACTTCAAGCGTGATTGAAAATAGATGAGAAACTCTGTTTAAACTACCTATTAATAATAGTAAACAGGTAACTAGGTGCCTAGGTACTTATAAGTTCGTTGTGAATTCTTAGTATTGGTTCGTACCTAGGTACCTAAATCTGGGAATTATCGCGTACCTCGGACTCGTCATAGAATTAGGTGCTATTGACGTGCAAATTACGTCGATGCGCTTCTTCTTCCGACCCTTAAATGATATTGACAGACGTGTGAGGTTGACCGAAATGAGTCGGCGTAGGGATATTTTTTACTGTTCATGTAGTTAGTTCATAATACATTTTTCAGGTGAAGTCGGCGGAACGATATACATCGCTATATTGATTATCTACTCAGCGAGTAAGCACAATAAGAACGGCACTATCAAGTTATAGTAGCTCGGCTATAAAGTGGATTGGTAATAGAATGTATCTATTCAGAAACGCTTGACTAAGGTAGCTAAACATCCGGCATTGAAAGCCTGTAACTAGGTAGTTGGCAACTAGAGCCAACGTGTGGTGTTACTCGAGTGCATGTAATAAGTCGCATCCTTTATCGTAGCAAGTATATCAGTCTTTGATAATGACACGATGACGATAGGCTTTTAATGAAGAACATGATAGCTATTGTGGCTGTTTTGTCTCACTAGAAGCTGGTTGACATTTAACGTTCTTACGGAGGTGAATCTGTCTATCAAATGACATGCTTGGTGTCTCACTTTATCTGAGACTTTCTTAGTCGATCAACGTTTTCTCCGCGGAATATATTCGAGTTACCTACGCATCGATAACAGTTACTTGTAACTCGAAGCATATCTTAGGTAGGTAGCCACCTAGTTACCTACGATAATTCGATGAACCACGTCTTTCTCGTTGAGTTCCATGTTATCAAGCGTAGAACTTGTTTAAATCTCTAGTAAAGGTTTATCAGAGCTTTTTATGTGTCTTCGTTATTCTCAGCATGGATATGATTAACTCAACTACCTAAGCGTATAAGTAACTGTCGGGTTTTTCTGGTTCGCAGACAGTTTAGCAAGTCTTGGGGTGATATATGCTCAAACTAAACTGTAATGTTAGACTATCATAGGATATCCCTTAACCCGCTGAGCACTTCCTTACCAATTTCAGGGGCATTGGGATAAATAATAGTTGATCATGTCTTTCACGAGACTACCATCTATTTAATTCCCTCCATAATATACGATAACTAGTTACATTGAAACTACCTAGTTTCCCTAGGTGTCTATCTAATTCTATGTAGTTTCCCAAAGCGCCTGGTTCAAGTACCTTCGCCGCGTGGTCTTCTATGCATCTACTTCAGATTTTGTAAGGAGTTGTTCATAGAAGATATTGTATCCCCGTCAGAAAGATATTCGTTTCTCGGTGCTCGTTAACAACGTAGATTAGAAACAGTCTATCAGCCTAGGGTAGACTGGTTCATATGACAAATATTCTCAAGACCCTCTAACTCGATTCCAAAAGCCGAGACATCTTGGGGGAGGCGTTTTAGTACGACGCGCCACAATGATATACACGATGATAAATATGTCATTGTTTTAAGTGGCACTCATATCTTCTCTAGTAGTACGAAGTTATCTTCCCTTATTTTTTGCTCTTCAATTAAATCACGAATCTCGGCCCGTCGGAGCCTGATCTCCGACAACAGTGGAATGGAACGGGCAGCAGACGATCTATGCGCTCCCAACAAAGGCATGTGATGACTTCATGATCCCAGGTGTGTATTCTTCCTTTGTTTCCTGTGACCTTCCATTACTATAGTACGGGGCGTATGCATGTATTCGGCAGATTTGTATTGGCCCCCTTTTGACCAAGGCGAAATCAAGTGCACACAAGTTACTCTGGCTCTTGGAGTTTTAGGTTTCCACCCTCCATTGCAATCTACCTGAATTGTTGGTTTCAGGAGATTATCTCATATAGTATAACCTAACTCTCTAGAGCCCTGACTCTAGTTTAATAGCAAAATATTGTAGTCTTAAGCTCACACCCTTTAGAAATGTATTTACAACGACACTCTAGAGGCAGATGGACCAGGGTTATTGCTTGTATTTCTTTCCATATCGTGAAAATGATTTCTAGGACTACTACGTCTTGCCCCTATTATGTGGGGATCTTAAATTAGACCTCTATAAAGTGAAAACTGTCAATAGATAACTCGTTGGGATGACGATATGATAATGATAAGTTTCATTCATATTCCATCCCACCGCTCCACCCGGATCCAGTTAATAGTCAAGTCTCCATCGTATCAAATCCCGATGATGTATTGATGCCGATATCAAGAGCAATATGCGAAACGATATTGTCCCCTTAGCGCTGTAACCCGTAGAGTACCTTATATCAACACAAGGCATATGCCCAACGTGTGGACACGTTTCGGACAAGGCTCCATGGCCCGGGGATGTTCGGCGATGGATGGTAAACTGACTCTCAGGCTTCGACGACTTGTTCCGCAAGGTCACGGGATGCCATATACTAGCTTGTTGGCAAGTGGTACGTACTGGCTCCAGCCTTTATCCTTGCTATGCTTCTACGCGTACGTTGACAATGACGCTCTGGCTGAGCTGGTTTGTGTAGCATACTAAGTCGTCGGACTCCCATGCTTAGTGATCGTGCCTCGTTTATAATGCGTAGTTTTACATATACTAACTCTAGAATTGGCTAGATAATTGGTCAATAAGCGTTACGTGGCTATCTTAGTTGTACCACAAACACGAGTTAGCCGCCGTACAGACCTTAGCTCCTCTAAGTGGCAACCAAATTAGAAAGGAACTGAGTTCAAGGCTGTCTGCAAATACGAGAAGTGAAAGATTTCTAATATGAATGGCGATGCTGACAAATGGGCTAAGCTGTAGCCCCTCGGACACCTATGAATAAAATATCACCGCGATTCTAAACAATCTGATGGTAACGTATCTTCGGTTCCGAACTAATCTCCGTATGGAAAAAGTTTGCTAAAGGAGAGGGGTTGGTGTTGGGTAGCAGAACATCAACCTTGTACACCAGTTACCGTAACTTTGTCTCTGTATTCTTAAACCTAAGGCCGTAGGTATTCGGAGTTTAGGTCTTTGATTAACTTATTACTCGGAGCTTAGAAATCTATCAAAAAAACGTATGGTAGTCGTATACTTCTAGGTACGAAAGACAGGTACCTAAGCAAAAGGAACGATTCTACAAGCTACTAGCAAAGTTCGTAACTTATCAGAGAACATGACTACAAGGAATCCATGATCGTGATGATCCTAGTCAGTACCTCGTGATTGGGGTCCTTGAATAGAAGCTTTTGTTTTCTGTGCTCTTTCAATGTATGGTAGTACCCAATACTAGTATGGTATCTAGGAATCTGATAATTTCAGATTGCCAGAGCCTTATGGAGTTATTCGTGCTGGGGCCGAACCAGATGTTTGGGTTTATGCCCCAACCCACCTAATGCCTCGTTCCAACTTGTCCAACCACCATCTCTCGAGGACAAAGCACGGCTAATTACGGATATGCCGTTGGCTGTATCGTAGTCGCCTAAACATCTACCATGATTAGTATCCATCTGGTTGGGTAAGCTACTGCAGAGCAACGTGGTCTTGATTACAACCTGGGTTATGGTTCTACCTAAAGGTGGGCTCACATATGTCACAAATCTCAAAATGGTTGGCTATGTACCTACGGTATGATTATGGATTTGGACCCCTTTTCTTTCGTTATGTGGTCCTCTTGACGCATAGCTTTACCGCGAGGCTGTAGCTCTAAAAAAGTGTGTGCATTGGTCCCTGCTTTTGACTCGGAATGATCTTCAAAACATCGGCCCGTAGCCTAACATGTTCCGCCCATCCACTTCGCGGAGAAGCTCATTTCTCGTGTTTTACTTTGGAAGACAAGAAGTGTACGCAATATTTCTATCGATAGAGAACCGTTGAAGAGTAGGCGCTTTTTAGAATTTTTTTATCAATTCTATTTATCCTGAGTCGTTTACGTCAGTACACCCAAATAACTTGAAGTGTCCCTAAGGTACCTTTTACAGTTTAATTAGATGGATGCGAAAGGTCGGCGATCGTTGAAATATATTGTGCAAATGCGTGTTGGTCGGGGTCTGGGAGTAGGGTCTGGTCTGGTACTACCCTTAGCTTTAAATTTATCTCACGCTCTGCAGTTGGTGGCGGTAAAGTTGGTAGGTATTCCCTCATATCTTCGCAGCCAATCGCATATATCGGTGAATCACATTGTGACTACCTTCTCATGCGGATCATAGGCATGTGCCTGTTACTTTGCATAAACGAAACTCACGTATGGTGTGTAGGTTCTTTTGCGATACGACACGCTTCGTTGAGATTCATATTAATACGCCGAGACTTTTCGGTATTTATCGTAGCCAGGTACAGTAAAGATAGAACATATTAAGTAGGTGTTCATAGTTATGGGAATAGAATCACGTATAGGTAGGTAGGCAGATAGTATCTACCTACGGAACGTACTGGGGATCGGGTGATATTACCTACATCTCAGGCATTACCCAAAACCAAGGTTTCTTGATTCAACACATAATCGTAGCAATAGGTAACTACCTAGGCATTATCGCCCTAGTTATTTTCAATTCGGAACTTATTTTTACGGCTACCACCAAGTGTCTCGGCCATATAAATCGGACATGCCATATCTACGCCATTCGAAGTGAGACACTTCTACTGGTCTACTTGTCATATATCAATCTTTGCGGGGTAGCAAGTTTCTCTGAGTTCGATTTTGACTTAAAAAAAATGCCTATTGGGGATATTTCTACAAGAAACCCTGTTCCTAATATGATTTAGAACTTAGGAGATGAGAGAGTAGAGAGAACAGTCCAAGCTCTTAATGAAATAGATATACTACGCTAATTTTTTTTTTCCATAAATTTGCCCTGTGAAGTGCCAATAACCAATAGTGTACAAAGTTGTAAGCCTTAGGCCCGCGGGTCTGATACTAAGGCAAAAGACCCAGATCCGTAATATCGTCTTCTGACGCACACAAGCAAAAACGCAGACAATGTAGATGTCAACCAACCCTCAAGAACTGGTTTCCCAGAACCTCTTTCTACCCCTAACGCCCCGAATAATGCAGAACGACATGGGAAATATTAACCCTGCCGTATTGACGCCGTACTCCTTTTCCGGGCTATCCAAATAAGCCTTGGGTATGACCTAAAAGCCTGCTCATTGATCTTACTCCCTCGCTCCAAAGATTCTTGGATCCCGGGTATATAGAAACTAAACTCGTATTCGTGGGTATCAACTTCTAATTCAGTAGTTCTCGTTCTTGAAAGTGGCGGTCTTCTTCTTTAGCTGACCCCGTTGCTTGGTCTTGTTGACCTCCTCGTCTAGTAGAGCTTGAGCTTCCGGAAAGTAGTCAGTACGGCGGGTTGTGCGATTCTTCAGCGTGTGTAGTTTGAGGTGTTGCCGGTAGTTGTCCTTGCGATTAAACGGCTTGTCACAGAACGGACAAGATGTTAGGATAAGCTCCATGTTCTCGGCGTGTTTACTAGTCAGTTTGTTAGCGATGGGTCCATAGCTTGTAAATAGGTGAAAGCAAATCTCATACGTGTCTTTGTGTCTCTTCAGATGCTCCTGTCTCTTAAACGGTCCTTTCGTACAGTTTGGATAATCACACTTGAAAGTGGCGGCGGCGATCCTTTCTATTCTAACGCCGTGTCGGTGTTGCGCCTTTCGTAGTGCTGAAGTCTTTTGCTGCACCCTATGCACACCAACTCGCCTTTTTACATGGCTGGAAAGGTACGACGGCGTCAAGACACTTCGCTCTCGTGCGGAGAGAGACTGAGAAGGCGAAGGAGACGCCGAGGGGTGGCCTCTTCCGAAGAATGATACGGGACTGTGTCCGTTCCATGCCCACATTGACGACGCATCACAGGCAGAGTTGTCTAGATGGTAGGCATTCGCGGATACGGGAAAATGTGGCGGTGTCGCGTACTCTCCAAAGGGGTAATGTCCCATAGACTGGGAATTGGCGTGTTCAATAACATGGTCTTGACCCGGGAGTGAAGCGTACGAGGCAGGGAGAATCGGAGCGTAGTCAAGATCCATGGACTGCGACTGCATACTAGACTTCCTGCTAGGACTTGGCGAAGCACCGTTATAGTCCATGTATCGATGGATATCAGCCTTCGCATCCGGCGGAAAATATCCACCAAACGCAGACGATGGTGGAGTTAAGTCGAAACCAGTGGGAGTTGGATAAGCAACAGCATCCTGGTCCATCGACAGAGAGCGGATTCCCGGAGTAGAACGACCGGAAGTTGGCGTGAAAGGCTCGGGAAGAGAACTCGAAGTTGACGCAGAGGAGAAGCTACCAGTCGAGGAACCGCAGGAGACAGCTTGGCTTTCAAGGTGGAATTCGTCACCAAAGTTCACCTTCATACTCATATGATGATGCATATCCATCATTGTAGCAATCTGAGAAAATATGCTCGGGAGCAAGGGTCGTGATCCAGAAGTGAGTATATGTTCCGTAGCGAGAGATGATATCGACACTTGAACTCTTTGGCGGATGTGATGGATGAAAAGCTCCAGGGAGTAATCGAGGAATGAGGGGATAGATAAATAGTTATAGGAGTGACAAAGGTAAGTGCTGTTCCAATTAGAGAGAGGTATCCCTTTAGGAGAGGCACTAGGTAGCAAAGCAAATACTAAGTTAGGATAGCTCGGCCAATATACTTAGACATCTCCCCGCCAGGGTACCTATGGACGGCAGGAAAACGTTGGAGACAGGAATGGAAACGCGTATCAGCAGAGGCGTCTGTCTAGAAACGCCAGTACATGGGGAAAGGATAGACAAGATAGTACGTCGTTGTCTTCAAGCCACCAGCCCAACCTGAAGATAGGCCTATTTTAGCCTTTGACTCTAATTGCTTGTAATTGCTCGCATTTGTCGCAAAGCCCCCCTCGGTTGGGTTGACAAGTCTACCCTTTTACATTAGGGCCCGAGTCCTTGGGTCGAGCTTGTAACATCCTGGGAAAATAGCAACCAACACGCATGACCTGTTAGCCAATTTGTTTGGATCTTTGCTCCTCGGCTAGCGCCCCTTATGAAGTAATTTTAGAAAACAAATACTGCACAATGGGCGACAAACAGAAAAGACTGCCGTGTAGCAATCACCCAAAGCGGTCAAGTGACGCTATCTAGATTAAGCATTGAAGCCACAAAAGTCCCCAGAACTTATCAATCTCGCATGAGCATGGCTAGAAGTGGCACTTGATACATCGTACATAGCATGTAGGCCACGATGTGGATAATAGATGGGCCGAAAGGGTAGGTAGGTAGGTAGCTATCCTAAATCCCTACTTTGCTTCCTTTTTCTCTAGCCTACCCACCATCAGCACGTAATAGTAGAATTGTCTTCACTAACTATATGGAATGGAACTCCAGGAATGGTGCATACAGCCCCGCATCGAATTTTGTCACTCAGGTTCGTCATGCTAAGACAATAAGTTAGTTGAGACAATGGGCGTCCTTAGGTCGACTAAAGACCATTAAGCAATAGACGCCAGACATTGACCAGGCGGAAGATGGGTTTACGGAAATGAAGCTGTGCTGCAGATGTAAATGCTCTCAAACTCGATAAGCGTCAACGAGGCAACGATTAGATTAATGACGAGTTGTCCAAGTTGATGATGTCAACGACAACGCTCGGAGATAATGAAGTCCTAGCCTACCTGCTGTCTACTACTATTTACTTTGACTGACTTACAGAGTCAATCGTATCAAGCTCCAAATGAAGTAGATACCTACCTAGGTAGTTACCTCCTAGCCGAAAGAAAGAAAGAAAGAAAAAAAAAAAAACTTGGCAACTCGCGACATTGGTCCATTCGATTCCGCTAGTATCGGCGAAAGGGGGGTGTTCAGATATGTGTAAAAGAATCACCATTTCGAGAACCAAGTAGTGAGAGCTTAACGATCATCTGTGTTCCTACTCTGTCCAGCGAAGGGATCTTGGCGCTCCTTGTTCCTGATTCAGTTAATAACTGTTTAACTTTGCGTTCCTAGAGATGATCGTGTTCTAGGCGTGTTTTCGAAACTTCAAGAAGTAGATTGTCATTAAGTCAGAAGTCTTGCTGATGGCTAGCTGCGCCGTGGCTATCTAACGGTGCTGCCCTACGAGTCTTGAACAGGGGCCCCTTACGCAGGGGCAAAACGCAGGGGCAAGAAACTGGCTCGGCTTAAAAGCAGGAACAGGTTCGTTCCTGAAGATGGTGTGTCTCAAAGAATGCGATTGTCGTCAAAGCGCATGATAGAACGGATGGATATCGTTGACTACCTTAGGTATGCAAAGTACCTAGAATACCGTATCAATACGCGACATAATTACGACACGCCTATCTCCCTGCTAAGCGACTAGTTACGATTAATCGTATCAATAGGCGCGCTATCACCAATCTACTCTCGATCCAGTAGGTCACGTCGAGGGCAACACCTCAAGATTCTATATCGTGCCAAAAAGGGCGTGCTCGTCGCCATAGTTGGACCATTATGTTAACTAGAAAGGCTCCGGCTCAAGAAGATACGCGATCGTTCGATTTATTGGACAATGTTTGGAAGACCCTTGGGCTTTCTGATCCAATCCCCCAGGTTGTCCTAAGCCCAGGTTGTTCAAGAAATGAGGCAATCAACCATCTGGAGAATCCCGCCCTTCCCGCGTTTAGTAGTAGGCTGTCAGCATCTTAAGTCTACCTTGCCATCTTGTCTGCCCTATTGTGACCCTCTCATGCATACGACGAGGTTCACCCCGGAGATCACTCCACCATCCAAGCTCCACCATTGATCTACGCAGCGTTGCTGTTAGAAGTAAAGCGGAATTGTCGGGTGAGATCCTGGTTGACAGAGCTAGCCCGACTTTCAGACAAGGCGGAACGAATGCACATTTGCATACGTAGGTAGTTCTAAGCATTCATAAATGAGCACAATTTATTTCATACAATACAATACAAATTTAAGGAGATGGATGTTGATTTTCTAAATTGTTTATCCTTCGGGACTGTAGCGGTCATCATTGGAACTTAAAGCAGCGTATTGTTCTCAGTAGATGTCTTAAAAAGCGATGGGTGTAAATACTAGCAATAAGGCGAAATTGTATTTGCCATTTATCGGCCCGGACTCCCCTCGGTCCTCGGCTAGGTACTTCTTAACTTCTTAATCATTTGAAGGAGAGGCGCAAGCGAGTTCAACGAAGTTCAATTTACTTCGTCAATAAGAAGAGAAGACAAACTATGTAGGTATGTACCAATGCCAATTAGTTAAACCTCATCAAGGGTTTAATTAGCAGAAACAGTTTTATAAAATGCAATACGGCATACAGCCCACACGGTATTGCGTGTGTGTGTGTGTATGTAGGTACCTATCTTTTCAGGAGGAAGAGACGTAAAAAAAAAAAAAAAAAAAAAAAAAAAAAGGAAATACATAGTAGTCCTCATACATGTAATGTTTCTGTGACTGGGCCGTGTCTTCGGTAGGTTGGTTTACGATACTTCGTACAAGCAAAATGTTCCCAACAACGCCCGGGGTTTAATCTTACGTGCTTGAGTGTTGACTGCGTGGCGCTGTCGAATTTGCGACAGATCGAATTTCTGATTTCCATCTTCAAGTCCTCGTGCTTGTGGCTTGCGACACCACACCCATTCGTTTAACCTCCACAGTTGAAAATGGAACGGGCTCAGACACAGTCTCGACCGTTAGGTATTCTAGTACATAGCATAAATTCTTATCCTATCACTAGAAAAAGGCCCTTTCGGCGGTGTCAGGTTGGTAGTAGCAGATCTCGTCCATTTCTAGTGAACACCATTATTCACAATTAAGAATTATAGAACAACTTCTCAATTACTTCTCCCTCGATCGCGATCGTACTCAGTTCGAGTCTAACCTATGTCGCCGTAGGTTGCCGGGTTATCGCCATTGCCACATATGTTCACCATGTATAATTATCTCTTAGAGTCTGTATGGACTTGTAAGTTAATGGTTTAGGTACCTACCTAGGCATGTCAAGACGACAAGTTTGCAGTTGTGGCCGCGCGGCTCCGCCTTGGGCAATCAATCATTAATTCCGATACATATCGGGACCGAATCTATTCTATTCTTCTTTCAAAAAACGGCTTTCTTCCCAAAAGCTGTTGCCAGCCGGGTTCCCACGTGTTTAATATATACAAGCTTAACATTATACCAAGCAAACATTTCCAGCATAAAGCCCGCTAACTGCGAGTCTTTTAGGTAGTTATCTCCTCGAGTGTATTGTACCTACCTAGGTAAGTACCTAGATAGATAGAGCTGTAACAGTCTGGTGGATTTGTCATTAATGACATTGCATCTAACTTCAAGCCTCAACCTCGAGGTTCATGCCGTCCCTATACACAAAGCGGGTAAAACGGTCACCCACAGGAATACGCCATGTATTAGTTAGAGTAAAATATACTACGGTATAAGCAGATTTCAATGCCTCGTGTTACCTTGTGTTTCAACGGCCACGGTCGCCTCATCCGCGCCACCCAAGATATGACATTTCCCCATTTGGTTGTCAGATAAAACGGTCGGCGATTAATCATTAAGTACCTAGTGTTATGTATCTTTTGTGCATCCGGCCGTTCCTAGGTCATTAATAGGGCAGCGCCGTCGCAGCCGCACATCGACAACACACTATAGGATCACGGCATATGGTAACCATAAGCATGACAAGACTTGATCTTATGCAACATATTGCAAGCAACGATAACTCCTTTGGGACACTGCTAGTGTGGCCGGAGAATGCAGCGCGCGACCATGGGCAATACTGTGGCTTTTATAGCTGTGTAAGATTGGAAGTTGGCAGAATACAGAGGTAGGCTATCCTCACTTGACAAGCAATGCGAGGTGGCTTCTAGTTACCTATATAAGACGAGAGCCAACTCGCAGTGGTCTCCTAAAGGAATGAGTTTCCAATAGTTACTGTTTGCGTCCCTACAGCAGTTTGAACGTCTTTCTCATCCAAATATCAAGTCATATACGCTTCAGATATATATCCCCTTAGAATTCGAGACTAATTGACCCTTCTACCTATGAAGACTCGCCCTTGAGCTGGAAATTTCGCCAAGACACCATGTGTACGTTAATTATCGAGTACTACAACTGTGATTTCAGTTGTGTATTGAAGGAAACCGAAGTCAAGTGTACTCGATACCCAGGATGTGATCACCGAAAAAGGAATGTAGATTACAATGATGGAGGTTTCCAACTTGTCCAGAGCCGTGCAGCTGGGAGCAGAGGACAATGCCCACTTCACCCGAAAGAATGGCAACGATAAAAAGATACCTCGTCAGTATTACTCGATATCATTATTGGCATCTACTACAATAACGATCTAACGTAAAAAAGACATAGTTTAATACCTATCCCCAGGGCATGGGCTTATTACACGTGCCTACCTACCTATATTTAGGACCAGGGTCTGCTGCTAAAAGAAATCCGGTAGGAGGAGGAGGAAGACAATAAAATCGTATCTGAATACCCACTTGGGTTCCTATTGATATACCAGACGATGGATGTCTCTTCGAATTCAAGTTAGTATCTATGTCAGGGGGGGTAGCCATCCTGGGTTGAGCCTTAGATCTAGGAAGATCATGAGCATCTTTGTAGTTGACTACATTTTAAACAAAAAAAGGGCATTAAGCCATCGATGTCGAAATAGAATAAGCAGTGGGAGTCACAGTTCTACACAAACCTACCCACATACGAAGTGAGATTCAAGACCCTTTAATTTGTCTAACTTAGTATCTACCAAGACAACTAGAGTTTAGAGAGCATAATCCACATCGGAAGCACGAGAGCTATCCGAAACTGTATCTTAGTATCTCATTACTCCAAAAAGCCGTACCTGCGTGTCGAATATCCCGCTGACAATCAGTCTTAGAAGCTATTGTGATATAACCTACAGAGATGGCTTTGCGCGAGGCTCTTCTGCTTTCATTGTGTGCCCCTATCGACCCAACGATGTGGCATTAAATAACCGACTAGACTTTAGTACTGTTGCAGATTATGCAGTCAAGAGATTTTGAGCTTTTCGAAATACTACTGGTTATAATTGAACTAGCTCAGTTGACAGGTCGCTCACATAGGCAAACTCGGGATGGTCTTATTCCGGGACGAGAATCTTTGTGGCGTCCTGCGGGAGAGGGATATGGATGGTGGATACGAATAGTGCCTCTAGTTTATGTATGTCAGGTGGAGGTGGTGTGTTTTCTTTAAGTCGTTGGAGAATGGAGGAGGCTGCCGTATGTAGAAGGTCAAAATTGTGAACAGCACTCTATCTAGACGTAACCTGTATGCAAATACCGTCTTCCATAAACATGTCCACTCTATACCCATTCTGACGGTCTCGGAAAGGTCTCAATGGTAATTCACCTTGTTCACCACATAGGTACAGGTACTTATATCAAGCTTCATGGGAATGCTATTATTCAACTGACGTTTTCTAGTTGACGCCCACTATTAAAGCAACTCTATACAAGTACGTATTAGTATAGTCCAATCGAAATGCCAAGCTACAAAGAGAGAGAGAAAGTGTGTGTGTGTGCTGCGATAGAGATAAACTAAGGTGAGGCTTGTCAGACATAGACCAATCCCATGTCTAGCCGATGGCCATATGCAACTGATCGGCTATGGAGTTTTTAACAGGTAGAGAATGGACACTAAACCCTCAGACCTTTTACAAGGTAGAAAGGTATGGTCTAGAGCTCCCTATTGTGACGCCCGCGTTTCTTCCATGCGACTTTCGACAACTTAAGGAAACCCCGCTGCTCCAGGATGATATATCACAACTCCGAAGCACTTACATGCTTAGCTCCGGGAGAGAGGTAAGTTGGAGGCCTACTGTTTACTACAATCGGAAAGTGGCCCTTCTCCCTTTTTCTTTTTCCTATCCTGTCGAGGGCTCCGCAAAAACCATACCGGTTGAATAAACATGAGTCGATGCCGTAGTAGGAATGATATACTTGTAATCTTTCCAAAACAGGAATTAGCATGTTTGCTACTAAAGCTGCGGCGGAATACGCAGTAAGCTCCTGTAGAATCACCTGTCCGCCTCTATATAGGATTAGCTCTATTTTACAATCATTGCTAATACATGTCGTCGACGAACCGTCTGATATGTGGTGGTCATGTGGGGGCCGCCTGCAGTGCTTCGTTTCACAGAAATGGTAAAAGCAAGATCTTGTTAGATTCCGAGATAACGTACTGGCAACGAACTAGGCGCCTGTATCACATATACATCACATACATACATACCTTAAGCTAATGCGCCCCTTGTCCGTCTTGTCCGTCTTGTCCGTAAATCGCGCTTAAGCACGTATTACAATGAACGTATAGACCATCCGAGCGAGAGACACTGTGAAAAAGTGCCTAAAGCCTATGCTTTGAGCACTGCCCACACTTGATACGACGTCGCACAACATATCTGCCGATGGTGCTGTGCTGATGCAGTGTGAAGTATTGCTAGAAGCGCAGCAGTGCACCGTATCGGAATAGCTTGCATCTCGATCGGCAACCCGCTAAAAGCAGTACAGCATCGACGGCGGAATAACCCCTCACGTGGCCTTTAGGTTATTCGACTCCAAAGAATGAGTAGCCCTTGGCGGGAACTTCGGATATCCCACTATGGCTCCTATATCGAGGTACTCCGAGTAAGATACAAGAACATCCTTTTTTTTTTTTTTTTTTGGAAGCTGGGACACGCTTGTAGGTTCTCGTATGGGTGTCATGGCATGATCACTCGGTTTGGGGTCGAGAAAACAAGACATGGGCAAACCTGGATACCTATATGACAGCTCAAAAATTTGACATTGCATGTGAATGCCGGGTTGGTATTTTTACGATCGCCCGTGCGAATGTCGATAAAATCAGCTCCAACACCCTCTAAGTAACGACATATCTGTAATGTCTTCTTTCGAAGGAAAGCTTCCCGTATTTTGGTACATCGTCCTATTAAGGCTAGCGAACATATCTCAAGCTTCGCCACAGCCTTGATCGAGGATATTGTTGTGATGCATCTCCTTATGACAAACAGGGCGGTAAGCAGCTGATTGTGAATGGCTAGAGACGGTAGTGAATAAGTCAGACCTATCTGGTACATTGCTGTACATTGTATTCCTCATCGCATTGGCTACCGGTAGCCTGGATCGCGGTAATTTCTTAATTTGTCTATCCCAACATGGTACTATCCTGGTCACTTCCATCAATGCCGTCCAATGCCTCCTGCATCTCCTGCTCACTGGCCTCTAGCCCAGAGGAGCTCATGAGTTTGCTGTCCTTATCCTCCGCTGTGATGATGTTAGTCGATGATACTACACCGCCTGGTAGCGGATAGAGAGTGAAAACTAGGATAGGAAGGATTCAACTTACTTTTAGGTTCTACCAACAGGTTTTCTTGCACCTCGCAGTCTGTAAGTGTCGAACCCTCCCCGACCTCGCTCCTCTTGCCTAGGATGCAGCGAGTCAGTTTGCAGCCTTTGCCCACCACCACGCCGTCCATAAGCAGACACTGGAACAATTTGGCACCCTCCTTAATCTGACAGTTTGCTCCAATGACGCTCTCTTTGATAGACGTCTTTTCTTCCACCATTACATTGTCGGCAATCAAGCAGTCCTGCCTTGTTATGGTTGTCCGCGGTTTGACACCTTCGGGATATGCAACCTTTCTCGAATGAGCAAATGCGGACGCCGCCTCAGGACCAGTTTCCTCGACGGAAGGAAGCTTTGCCAGCTGCAGTGATACGGCAAGGAGAAGCTGGGCTGTGTCTACCCGGCGGAGCAGTGGACCATCCGCACGATCAGGGTGGATGTAGGCCAGAATTGGTGGGACAATAGGATCCTTTGGTTTAGCTAATAGTCCGTCGTGTTGTCTACCCCGGAAGTCTGCAGGGGGAGATGTCTCATACGACTCGCGTGCTCTCCATGGGGACTCAATAAGGCTGGCGTCTGCCGCGGATTCGTTCCCACGTGGCGACCTATCAATATCCGACTCCTCGGTGTAGCCCCCGATGACCTTCTTCATCCCTAGCTTGCCGAATAGCCCTGTCTCCCAATTTGTTTTCGCCCACCAGCCGATGACGTCTTCTCCAAGCGTCTCCAGACGCTCGTTCTCTTCGATGAAGTTCAAAATCCACTTGGGTAGAATGTAAATGTGTGCGTCCCGATGCGTTGTTAGCATTCTGAGCCTAGGATGACTACGCAATAACCCGTGGCGTATCGGGAAGCTCTTCTTCTCGTCCACAAGGTCGTTAAGGGAATCCTTTGGCATAGCGTAGGTTAAGTACGAGAGGTTCGGTAATAACGAGTCCTTCGACGTAGGTACCGTAGGTGTGGCTATTGGCGCGGTTACGATAAAATCGGTTTCCTCACCCTTGATAGGGTTGGCCGTCTTCGTCTCGTACCATACACCTAAACCGCCATTGCAGTATGGTGGTTCACCATCACTAAGTAGGTCCGGAAGACTCGCTGCTTTGACCATCCATGCCTGCAAAAGCTTATCACCGCCTAATTCACATACCAAATCACAAGGTAAGACGACAAAATCAGAGGTGATGAGCTCTTTGATTTCGGGGAGCCTCAGTATCTCTGCGGTACCTGTGTTTTGGTCAAGCCCATTGGGTGCCACAAGATCCGGGCGCGGGTGAGGTAAGGCCGTGAGAAAGGGGTTTGTGTTCAGTGCCGTGGTAATAGCATCGGCAGCTGAAGGAGGGCAAACGAGAGTAATACTGGTGATTCCCGTGCGATAGCAGAAATCAATGGGATACCAGACCATGGGCCGGTTGGCGATGGGTAATAACGCCTTGGGGTTTTCATCCGGATTTGATGTGAAGGTCGGGAACGAAGAACCCGGACCGCAGAGGATGAGGGCTTGAAGGCCCGTGGCAGGCATTGATACGGCGTGGGGCATCTCGAGCAGCCCAGCCGAGACCGAGGCCTGATGGAGGGGTTGATGAAAACTAAGGGGCCTCCTTGGATGAGATGTGGCGGTCTAGTAAAATGTTAGTACGAACAATAATTTTTTTTTTTTTTTTGGGTTTTTTTTTTTTTAATTTTCTATCGTCCTTGATTTATCTTAACTTACCTGATTAAGATGGCGATAGACTGAGTGATAAAGAATGTCACGATTTTATGTGCTTGTTCATTAATAAGTTTGAGTCACTCACGATTTCAATTTCAATGCATAACGCTGCGATAGCTCTTATCGGAATGTGGCATGTATCCATGTACCTAATCGATACGGGCAAGTCGATAGTAAAAGTACCTTAGTAGGTAGGACATACCCACTCTCCCCAAGTTTCGGTCTGCGTCCAATTGAATAACCTTGAACCAATTATGGAAGTTCCAGGTGAAGCGTTTCCCTTCCAACCAATCAAAGGCATCAAGCTTAGCCGTATCCCGATCTACCAATGAATTTCGTGCAGGGAATCAGCAGCTCAGGAGCTGAGAGTGAGAAAAAAAAGCTACGACCAGCCACCTCGGTCCACATCGTAATCGGACAGTTTCACCTCAAAGAATTACAACATTGAATTGTAAAAGTTGACGGCATTCGCTCATACTTTCGCAAGATACGACATGCTACGAGTCAAAAGCGACACGCTACTTGATCTTGTTGCTACCACTTAGAACCTGGAGATTGCCTTCTGCTGTTATTAGAGGTACGAAAGGCTCATCGCCACCGCTTTAGCTGCTACAGAAGGCGCTCTTACACGTAGCCCCAACCCCTGTTCTGCTCCTCTATTCAATTCCTATTAGGTTAGGTGTGTTAGGTGTTACTGCTTTCCCCAGCCCGCCATTTTTCGAGGATTGTACCGAGTGAATCTGTAGCACTTTCAATCTTTATTAAACTTTTTCCAACTTTTATTCAATCCATCGGTTATTAAACTTACTAGAGGTACGTTACCTATAACTACCTACCTAAGTAATTTATAGGAGGTAAACTTCATAATTGCAATAACCGCAACTCTTCGAATCGCGACCCTATTCCCTTGAGTCGTGATTCGCATTATATTGCTTACTCCACCGCTCAGCGCGTGGTATGCAAACCACGACCTTGCGATGATCCTGTTTGAATAAATGTCGTCGTCGTACGATTCCTCGAGATCCCGTCGAAGGGGCCTCTGGGGCCACTGGGTTCCTATCGTCGTTACCCTTACCGTCGCGACTGTCGGTGTCGCTGCTTGGGCCTGGAGTCAACGGAGTAACGAACGCGAAGACGAGGAGAGCGACGCTGAGCCCGCCGATCTTGACTACGAAAACGCTGACTATGGCGAGAACCCCCCCTACGGCGCGACCGGAAGAGACTCGCGTCCTGCTATCCGGCCTGATGATGTAAGCTACGGTGTGGGTGAAATACACTCAGAGGCTACTGGTGTTTCTGCCGGATGGGGCTCGCGACGTACTCCAAGCCCACAACAGTTTTTCTCCAGCGCTAGCAGAACAGTGGCGGCAGGTGTTGCGGGAGTTGGCGCCGCCGTTGGTAGCGCTCTAGCTGCTATACGTGAGGATGACAAGAATGCATATGCCGATCACGAAACTTGGTCGGAAGAAGCCGAGGCTCAAAAGGAAAAGCCCGCCCCGCCACAGACCAGGGAATCTACCAAGCGACGGAAGACGGTCGCGGTCGTGGTGTCGGCGGACACAAACATAGATGATCTGGATGCGGATGACTTCCACGAACATGCTGTATGATTCCACTTTGCCTTGGTAATTGCGTACTTACCTGCTAATTTGCCTGCAGTCCATTCTCTCTCATATACCGCGGAACACCGATTTCTCTAAGATTAAGTTGTTCGTCCTGATATATGCGCCCGGCCTCAAGGATTCAGCCCTTGAGTCGTCGGCCAGTAACCTTCCTCCAGCTTCTTTGAGCTCGTCATTTTCAAACATTGCGAATGAGCAGTCTCAAACTCCAGGAGAGGAGGCCAAAAGCCCAGCGTGTGTAGCCTCACTTAGTATCAAAAGCTTACTTTTCCTTTGCTGACTTTGTGATCTAGCTTAAGCTCGAGCACAGCTAATACGCACTTCAATTTGATGTATTCACAGGCCTCGGCCTTGGTCGAAAAGGAGACGATGGTTTTACCGTTTACTTCCCCTAACGGACACGTTCATATCCTCCGCCACCTACAGCCCGAAGTAATCTATCTCCAGGAATCACTAGCCGGAGAAAACGGAGGCGTAATTACTCAATTGCAAACTTGGCTCAAGTACGACGTTATTCTTGTCGTTGGAGTTGATGGTGGCCATGGTGGGCTCGCCGATAGCGATTCGGAGGCCGAAAAGCCAGAGAAAGAAAAGAAGGATTACCCGTGGTGGCAGCGAGAAGAACGAGTCGGGCGAGGAAGGGGTGTGGTGGTGGTAGACAGCGTAAGGGTTGGTGACGACTGGGCGCGTCGGGTGCAAGGTAAGGAGTGATTGGTAGAATCACTCTATGAATGGTGATGAGAATAGCATGCATGAATTGGTGGTCTTTTCTTGATGGTTTTTGGATGGAATATTGACGCTAGGTTACGCCACGGGGTAGATATATGATTTACCCCTTTTATATCCTTGGGTTAGTTGTACTTCAGTAGGAGTAATAAACAGGTATATTTCGAGGAGCTGCTTGATTCGGCTGTACTTTATGAGCACTACGACTACATCGTATTCCGATGCGTATTATAACATATCATCCCGAGTATGTTTAATTTGTTGCGGTTTGTTGTAATAGTAGAGGGCATATGATGATTAAGATAGTATTTATTCACTTAGACAAAGCACGTCACGTGAGACTCAAACCACCTACTATGAGAAAGGCTAATGACTTCGAAATGAGTACCTCTTATGTAGGTAAGTACATTAGTAGGTAGTACTTTGTAAATGTGGCTTGTGCTGTAGCCACTTTTCGCTTTCGACTAAACCTTAACCTCTGACTTGAACCTTTCAATGCGGCTGATGAGGCTCAATTCAAATTAACGATTTATGCCAGAGTCGAAGTTCCAACTTCTTTTCCGTCACTAACTAACATACGTTCAACCCCACACAAAGCATTCTACAACAATCTCCTCCTTCTATTATCGGATTTTTTTTTCCTGGATGCGCCGTATAAATCATCGTCGCATATTATTCAATGTAATTCGAAATCTCGTTGGATGAGCGGCCTTTTGTCAATTCTCTTCGAATCCGTCGCGCGCGCATCCTAAATCGGCAAGGAAAACTAACACGTCGAAATCACGTCGCGATCAATGTCCATAGCAAAAGACAACTTGTTTCAGCTCTTAGTCCCTAGCCGCTACTAATTGGGCGCCATTTAGTCGCTTCGTAGTGCGCAGGGCTCTGCGTCCTCAACCATGGCTCCTGTCGTCGCCGTCCCCCCTCCGCCGCCGACTCCCAAGATCAAGCGTCCACCTCCACCCGGTATCCAGACAAATGGCGTATCTTCATCACAATCTTCACCTTCTCCGAACATGACCGCAAAGCGTCCTCCTCCTGCAGTGGCGAAGCAGCAGCAACAACAACAGGCATCGAACTCCACCACTACAAATGGCACTAACGGAAATACTCATCGACCGGGCGTGGCCCGTTCAAGACGCGACACATCTAACCAGGTCCCGGGACGTAATCAGAGGAATAATGCATCTCTGAGGTCGGCTACCTTGGCTCCCGATACGTCCTTATATAAGTCGTTTGAGCCTCGCCCAGATGGTGCGCATTTTCCAGCTTCATCCAGAATTTACTATTATAGACCCTTTGGCTAACGTCCCTATAGTCGTTACAGACTCCTATATTCTAAAGAAATATTCCGGGCACCCCCCGTCACTCATCGTACATCTACACCCTACGCATTTTCGATTTGATATGCAAGATAGCGTTTTCCCCTACAAATCTCCGATGAGGGCGTTCCTAGATCACGTCAGAAGCCGAACGGTACCTCACGACATGTTGCAGGACCTGAACGAAGCTGGTGTTGCTTTCTACGAGGGTTGCCTGATCGTACAGGTACACGATCACAAAACTGCCGCGCAAGTTAAGGACATTGCGCGCCCGGCTTCGAAAACTACCTCGGAGAAGCCCTCCTCGATTCATAACTATAACCCTTATATCACACCTTCTCCCTATGTTCCATTTCCCAAGGAGAGCACCGAAAACGGACTCCAAGAGGGCGACGTGAAGCCTCCGCAGAACGACTCTGGTGATAAAGAGAACATGCCGGCTCCACCGGCTCCTACCGATGGCCAGAAAGGCAAGGTCCAAGCGGAAGTTAAGATATTTACAGTCGTCCTTCACCCAACACCGCAAAGTTTACACATGGACTTAATGATCAAGGCTTGTACGCCACGTGGATCTGGTGATGCGAAAGCCAACGGGGATTCCAACGGCGTGCCTCCCACCCCCATATCCGCTGTGCCTCCTACGCCAACGGCAGCAAACATGCCGCCACCAGGTAAGAAAATTAAACGAGAGAAAATGGAATTGGATGGGAGCAATATCTACGCTGCGGAAGCACAGATTCTGCTAGCAACCTCAGCCCCGTTACACTTAGAAGTACCTAAGAACAAAGAAGATGCCGTCGCGCTCTTGTGGAAGCGCATGGATGATCCGAAACACTCCGACGCACCGCCTAAACCGAAAGCTCGAAAGCGAACTGTGGCTGAAAGAGCCGCTGACGAGGCGTTGGCTGCGGAGCAAGAGAAATATATGCTTACGTACGACGAGCGTCGTTCCGCTAATACCGGTGGTGCTCAGACTGGTGCTGACGGTGCTGATGGTGACGGGCAATCCGGCGCAGCTACGTTTGAGCCTCGTTTCGAGAGGTTCAAGGTTCTTGCTGATATTAAGAGTGCGCATAAGGCTAAGAAAGAGCAAGAGAAGATACAGCAAGCAGAAAACGAGCGCAAGCTTCAAATCCAAAAGCAGGAACAAGCAGCTTTATTACAACGGCAGCAAGCCGAACAAGAGAAATCGCGCCGCGAAGAAGCTCAGCGGCAAGCGCAGATACGGCAGCAACAACAGCAGCAGCAGGAAGCCCAACGTCGCGCTATCGCCCAGCAGCAAGCCCAAGCCCAGCAACAAGCTCAGGCACAGGCTCAAGCGCAGGCGCAGGCGCAGGCTCAGGCCCAAGCTGCACAATCGCCACCCAACGCGCAAATACCTCAAATGGCGCAATCGTCACATGGTCATCCCGTACAAAGCGGACTTTCCAATAATGTCATGTCTGCCCAAGCTGCCCACAGGTTTCCCCAGCAAGTTTCTCAAGCACCGGTCTCGTCTCCAGTCGTTCGGCAGAACACACCGCAGAACATGTCGAGCCCTATGGTTGGAAACGCGCCGATGCAGCAAACCAATTCGGGTATGGGCGCAAGTCCCCAAAGACCGTCTTCTGTCGTGCAGAGTCACGGGCCAATGTCCGCACCGATGGCTGTTAGCATGTCGGCAAGAGGTAGTCAGCAGAGTCACCCGTCGAACACGCCTCGTATGCCGAGCGCAACACCGCAGATGTCTCACGGCACGCCGATCAATCGACCGATGCCCACACCCCGGATGAGCCAAGCCAGTCCGCCGCCGAACATGATGGCCCAAAACTCGCACATGAACCAAATGCTCCTGGGCAATCAAAATATGAGCCATAATATGCCTAATCAGCTAGTTGCGGCTCAGATAGCACAGCAGCAGCGCCAACGTATCGCTCATCAGCAACAGATGCAGGCGATGCAGAATGGGATGATGAACGGACAGAACCCTCAAATGCATAACCAAGTGTTACAAAATCAGCTTATGCGGCAACAGATGATGGGTATGAACATGCAAAATCCCAATATGCTAAACGCTGCTCAGCAGGCTCAACAAGCTCAGCTCGCCCAACGATACCAGCAGCAGATTAACAGCATGCAGCAGCAGCACCAGCAGATGCAAGGCCAAATTCCCAATCAACAAATGGGCAACCAAAACTTCATGGGCGCTGGTAACGGCATGAGCCCTGCTCAGATGGCTGCCATGCAACAGATGCACATGCAACAACAACAAGGCCAGCATCCAGGAAACCAACCCAACGCCTTGGCCATACAGATACGGCAGAGGCAGCAGCAACTTTACCGTGCGAATATTGCGCACTTTGCGGAACGATTCGGTGGCCCTCAGAATCTGCCTCCCGAGGTACACGAGCAATTCAAACAAAACTGCTTGAAGAAGGCCCAGGAGAGTTTACAGCGTGAGATTATGCAACGGCGACAGCAGATGGCCCAGAACATGCAAAATGGCATGCAAAACGGCATGCAGGCCGGTATGCAGAACGGTATGCCCAACGGGATGCAAGGCGGTATGCCAAACGGGATGAATGGAATGAATGGGATGATGCAGTAAGGGATGATGGCCGAGATATCTTTAGAAACGGAGGGGCTACTCTCACGCTCATGTTAGGATTGTACAACCAGAGAGGCTCGGGTCGGATGGGCATCAGATGGCGTGTCATTTATGCGTGCGACTTACTTATACGGCGTTCACGGGAGCAATGGGGCGGCGTAAAGGGGGGTTTTCAAAGCCGTAGCATTATCGGAGTGTCCGTTCGGACCAGGCGGGTCAGGTTTATTTCCATTATACCCATTTTGCTAGTTTCGCTACGGGATCACGAACAACAGAATATGTTGGATGGAAGGGATCCTTTAGATAAGAATCGAACAACTATTGTATTAATACCGGCTAGGTTGGTTACCTAGCATGTGTCTCTGATATCTAGAGGTAGGTAATATGTACCTCGAAAGAAGGGGTCACGTGAGCATTATGATAACATGCGATAGCATGCACCTAAGACCTTTATGTGCTTAAGCTAGGTAGTGTAGGTAATACGTACCTACATACCTAGGTACCTAGATATGTTTACGTAATCGTCGGCGCTTTAAAATGTATAGGCTGTAAACCCCTGCAGGCCTATGACGACGAGCCGCGAAGAAGGAGCAAGAGAAAACCCAACAAGCTTTCAAGTACCGCTTAAGCCAAGTGGACGCTACTTCACTTTAGCTCATTCAAGCATCGAAAGACGTCCGAGGATTTGAGCATCGCATCGAAGCATCGGGGCATGTGAGATCTATAATCGCGAATAAGGCTTGGTCATCTCTAGCTTTTGATTAATACTACTGCTCATCTGATGCTTTGGTAGATCTCTTATTTCTTTCATTAGCTACCTAGCCACGAACGTTTTCCCTCTTCATCTCATTTTATTATTGTTTTGTCACATTGGCACATTGTCACATTGTCACATCGTCACGCCGTCACGTCGTCGCAGCTGCGCGCCAAGGTTGATTCAACTCTCCAAAGACCCAAACTCATAGGCTTAAACCGAATCCTATTCATCACTTCAATAACCATCCTCCGGATCTAAAACCCAACCCCGAATAATTCGGCTCTTTACAGCTCTTTACAGCTCAGTTCTTCTGCGGTACCGACGGACCCGATCGCCTCAACTAAACCCTTTCTTCATACAACATGAAAGTCCCAACAATGCATGCGGCAGATGCCGTATTGCTTCTGTCCTTAGTACTAGCTCCTCTACAAACAGCTGCGATGCTCAACTGCGAATCTGTTGTTGCCGATAAACAAAAATTCAATCTCAAGCCTCTTGGTGGCCCTCACTCCATCATGACGAGTCGCATCTTAGACGGCAAAGTTCATAATATGACGTACACCGTAGATATTTGTCGATCTCTAGGCAAGAAGAAAGGTGCAAAGAAGGGCGAAGAATGTCCCAACGGAACCCGAGGTATGATTGTATCGTCGCATCTCTACATTCTCAGCCAAATAGCATCTTAGTTAATCACTATTCACGTTCTAGTATGCGCCATCAAACGCGTAGACGACCATATCGATAAAGCTATCCCGATCGCCGGCGAACTACGAAACTTTGGCGGGGGTGACTTGGATCACGAAGTCACACGACTCAAGACCTCGGACTCGAATTCGGACTCGAAGAAAGAAGGTGTGCTCCTGGTGATGAAGGGCGGCTTCGACAGGACAGACAGCGGCGTGAAGAGAAGGCAGAGGGCTATCATAGAATTCCTCTGCGACAAGGATCGAAACGGAACCGAAGGCGAATACGATCCTGCCGATGATAAGTACGAACCTAATCCCGACGCGGCTATGGCTCGATTAAACCCTCTCCTCTTTCGAGCTGAGGACGGCGACGGAGATGGAGGAGATGGCGAAGGCGACGGCGACGGCGACGGCGATGACGAGCCACCTAAGGAGGTTCAAATCGGCCTTGAGAACGACCCGAGTTTGAAATTCAATAGTTACGAACCGCTGACCGAGGATGGAAATATCGACGTCCTGCGGTTGACCTGGTCATCCAAATATGCCTGCGAGAATAGGGACAACGAGGACTCCGATGAAGAGCCAGGTTCCCACTGGGGTTTCTTCACGTGGTTGGTTATTATGTCAGTGGACACCCCTTTTCTATTCAGAACTATGGATGTTGTTACTGTCTAGGTAGCGTAAGTACTAATTATAAAATCCAGCATCTTCCTTGGAACCGCGGCCTATCTCATCTTTGGTTCGTGGCTCAACTACAACCGCTATGGAGCTCGAGGTTGGGACCTCATCCCGCACGGCGATACTATCCGCGACATTCCGTACCTACTAAAGGACTGGACCAGGAGGGTGCTGAACACGGTGCAAGGAAGCGGGAGTCGGGGAGGTTACAGCGCTGTGTAAATGTGGTGGGCGATGTGGCATGAATGGTTTCGTACTTTCAGATATGAGGTGGCCGTTCTATACCGAACGTCTGCCTAGTAGTTGTGGAGCTCAATCAATTCTCTCGGCGTTTGGACGGTGGCATATGGGTTTGGCCTAGAGCCGTGTGTGATGCGATTGCTTTGTACTATAGGCTACCTAGGAAACTAGAAATGGATTCGTAACGTTATTTTATGTGTTACTGTGAATACAACACGCTCAATGGAAGATGGGAATAGTTGAAAGGTAGAATGCTTGGGCGATATATCCCAGCTTGGAGGACGGATTACCTGCCTTAGGTAGTATAAAGCTATCGGTTAGGTGTATTGCCTGCCAAGGCAATTTAGTTACCTGTTGCCGGTAACTCTCACTTATGCAAGCCATGTTAACTATAGAAACCAAATATATCGTGGTAAGTTTTTAGTGGATCATGTAAGTGTACATGAATGAATAGCCTCACAGCGACACCGTAAAGTCAGAAATGGAACTAAACTCCTCTCCCCCTATTTCCTCCCCCTTTTCAGGTTCTGGTAACACACTGGTTTTACCAGTTTCTATTTCAAAATACACGAGCTACCTATACACTATTCAAGCCCTGATAAGACTCTGTACTTTAAACATTCTTTAGATGTCCCTATGTTTCCGATATCTTCGTCGTCTTTGAGATATACAATGCTAATGCCTATTACTACTTCACAACACCAAGATTGGACTGGACACATTATAGAAACAGAATATATACCAATGCGTTGTATTTGAGTTGCCTTTAAGTAAAGGGAGTGTCGTGTCGCTATAACTTAGGTACCTAATCTATCTATCTAATCCTTCTGCTTCATGATACGCCAAGAAATGAGTGAGTGCATTCTGATCATAACCACTTCCCATAGTTGGTGGCATTCCAAAGTTTAAACACGTCCTCGCAGGCCCGAACTGCCGCCTCTCAGAAATGGAACTGGAAATTCCCATCCTGCTGATAGAGCTGCATGCCACTTTGGAGCATGAAGGAATGCATCATGTTCTGGTGCTCGAGGAGATCGATCTCCCGAACATAGCCGTTTGCGCCGCCTTTGATGCACCCAATGACAGTGCAAGGGAAAGGGGGGACTTGAGGCAGCGAAACTTGGCTACCGTTGCCAGCGTCGGTCGCAGCCGATCCCGCAGCGATAGAAGCGGCGGTCGTAGGAATACCGCCCGTTCCCTGCTTCGGTAGCTTATCTTCAACGTCAATTTTGTGAAACCCTTTTAGGTGCTGGACCAAGTGATCAAGGCGGTGAAAGCCTTTAGCCCCCTGGTGACGCTGGCAGTAGCCGCAGGGGTACGGGGGCATATTGGTAGACTGGGCTTTGGCGTGTCGTTTGAAGGCGTCCAGTCGACTGAATCGTATTCCACAGATGCAGGCGTATGGTTTATGAGAATAATCTTTGGCGTGTTTGTGGAGCTGCGTAGTATTTGGGAATATACCTTGGCATTCGATGCAACAAAGCGTGCTGAGTTTTTGCCGGGTGAAATCAGTAAAGCAATGTAAAAAAAAAACTTACGCTTCTTTGCTCGGCTGTCCGAGCAAAGAATGAGTGGTGATTGGTAGCATATCCTGCATGGCACCATGCTGGTCATTCGAGAGCAAGCCATTGGCAAGGTTGTCTCCAGTGAGGTTGAAGAAGGCGTCGCCGCCGAAGTAGAAGTTAGGTACCTGTCCGTTAATGTCCATGGTTGTGTGATACCTGAAGGCGAGAGTATGGTGAAAGACGTTAGGCTATGATTGGACGAAGAAGGGATGATTTGCCGAGTCTAAACGATGGGCATCCATGGCTTCTTGTCTCTGGGCGTAGGTTGCGCCGCCAAGAGACTGAGTGATGCTACGGATAGGAACTTTGAAGATACATGCTGCAGAATTCAGCCCAAGGGTGGAATAGGGTGGAGGTCCTGCATGTTTAGGGTGTGAGGCTTTGCCATTGGTTTTTCATACCCATGCTTCTGCAAGCCAACATGCGGACTCGAAGTCTTGGTATTTTTCTAAATAGTATAGAAATTTGGAAAGATTGAATTGAATTAGCTTGTTATATGAAACTGTATAGAAAGCTCTCTTTAAGGGATTATCAGCCCTAGGCTATAAACGCTCTCATGGGATGCGCATGACATCTCGATCAAGCGCTGATCATTGACTCCAAATATGCCCTCTTACTAGAAAGCAACCATGGGAACCCATGAATCGTGTATATCCATTTGCATCACCCCAGCGCATCAATACGGTTTGTGCCAAGATGGTGAGATCTTCAATCGACATTGGATGCATCACTATGACGTGAAAACGATGGAGCGGCTCAGATGGAAAAGTCATGGAGCAGCTATATAACTATCGTTGCCTAGTGGGAACTTTCCAAATAATCGAATTCCTCCATCTACAATTGAAACATTTTCCTCGCGAAAAGAAGAAGATCCGACTTACAAACACAACTCATCAATCCATAATCATGTCGACCGGTGGCACAGGCGGAAACCCGATCCAGGGATTGAATTACGGGGCCACGGCGGGACAGCAGAACGTCGATCTATCGGACGACCCCGACCCCAAGGGGACGGCAGCTGGATATGTACGTCTTCCCATCGATTCATCTGGAGTAATCGCAACTAATAACGTGGCCGAGATGTTAGGTCCCGGACCAGAATCAGGGTAAATCCCTTTTCGGCACTATTAAAGATGCCCTCAAACCAGGCGATACCAAAAAACATCAGCAACAGCAGCAGCAAGGCTCCGGGTTCCGAGGCGATTTCACCCACGACGGCCGACATGGCGGCGTCGAAGAGACTATGATCCCGGGACACCGGGATTACGACGAATCCCAGGAAGGCCCGCAGACCCACCGCGACGGCGTCCGGACCGACGGAGGCGGCGTGCTCGAGTCGCTGATGCCGGGGAACAAGAACCGTAGCAATAAGGAGCGAGGGGGCATCTTTGGCGCTATGAAGTCCGCCGCCGACAATACTCCCGACGTTCCGGGCGCACTGAAGAAGGCCGCCGGAGGTGGGGACCCGGGAAGCGTCGGACAAAGCATGCATGGTGGTAATAGTGGCGATGGGGGTAACGAATCGGGTTTGAAGAATAGCGGAGGGCTGACGGGGAGGACGGAGAAGAACTCCAAGTTCGACAAGTTTCCCGCTACGGGGAATTACTTGGGCCCAGAGCCAGATTCGGACTCGGCGACTAGAGTCTCGGCATTTGATAGCCAAGGTTCCGTCGGCCATCAGTTCTCGGTATGTAGACACTAACCTTTGTTTCCAATTTCATGATCGCAAGTTCGTTATTCTAGCTGGTATGTGCGTATTCGCTGACACGCTTTGAGCGTCTAGTCCGAGGGCGCGATCGGTGGTACAGCACATAAGATTGGTGGTCCATTCTCGAAGGAGGGTGTAGTCGGACGCCAGTTCACTGATAAAGGGGCTGTTGGCGGAACTGTCCAGGATACTATCGGTCATGGAGACCAGACGAGGAAAGGAGCGTAATTAACCGGTGATGCATACGAGTATGAATAATCTATTGATAGTTAGTAATTAAAATAGTAAACTTCATCTTGCTAGGATTCCTAAAACTTGAGGCAGTGTACCACTGTTGAGTTCACTTTCTGTACCTAGGTAGGTAGTTTATGCGAGTCCCGAGTTGTCCCTGCTCTAGATCGACTTATAATGTACGGTATTAAAAAAGCGAGTTGACTGAAATATGTCGAGGATTAACCTAGAAATGGACGTAAGTTCGAATTTCTTATGTTTATTACCTACCTAGCTCTCGACTCCTGGTATTCTTTATTACATCGTTATGCGGCGGCATGAATATCTAACTTGGATGTTTGGGAGTTTTCAACCTCTTGGATTCGGCGCATCATCTCATCTTTCCACGCGCGATATTCCTCTCGCTTTTTATCGGTCACGTCCCACTTGCTCTGAAGCATAGTATCGCCCCTCTGGATATGAAGCTTCCCGCTGAATTGCCCATCATTACCATCCTCCATTCCCTCGTCTTCACCGTCCACATCCGTATTCTTTGTTTTGACCATGTGTTTAATACCAGCAAACCACTCTTCTTCCTGCCAGCCGTTTTCAACAACCTTAGCAACGGCGCCGTCTACATCTCTTGACTTGATATCTGACCACCCGATCCAGAGCTCATCCTCATCCATACCCGTTACGCTAACGTTCTCCTGTGCTCTCCCTATAACGTTGAGGATGGATTTTCGCATCCGTGCGTATTGTGGATCATCCAAATCCTTTCCTTGTTCTAAGACATATACCTGGGATGAAACAAGAAAATATACGGCCGCAAGCAGTGGTGTTAAGTGCTCGTTAACCCATTCGTCTTTAGTTCGCTTCCCGTGTGGAGTGGCGATCGTCTGCATGCCGGCTAGGACGACTCGTCCGATACGTTCCTCATCCAGCTCTTTACACATAAACTGAATAGTCGGTCGAACCCAAGCCGGTAGTGCGCTTATGCTTCCTCCTGCTTTTCTCTTAGCGGGGATCGGCGGCGGCTTACTCGCAGACTTCGTAGGGGTGCCATTAACCCTAAGTGCGGTAGGAGACCGAAATTTGGCCAACGATTCCTCCTTGGTAGGCGTACCTCGGGAAGGAATCCGTTGATCGCTGCCTAATGTTCCAGCTTCGCGTAGCTTTGAGCTTGGGGTCCGTACCCGCCCTGATCGTCCCACGGCATTTGCAGGTAAGACATTGTTGAGATGGGTATATAGTCTCTTGTATATTCGAGGTGGGACAGGAGGTCTGGGTTGAATCGGTGGAAGGTCAAGAGTTATCTTCAGGCGTTCGCAAGCTATATGAGCACATGCGTATGTCCGAGCTACTTCTTCTTCGGCCCTTAGCGCACCAGCACTATGACGGGACTGTGTAAGTAAGGAAGATGCTAACTCAAGGAGAGGTTGAGGTAAGTCTTGAGAGTACGTCGGTAATAGGGAAAGGAGAGTCGGTTCTAAAGTACGGCTCATGTCGGAATTGATCTTAAGATGCCAAGAACGAAAGAGAAAAGTGTGCCGTCTCAGAAATTCAGGCTAGAAATTTAGGCTCGAATGCAGTTCGGTCAAAAGCAGAGCGGATTCAGATGTTGTTTAAAGTTGAGGAATTCAAATGACGAAGAAAGATTGAGTCCCCAGAAACATTTAGCTTAAGGTTAGACGGTCACTAAAATAAACCCCTGTCAACCCCGTACTTAGTACGTCAGTACTGCTCTGAATGCGGCCCGGTTACCTAGGTACCTAGGCTAATCTTAGCGGGTTTGGCCCTTGCAGGAAAAATGCAGGGTCATTAGCTGGGGGATCAATGATCTCACTGAGCAGAACAGGCTAACATGGAAGTCATAGTTTCTCTTATCTATTAAACTTAACTAGCTTATCTTGAAGCTAGATCTACGGATGCAACCTCCCCGGTTGCCCGGTTCTTTGCGTAACTCGTGCCTTGTCCTGTTGTCCTTTTTGATCTTTTTTTGCTGCTTCTTCTTTTATTTTACCTTTCGCACTCCCTTGTTCCTAGGTCGCGACGCTTCATTTCATTTAGTCGTTAGTATAATTCTTGATAAATCCCAACAAATCGTGTCAGAATGCGTTCCACGATATTAGCTGTAGCTGGTCTCGCCACCCAAGTCCTCGGCCACGGTGATCACGGTGGTTCGCAAAAGCCAATGGTCGACCAGAACGCCAATTGGATGACCAAGCACATGGTTGGTAAGAGGCGCTTGTTATCCGTATAATTGACTGTTGTACTTTATCTGACAATGACTATAGAGGAACACCATATTAGCGATTTTGACGCCTCGTCCTTCTTCGTCCTACACGACTACGACGCCGATGGCCAATGGGAAGCCGAAGAGATCTTGCGCACGTATGGATTAATGGACGAATCCAACAAGGACGTTCCACAATCCCGTCGCGACGAAATCCAGCGCGAGTTATTACAGCTCCTAGATGCTAATGGAGATGGGATTGTGACGCGTGACGAGTTTATCGCTTTTGTCGAGTCTGGGAAGACGCTACCAGACGTAGGAACGGGACCTGGACATCATGGCGACGACGAGTACGAGTACGAAATACATCACTGGGAGAAGTATCATGATGAGAACACTAAACTGGAAGACCTGACACACCCTGAGGACATCGAACACTTTAAGAAGCATGAGATGTTGGAAGACGAGGAAGAAAGGCTTGAGAAGCTAAACAAGATGGCTATCGTGGAGGACAACATTCCAAGCAAGTTCAGAAAAAGCAGCTAAGGAGCTTTATTGATACCCATTGGACTTGAACCTAAATAATTAGCGAGGACGGGGCGTAGTGGCAATCGAATTTGGTGGGTTGCGTTAAGAACACATACACGAATTTACGACTCGGCGCGTATTGGAGTTGATCATTTTTTTTTTCTGTATAATACGCTTCATGTTATGCAACTGGACCTTGTAATGTATAGATCGAAGACGCAGTGCCACACACCCGGTGCAAACGTCTTAACAAGCTCTGTATGCTCTACGCGTGCGGTTCTATCGGCATTGTCGTGGGTTGCCAATCCCAAGAAATACTGCTCGATATCTCCCTTGCGCTTCTCGATATCTGCTACTCCTACATTCTCATGTAGGTGGAGCCAGGCTTCTTCTGCTTTGTTGTGCGTTGCAATATCCCAAGCGTCCTTCCAAGAGGCATCACTGGTAGGCAATAAGCCACAATTGACGTGGGATATATCCAGCTTGTTTAACTCTTTAATTCTTTGCGCAGCACGTCTGTTATCTTCCAGGAAGACTATGATCCGCTCACCTCCACTTACTAGCACTTCCATGGGCAATGCAAGGTCGTGTTCATCTTTTATAACCCGCACCGACCAGCCGTTTCCCTTGGCACCACAGCGCAAGCCCTCCACGCTCCACGGATTCAGCTCCCAGCATAGTACCCGCATACCCAGTTTTGCGTACGAGAAGGTAAAGTACCCAATACCCGCGTATAAGTCAACTGCCCAGGTATCCTCCGGTGATTTTCTCTGTCCTACGTCTTTTCCGTTGTGAAAATTAAGTAGACGTGCTTTCTCCTTAATATTCCCTCGACTGAACATAGTCCATCGGGGCGCCCAAGTCTGGAACACGCCGTTCTGCCTCGTCGAGACCCAGAATGCATGCTCGAAATCCGGCACCGTATTCTCAGCAGGGGCGGGACCAAAATCCCCGTGTAGGATACGAAGGCCAGTCGGGCTGCGTAATATATTTTCTGGTGCAGGACTAGCCCCCATTTCGTGTTCCCCACAGTCTAACCTTTCGGGCGTGCTATGGCGGAGGGCAGCAGGAATCCCTTCGTTCACGGCTAGATGCGTGAGGCGCGCTCCCCCGGTCCTCTTTGAGATTTCTGATAGAATCTGGGCCCATAAAAGATCAACCTGGTCGTTAGATAGAGCTGGGAGCAGCTGTTTCCATATGGCCGTATCGAAAGAACCTGCAGGGAGTAACGCCATCGGCTCGTATACTATCCATCTTTTGGGGGCGTGAGAAAGAAGTTCGTCGAGATCCCATCTCTGAGGCTCAGCCAAAGCGCCAGCGTCAAACCACGTCTTGAGAGCCACCTCAATTGGATTCTGAGGGGGTAGTCTCTTGCGTTTTGGCCTGCTCTTTGGCGGTTCCATAGTCCTAAGTCCACCCCTAATCAGAGACTTTAGATTAAATTCAGGAAGACAGAGTTTGTACCCAAGTTATAAGAAGAAAAAAAAAAGCAGATGATTGGCGGGGTTAGCCTCTAAAGATTTCCTATTCGGGAACAATGATTGGTTCACGTTCCCTTATATCCCTGTTGCCCTATACGTCTATACCTAGGAGGTACCTAACCTATATGTATGTACATGTATCTCATATGGTACCTTATGCTCTAGGTTATAGAAATAACTTGAAATTTGAATGGCATGTAACTTTGATCTCTCACTAAGACTTAACTAATATCTATCTACCTTAGACTAAGTGGTTAAAGGCCATATAGTAACGATAAATGTCTGACGTACGAATCAAAGAGATAATATTTGTCTTCTCTCCTAGTAGATTGATTGTCTGTAAGCCTCCTATAGAGCGTGTTATTAATATAGGGGCAAATAATAGGTTTAGGGGGTTGTATTGCATGGCTGCTAGTACCCTTCAAATCCTATCTTTACCTAAACATACCCTCTTGTCATCACTTTTAACTACGCGGGAACGCGGGACAGGGAGCACGTAGAAACCAACGACCAAGATCCTAAGATGCATCCAGTGATTACCTAGATACATGTCCTAGAATTGAATCGAAGCTTAATTACATACTTCCAGACGAAGTCTAGTTGCACAAATTATATTAGATTTGTAGACGAGCATAGATTGACATGCATTATCTTAAGGGACGTGTGGCTTTCAATTTGCTGTTATCTTCTAACTGAACAAACACCGATGCAAGCAAGGCGTTGGCCTCATTCAGGCATTTTAGGCCTCAAACGGGTTGATGCAATACATCAATACATCATAGATGTAGCTTTTGACGTGCATGCATTATGAAATCGGCGTAATAAACTCCCATATGCAGGCGTGAGGACCTACGTACCACATTAAATACCTTAGGTACCTAGGTAGTCTTTAAAGGGTGTGACTTGAATAAAGCTTCCGATCGGCCTCATGTGTATAAGTGTGCTTGTGCTATCGTGCCATCCTTTCCACTGTCACTGTCACTGTGAGGTGTGCCTCAGATTATTTCAAGCTTGCCCGCACTTTGTACAACCCAAGATGCGTAACCAAGCTTCCCCTCTCCTTCAGAGTTCTAATAAAATAGGTAGGTAACTATCAGATTACTCTAATCTCTATTAAACTACAAGCCACTCGATAACATTCCGTTAGAGGACTGCCTTTAAACACCAAGAGTGTTCTAAGATAAGCGCTCATTTACTAAAAACCAGATATCTTAGCTTCTGCTCTCCAAGTATTTACTTACATCTTACATCTCACGCAGGTTTCTTTGCTCTTTCATATATGTATTTTAGGGGTATCCATGATACATAGGTACCTAACTCGTAGCCTACATGAAAAAGTATAGAACCTAATGTAGGCGGGACGTTTCGGCATCACGCGCAGCCAATTAAATTTGGATTGAACTGCTATTGGATTCTGCAGCTGTCCGCTGCCAACCGATCAAACCCACCACAACAACCCAGAGCTACCCTAGCTGCATATGCTGCAACTATCACCTTCTCACCTTCTCAACTTTATTCTCTTTAAGCGTCCCATTTCGTCTTTTCTCATCTTGTTAATCTTGTTAATCTTGTTAATTGGCGAGGCTGCGCTTTATCAACTTGATATTTCTATATCCAAGCCATAGATACCTTAGGTAGTTTTCCTCAACCCTCACGTCTTCAAAGCAGATCCTGCGCGCCAACTCCCAGCATGGAGGTCTATATGCAAGACCTCCCCCAAGGTCTTAATGACCAAGGTCTTCGTACTCAACTAATTCCTATTATCACTAATACTCTGAACATCACGGACTGGACCTGTACGAAGTACCGCGGAAAGCTCTTTGGAACTGTTACCTTCCTCTACAAAGACCAAGGCGACAAGTTTCTAAAAATGTACGGCGTTCGTAGGATGGGCCCCCGGGGGGAACGGGGAACCTTGAAGATCCTCGACGGCTGGGTCAGATGTAGGCCCAGTAAAAACACCCCAGATCAATTTCTACTGCGGTCTATGATCAAGACGGCCGAAGACCAGAAGCAACAGGAGGAGGAAGAGAAGCTGTCGCCAAATGATCAGAAAGTTTCCTTCGAGCTTCGCGAGTTCTCATGTGGCCATTACGAATACTTGAATGACAGACTTTCTTACTGCCCCGACATTAAATGGCCTGTCAAAGGTGTGGCCAGATTTGCAAGGGATTCGCTTATAATATTGTATGACTCTATCAGAGTCGAAATTCCATATCGCACTGTGGATGAGATAGTCGTCGGCAGTGTATTTCAAATACCTATGTTGACCTTGACGCTTTGGGAAGCACCTCGAATATTCCATGAAGATACTGCATCACAGGATATCGCCCTTCTCTTGTGCCAATTTGGCATTTCTGGATCTAGTATAGGCGCAAATAAAGTCTCCAGGACTCGACTGAGCCATCTACCACATACAAGCGCCAATCACGCGGCAATCCTGGGCCAGAGCCTCGTGTATGGTATTCAAGTATCGCCTGTTGAGTTCAACACTAGGCTTCAGCGGCTCAAGCAAAAGGAGAAGCTCAAGATTTCGTACTACGACTTCCCGAATGTCTTGTACGGCCAAACCTCAATGGCGGATGGGAGGAAGGCAATTAGAGCCCTACTTGATGAATACCAGGCTAATTCCTTCGTCCCTTTTGATATCCTTTTTCAATTTCAGGCCCTCGTCGAAAACGGTTATCTTCTTCCCCAGACGGTCGAGATACTACTTAAGCGTCTGCGTCAGACAGCCCGTGCCCCCTTTACCAATGGGTATCCAGGTGCCCGGGCTACCGGAAACTACCGACAGGCCACCAATAGCAACGGAATTGGTCACGCCAATAACTCATCAGCAACAACTGCGTCGTTTCCTATCTCTGCGGGTGCGGTCAAGAAGCTGTTCTCCCAGATACCATTCCCTAGTCCAAATGTGGAGGCAAGCACGTTTAGCCCAGATGAGATCTGGTCATATCTTGAGGGCAATGAAAGGGAGATCCGTCGCGGTACAACCAAGGAGCTAATATCAGAGAGGGAAAGTCAGAGCCTTGTGATGGTATATAAAGTGCAGGTTACTCCCACTAGAGTCATTCTTCTTGGGCCGGAACCAGAAGCAAAAAACCGAATACTTCGAAAGTTTCCTGACCATATCAGTTACTTCGCCCGTGTTCAATTTTGCGAAGAAGATGGTCAGGACTTGTTCTTCAACCCTAAGGTATCACTTGACTTGGTCTGGGGACGATTCAAGAGCATTCTCTTACAAGGGGTTCATATTGCCGGTCGCGATTACAGATTCTTAGGCTTCTCTCACTCCTCTCTTCGAGCCCATAGTGTGTGGTTCATGGCCCCTTTCTCGGATCACGATGGCCGCTCGCAGGACTATTTCCGCGTGATTTCGTTGCTCGGGAGATTTAATAATATCTACTCGCCCTCTAGGTGCGCCGCCAGAATCGGTCAGGCCTTTTCCGAGACTCCATTTTCTATCGACCTGTTGAGCATCGGAGCCCGCATCGAGATTATGGCTGATGTAAAATCCAAGGACGGAGAGAGAGTTTTCAGCGATGGGGTTGGGACACTGTCCAGATCACTGATGGAAGCTATTCACGCCTCCCTTCCACAAAATAGGGATACTACAACGTGCTTTCAGATCAGGTGGGCAGGTGCTAAAGGGATGCTTTCTTTGGACGACACCCTCAAGGGGATGGTAATGCGCATCAGACCAAGCATGATCAAGTTCGAAAGCGAAGATAGTCAGTACCTAGAGATCTGCGATATGGGGAACAAACCCATTCCGCTTGTTCTCAATCGTCAGATGATCAAAATTCTTGAGGATATGGGCGTCGCGAATGAATGGTTCCTTCAAATTCAAAGCCACGAGCTCGAAAGGCTACGCATGATCACTGCCCAAATCCACAATACGGTGACATTCCTTAAGAGACAAAAAGTCGCAGAGCAGATCAACTTCTCAAAATTCATTCGTCGTCTCCATAAGTTAGGGATCGACTACAAGAAGGACAAGTTTCTTTGTTCTGTTGTTGAGACGGTCATCCTAAGAGAGGTGCGCCTCCTCAAGCATAAAGCCCGGATTCCGGTTGAGAAGGGTGTCACGCTATTTGGCGTGATGGACGAGTTTGGGTTTTTAGAGGAGGATGAGATCTACGTCACATTCGAGGAAGAAAAGCTTTACAGAAAACGCGGTATTCACGTAAATCTACATAACCGGTTGGTACTGATAACAAGGTCTCCTGCTCTTCACCCGGGCGATATTCAGGTACGGACAGTAGTGGTACCTCCGGATAACCATCCTCTTCGATCACTTTCGAACTGCGTCGTATTCAGCCAGAAAGGAAAGAGAGATCTTCCTAGCCAACTCAGTGGTGGGGATCTCGATGGAGACATATACAATATCATCTGGGATAATCTTGCTGTCGACTCATCCACGGCAGAATTCGCTCCAGCAGATTATCCTCGGGTTAGCCCCCTGAATATCGGCCGAGAGGTAAAATGGGAAGATATGACGAATTTCTTCGTTGAATTTATGGCCACAGACCAGTAAGTTCAAATGAATTCACAACCCTTTCTCGGCTGCAACTATGGTCCAGGTGCTTCGCCATGTGCTTTCGCTGATATCATTCATAGGCTAGGTGTAATCGCTACTAAGCACTTGATTCTCGCCGACAGGAAGGATGCAGGTACGGTAGATGAAGAATGCAAGCTTCTTGCTGAAATGCATTCAACGGGCGTAGATTACAGCAAGTCAGGAATTCCGATCGATATTAACAAACTTAGAGGTTTGACGAAAACAAAATACCGCCCTGAATTGTAAGTAATTCTAAAAAAAAAAAAAAAAAAGAAGATTGTCATATCTACCCCCAACTCTGTAAAAAAAAAAAACGAAGAAATAATTTCACTTGGGAGTATCTGGAGCACTAACCCGATTTTATGCAGTTTGGCACCTGCCCCTCCTGCGAATATCGTCGACAAGACAGAAATCCAGTTTGAACCGGCGAAAGCCCCAGCAGCCGAAGACGAGGATGACGAAAGCGGCCCTGGACACTTATATTATAGGTCCGACAAGATACTTGGCATTTTATATCGCGCTATCGACGAAAAGAGGATTTGGAAATATGACATCCACCAGTTTGTCAGCCGTCAAGGCCCATCCGTATGGGAAGAACTGCTTCAGTATATCAACTACAGATGCCACGATTTAGGGTATGTGGATTGGGAGGCAGCCCTAGACGAAGCACGTCGTATCCGCGATGCGTAAGTGCCATCTTTCTAGCGAATAGCACTCCATTCATGATCTGAATAACTTATCTTAATTCGCAGGTACGATGACGCGGTTTGGACTGCGACTATGGAATACTCGGACAATTTCACCAAAGGCCTTTCGGAGCTTGAGGTTTTTACGGGGTATATCTTTAATAAGACAGGCGCTCAGACTCGTCGACAGCGAGACAGATCGGTCCGCCTTAAAGACGACTACGATGCAATTGCAAGATGGGTCGAAAGTATGATCCGCAAGAAAAAGGTTGACCCTAGAGACAGTGATGATGATGACGAGAATGATGACTATAGCGATAGTGGTGTAGACACAGACGACTATGGCACTAATAGCCGACATCACGACAGTACGCCACTCGAACTGAGCATTGCCTGTCTCCACGTCGGCATTGCCAATTCGAAAAGCTTCGGTAGGAACAAGGATGACTTCCAGACATTTAAGATAGTCGCTGCGCAATGCGCGCTGACTGAGTTGGAGCTAGCTCTCCAGCGACAGGAATTCGCTACGGGGGCGGCAATTGTTGCAGCGGGGACCAGAGGAGTCCCGCGGTCAGGAGTGGCCCTTTAATTCTTATAAAGTATTACGACGGTGATGATTCTTTGATAGTGATTTAGGATTGATATCGCTTACCACTCTAGGCAATATGGCCCTGAGGCTATGCCGATGGAGATATGCCTGCGAGTTTAAGGGATTTGTTGAAAGCGTTAACTTTTCTTATGTATGGGTTGGTAGGGTTTGAAATCATACGTTGGGGAATGCAGAGTGCTGAGCATCAAGTTGGTCTTCAGTCTTCTCGCCATGCTTTCGGAGCTGAGTAAGAGTGAGATCAATCCGGGTAGTTAAACGCCCGGTGTAGCACGTTGACATTGTGTCTATTAGCGAGACATATGCATGATGACGAGAAAATTGAAATAACAAAAAAAATAATAAAAATAAAAAACCATCTATATATTTGGGTAACAATTTCAACTCTTCTTCTTCTCTCTTCTTTACTACGTTGACCTATTGAATGAAGCCCCGAACCTGGAAAATACTTTGGCCTCTAGGTTTACTTTGAGAAGTAGCAGATCACGATAGCGATGGCGGACAGGAGAAAATGGTATTTATCATAAAATCAAGGGACCGTAGGTGTCCCAGCTTCATTAGGCTTAACTTGAACCGACTTAAATAACTATCGGTCTCTTCATCCTATCCCCCATCTAACTCAGCTACCTCGTGATGCGCGTCCTCGCGGGAGTGAGTAAGAGGAAGAGAGAAGTAACGTATATACAGCTTTGAATATGGTGGTAATAAGCAAGCCAACTGGTAAGTCAACAAGTTCGTGAACTTGTACGCGGAGCCAGCGAATCCCTCCAGGCCTATGCAACAAACCCCCTTTAACCTCATTCCAACCCCTCCCCTCCCCTTCCCATTTATCAATCGATTCAATCATGCCTTGCCGCCCTTTATTTATTTTGTATTTTTTCCCCTCTTCTTTGATGCGCTTCGCCCGCGGTAGGTGAATTATTTATTTCTCTCTATCCTTCCCCTTCTCTCTATCCTTATCCCTGACCGAGTTTTCCCGCTCCCTATTACCCCTGTCGCGCTCTCGCTCGCGTTCCCTCTCCTTCTCGCCCCGGTCCCGGCCTGGGGGCGCGGGACTGCTCGCGCGCGTAGGCATGTAGAAGTCGTAGCGGTCCGGGAACAGGATGATGTTGGCGAGACGGACGACTTCGGCTTCGGCGTGCGTGCTGCTGCTCGTGCTGCTGCTGCGGCTGTCCCTGCTACTACTCCGGCTCGGCGCGTCGACGTCCATTTCTACGTCTGCGTTCCGCTTGGGCGCTGCGTGATGCTTGTGGTTGTTGCTATTACTGCTGCTGCTGCTGCCGCCTTTGGCGCTACTGTTACTACTGCTGCTTAGGTTCCACGGCGCAAGACCCATGGCTTGTAAGCCTTCCTCGCCGCCTACCTCGCGGATGTCTTTCTCCCCGAGACGCCCTGTGTGCGGCGCTTCGCTTCCCAGACCTGTGCCCGTGGAGTCGAAGTCTGGGCCTGGATGGCCGCGGAGGAAAGCTTTACGCTGGCGCGCGAGGAACAGGGCGTTGGTTTGAGTAAGCGGTGCTGCGGGCGTGTAGACCAGCATGGAGGTCGTATCGCCAGCTCCGGATTCGCTAGAGGACGTCTGCGGCCGGCCGGTAGAGCGGTAGTTGGTGTTGGAGAATTGGTATGCTTGGTCAGGATGCCAAATTATGTAGTCGCCGGCCTGCAATGTAGGCGGCGTAACTAGACTCTTATCGAGCTGCAAATGAGGGTGCCACGCTGCAGTCACACGTTGCGCGTGACCGGGAACTGCACCGTGTATTATTGTCGACTGGTCCTTATCGAGGGCCCAGTTCGACGCATCGAGGTACGCATTCCACTCTTCTTCGCTGGCGCCCTGCGGGGGCGGTCCCTTCTTTGGTGAAAAGAAAGGGCGGAGAAGAAAGTAAGCTGTTGATAGCTTTGGCGAAGGCAGCAGCCGAATCATTCCTGGCTCGACTACCGTCAACGCGAGAATGCCCTGGAATAGGCGCAGCATCGAACATGCGCCCGCACCGTTGTATAGATCCGACGTCGCGTTGATGCGTCCCGCCGGATCCCACGCATCGTAGGATTCCCAGTCTCCCCTGAAGACGGCGTCGTATAGACCGCCGCGCCCGTAGCCGTCCTGCTCCCAACGCTCCAGACTCCCATTATCGATCTGCGCGATCTGGGTAGAGGACGTCGCAGCTGCGGCGGCGATTAAGGAGTCCTCGTGCGTCGCGGCGAGGGCGCCGTTTACGGTGAGGTGGCCGTTAGACACGGACTCTATTCGGATTCGGTCCGCATACGTGATGGGGAACCTCGTCGCGAGCCGGTCGTCGTTGTTCGCGTTCCATAGCGACATGGCGAACCGCTGTGCCTGCAAGACGTTAGGATGCGCGCGCGAGCGCACCTGCGCGGGGGTCCAGAAGAAGTCGAAACAAGTAGGGTCCTGCGCCGGCGGAGGCTTGTACTCGTGCTTCGTCTCGAGGTACTTCTTAGTCTCCTCGACCCAGGCGCTCGCGTCGGCGGAGGGAACGACGCCTTTTATTACGCCGATGCCGTGCCGCTTCAGCTGCTCCCCGAACGGCGCGACCTTGGCGGCGTCGTCCATGTCAGTGAAGTCAATTGACGGGATCAGGCCGGAGCCGTGCTCCTCGATATACTTGATTTCTTCGCGGAGCGCGGCCAGGAGCCGACCCCACGACGCTTCTAGCGCCGACTCGTGGCCTGCGACGAGTCGCTTCTTGAGACTGCCGAACCGCGAGGGTAGAGGCACCGGCTCCTTGCCGTAAAATGATAATACTGGAGGCTCCATGCTCTTGGTAAAAGGCCTCTGCCTGCTTTTTGAATTCCTGCCTTCTTTATGATCGCCGTTTCTCGTCCTTTTAATCCCAATTACCCCTATTTGTAGTGGAAATGATATTGTACTTATTCCTGTAGTTTTTTGCGGTGCTGTTGTTGTTGTCGTGGTTGTCGCGGTTGTCGCGGTTGTCGCGGTTGTCGCGGTTGTGGATGTGATCGTCGTCGAGTTCGCTGCCGCTATCGACGTTGAAGAGGAGGATGTTGTAGTGGTGGGTTTAGTGGTCGCCATTGTGACAGCGGCACTACTTGGAGTTGTGTTGGCTGTCCCTGTCCCTGGCCCAGTCCTAGTTTCAACTCCAACTCCAGCGGCGGTAGCGGTAGCGGTAGCGGTAGCGGCAGCGGCAGCCATTGCGCTCTCGAATTGTGAGGGGAGTGCAGCGGCTGTGCGCTGTACCACATCTACGTTGGACATGCTCAACCTTTTCCCTTTTGCCCTTTTTTTTTTCTTTTACCTTATGCGTGCCCCCGTGTCTTGTGATCCCTCTGTCCCTTCAGTGCGCTGTGACTCGGCCATTCAGATTCCGTTTTCTGTCTTCGCCCACCTTGGGTGCCGCGGGGTCGAGCAGGGACTAAATACTGTAGGTATGTCTGCTACTGGTAATGCTACTGGTCTGTTGTTATGTACGTACGTATGTATGTAAAGCTAAAGCTTTAACCAGGTTAAAGAATACCCTTCCTCTCTACCCCATGTCGGACTTGGCTTGCCCCTCGTTCCCCCCCAGCGTCAGGGGTCTTCTCCCATGCGGCAGCCCGGGCCGAACAGGCATGGATGCGGCGCACTCTTTTAGATTGACGAGCCGGCACGCAGCTCCGCGGTCCAGCTTAGGCCAGTATGGTCAGTATGGTTCCAACGTTGGGGCCTAGCCCACCATTGGACCGTTAGAGACTTTTCTTGTTCGACGGTCCGCCTCACTTGGAGCTAATGCTTAGTCGATCAAGAGCTGACACTTGGATTGAAGGGATTAACAACCGACACGCCTAGATAGATTGCCCCTAGGGTTATCCTAGAATCCTTGGAAACAAGCGCATCTATAAACTAACCTCAAACAAGGGGAGGCCAAAAGAGAAAAAGGACCAAGAAAAAAAAGTCTGGAGCCACATCTTGTTGTCTCTTTTCCTCCAGACCACTCCGAGTCTCCGAAGCCACTACTATAACTCATTCCGTCCACGGCAACCGTCAATCCCTATCGGCGTCTTGCTATTGGTTGGGAATTCAAAGCACTGCGAATTTCCCGTCGAATCTCATCCGGTTCATCTACATTGCATGATCCATCCAAGATGAGCTTTTGCTAAGCCATGTCCCGAAGCGATCCATTAAGGAAAGAGAATCGTGACTTACCAAGACGGGACGGAATTCTTGATCTTCGTCTTTCCATTTACCTTCTGCCCCCTACCTTACTTTACCTTACTTTACCCTTACCTTATGTACATCGCGAGCTCGCAAGAGAATTCTACCGGGACACGGGCCACGTGCCGTTTGCCACCCAGCTTCAGAGATATTTTACCCCGAAACATCCCCTGTAAGAGACGGGACGTGTCTGTACGTGGTCCTTGCAAGAAGATCACAAGCAAATGAAAAAAGGCCATTATTTCCCCGGGGCGGGCTGGAGCCTCGACATGGGCTTCTTTTTTTTTTTTTTTTTTTTTCTTTTCTCTATTTAGTCCAGCCGCGTAACCCAACCCTAAAGCAGCTTTGGATCCCGGTTTTTTTTTCGTCTTTTCCTTTTACAAGTACCCAAATCTAGTAATCATATCGCAGGAAACGCTACGGGTATGCTAAGCGGCGGAAAAGCAGGGCAGCTCTGCCAGGGCTTCCGACCTGCTGGGTCGTGGGTAACGTTACGAAGTTCGCGCTTCTCCGTATACAGATCCTTTTAGTGCTTTTATAACCCGAATACGCAGAGTCACCTGTAGTTATAGTGACGCCGAGAGATCTGACCCGTAGTCGTATACAGCTAAGCACGATGCGAGGCAACATTCTAGAAACTTTGGCGGAAACATATTAGTGGTAAAACGGTATCACGCAGTTTTCAGTCCTCGGTTTTGATTCCCTTGAAACATCCGAGACAATTCGCAATGGCTTGGTAAGAAAATCGCTGGCTGACAAAATGGATTTCCAACCCGTCGGCGGCGGAGTGAAGTACACATGTATCCCCAATCCCTCTCCTCAAATGGCACGTATGTTTAGCCATAAGGCAACAAAAAGCCGACACTAGGTATATTTATTGATTTGGGCATTTGTAATGCTATTATGAGCATGGAGAATCCAAGCGTATAGGTACCTACATATCCCAAGCCGCTTCATGTCTAGGACGCGGGCCACATCACTTGCCAGGAGATAAGCTACACTTAAGTCCACCAGTCCAAGCTGCAATATATCCGTTCAAATTCGAAGCAACGCTACTATCGATCCCATATTGTTGTCATTAGTTTGATCCATCCCACGGGAAGTCTGACGCACTGCAGCCCGAAGGAACCACTTCTGGAGTGCTGCATATGTGTCAATGACAGATGTGCCAATGATACGGTGTGTCACTCCCAGACCGGGAGCCTGGATATTTCACAAGAAGCCGCAAGTAAGGCGTGGTGTATGGGAGGACAGAGGTAAAAAAGAAACAAACTTGAGAATGGCGTTATTCGGGATGAGCGACGTGGGGGTTGTGATCAGCTCACCAGATAATCAATATCCAAATGGCTCTCGTACGTACAACATATACATAAAGGACGCAACCCTAACGGCTGCCGGGACGAGTTGCATAGATCCTCTAATATTCAAAGAGTTCCTTTTCGACTGGAGATCCCGCCTTGCTTGCGTCATCGCGAAGCTATCCGTATGCGGCAATGCCCCCCCCCCCAACTCACCTCCTTCCGTCGTGCCGGCGGCGTGAGCCCATCCTCGACAAGGTGGGGGTCAGGTCCCCGGAGATCTTGATATATTTTCGGAACACCTTTCCTGCCTAGGTCTTTTTCTCTCACGTGCTTTGACAACGTCTCTCTTCGACCTGCCCATTTTTCTCTTAAGAAGGAGCTAGTATCGTCGCTTAATGATGATGATTCTTAGCTGAGTAATGCGCTTCGCGAATCTATCGTGGGCTTCGATATCCAGGAGTAATTCCACCAATGTAAGCATACCACGAGATACCCACATAGATCGCTTAGCTGGAGTGTATACTACCTTGCGATCCTAAGGATCGGTAGGCTAATGTGAATTGAAGTTCTAAAATGGCATTCTCATCGTAATACTGGCGTAAATTCCAAATAAGAATCTTCTAGACTCGTCTAGCGGTCCTCGAGTTATGACTTAAAGCTTTTGATTTTCTCTTTCTGCTGCTTGATACGTTGATCTAGCTTCGGAATATACTCCAGTCTCTCCACACGCCATAGATCCATAAAGGGTACTGAGGCGTAGAATTATTTTGCCGTGCCTCATTAATGTGAATGGATTTAAAATCATCTCAACCTATAACGGTTCAAAAAACGTCTTATTAGACTTTAGAAGATATGGTCAATATTCTATCTAGGCTAGGAACCTTAGGAAGACGTAGGCTATGTAAATCGTGATGCTAAAGCAACCTCCCGTAATACTAGTCTCTATTGTTATGGCTCTGTTACGGAAAGACGTCAGATCTTATTATAGCTCTAATATTCTCGGTCTACTACTGAGGAGATGACTAGAGTTACTAGCTTACATTATCTACTACATAATATGCGACTACCGCTTGTGTATCCTTTGCCAAGTAACATTCTCATATTTTATGGTAGCTTGTCGGTCAACTCATCTCAGTATCCAGGTGCCAATAACTACGTCGTCGTAGTGTAACCATTACAAGATACCTATGGGCTTGTAAATCAGCATCTAACTCCAACAAGGACAATGTTGATTTTAGAAATATAAGTAAAAATACCTAGGTAGATAGCAGCGAGTATGCTACTCCAATAAAGCCTTGGTAGTTTCTATATTTACTCCTTATCTCGTGGAGCAAATAAGCTACTTAGAGACCAACGCAGTCTTTCCATAAGTATTGTTAGCTCGTCCCATCACACGGTGAATCTTTCGATGACATAGACTTATTTAGATTAAAAGCTATTCATAGCCACTTCAGCAGCCAGTAGTCTACTAGCCAGACGCAAAGCTATCACGTCAAGACAGGATGCCAGCTTGGCGTTGTGTTACAAACCAATTACTGAGATAGCTAGAGAGCAGTCCAGACCCTCACAAGAACCCCTCCACGGCCTTCCAGAAGCCTTCTGGATTCTCGCACGTGGGAAGGTGGCCCGCGTCCGGTACGACAGCTAGCTCGGCACCGTCTTTACCGAGAAGGCCCTTGAAGCCGTCCATGGCCTTGACTAGAGCCCCCTTTCCGTCCCCCTCGCCAACGACCAGTAGTGCGGGAACCTGGCACTCTCTCATCTGGTCTTTCATGTTGTAGTCCCAAAGAGCCTGGCATCCGTACCTGAAGCCCTCGAGGTCGTTTTTGGCAACCATATTCTCTATCCAGCGCACGGTGTCCTGTTTTTCCATCGTAGCGGGGTGGAACCAACGCTCGACAGTTTGTTGTGCTAATTTCTGAATACCCGGAGTGCCGTCTTCTAGCGGCGTCTCAGCGATAGATATACGCTGCTTCCACGCGTCGGTGTTCGCGGGGCTAGATGCCGCATTGAAGTCGCACGCGATGAACCTCCCGAGCTTGTCTGGATACTTGAGGGCGAACTTCAGCGTTGTGGCTCCGCCCATGGACACGCCGATCAGAGTGTCCAGCTTGGGTATCCGTAGCGCATCCAGAAGGCTACTTAGATCATCTGCTAGTATATCCAAGGTCGCTGGAGCAGGCGGGGAAGGTATAGTGTGCCGACCGCGGAAGTCGTAACGTAGAATACGATACTGTGGTCTCTGAGCCTTCAGGATTTTAACGAAGGGATCCCACATGTGAAGTGACGTAAGTAGCGAGTTGCAAAAAGCAATAACCGGCGCTTTGGGATCCGGGTTACCCTCGAGCTGATATGGGATCTTGAGTCCATCGGGAGCTGTCACATACGAGAAGATCGTTGAAGTGGCAGCTGAGGTTATTGTCCTTTGATCTGGAGATGTGAACTTGGGCGTTGAGGGCTCGAGTCGCGATAAGTTGAATAAATCGCGCGGGGCCGGTCCAAAGACGTAGAAAAGCTCATACAATCGCCGCGAGTTTACTGTGGCGTGATTTTCTTGGACTTCATTCCATCCAAGAGGTGGTGATATAAGCAGGTTGGTTGCCGCAGCACGCTCGGTCTTGGTGAACTCGTGGAGAGCAATAAAGGAGACCGGCGATCCAGATTCTAAGCTGGACGTTCTCAGGACCCGTGACCGTAGCCAACCGGTCAACTTTGATACTGAGGCTACGTGCTCTTTCAACCACATATTAGTCTTGGTCTCGGCACCTGCCGTGTCTTTAAGCTTGAATTCCAATGAGAGCAGGAGGATTCCCTCGGCCTCGTCATCGGCTAACTGCTCGATTGGGATGAAGAGCGGAGACTGGGTTACAGAGACAAGGTCCCAGAAGTACCTCTTCACATCCACCTGGCCAATGGTTTCGGCTTCTCGGGGTGATCTGTTTGCGCGTAAAGACGTGTAAGTATCAGTCTCCAATGGCGGCATAGACACGACGTCGTAGACGGCTAGAAACTCAGGCTCCTTTTCATCTACCGCCCGATAACGGAGGCCGTTCGAGAATATCTGAGGCAATCTGAGCCTCGTCGGGCCATGCTCGTTGTTGTACCATTCATGAAACTGATGTATCGACAGCCCTGGCTTGGGCTGCATGGTAACGTAGAGCATCCCGGGATTGGCCATGGCGTCTGATAGGGGATGTTTGTTGTTAGACGAAGTATGCAATAATGAAATATAGTATCAACTCGAGACTTTGAACTATGAAATTATCCATACTTACAAGCTAGCTCATGCAATAAGCAAATATTTAAGTATCTCTGTATTTTTCTTACTTTTAAGACCCAAATCTCAATTTCTCAACGGCTCAAATTTCAATCACAATCTTCGTTCACGACAAGGTAGTTGAATCAGTCGTAACATGTCGTTTACACAAGCAACGAAATATTCTCGAACATTGCCAAGTAATGCGTTCACACATAGCGGCAGGACACCTCCCTCGGCAGAGCCTCAGAAGACGAACCCAAATCTACGGCAATGCCGTCGGCAAATATGAGCGGCTAAGTGGAGAGGACGTCATTTATATGGATTATCGTCACCCCGAATCTAGTTGCATACCTTAGGTACACACTTGCACTTGGCAGTTTAATTAACTAAGTTTGAGCGTCGACTGGGTACCTACTAATATAAAAGATCCGTCGAGTTTTTATGCCACTTCGCCCTTCTGTTTATCATACCCCGAGCTCACGCGCTCGCGTTCAGAGAGTGTCACGAGGAAGTAAGATTTTATAAATCTTCGAAAATGGCTTTCCTATCGGTAGTTCATTCCAACCGAAATGAGTATAGCTCAGTTCGAGCTAGAAGGGTAAAGATACTAGGCAAATGAGGCTACAAACATATGGAACTAGCCGCCATTCTTTACCCACGCATGAAGGTTCCGCGTTAACATTTCAACTTCCGTAGCATGTGAATGACATGACATGGTACTGTATCAAGCTATGGGCGTAGGTTATGAGTATGCCTATGAGGCAAAAGGTAAGATAATTGTAACTTTGCAAGCGGAAGGATTGTTACTCACCCTTAACACAACACCAACAAGACTAAGCTTAGAAAACTTCCGACTTGAAAACTATCAAAGATTACTATACTAAAGTGTGCAATAGTCTACCTTCGCATTCTCCCATTGGTCAATTGCCTCTAATACGGCTGACCATCCTATCCGGGATGTCGAGACGGTGCGGTGATCTAGTACGGAAAACCTTCCGACGCGGCCGGCCAGGCTTGCCAAAACCTTCCGAACGGAAGCTATCTGGTCCCATAATAGTCTCATCCGCCCCCGATGATTATTGGAATCTTCCGATTTGGAGATTTTGAATCTTTTCTTCCTCTGAACATCTCCCTATGGCCCTTCTTTAAAAGACACCATGGCGGTAATTGTTCGTAATCGGAAATGGGTATATTCCACAGGTCGAAGACGGCAGGATTTTCGAGTGCTACATAAACCAGAATGCAAAAAGACACGGTCGCAGCAGCCGACTTGAATCATGAGGCATCCCATCCGGGAATTTCAAATGTCGATGTCGAAGTGCAAAATCCCAACACAGAAGGCACTCCTAATCCGACCCCGAAAAGAGACTTTCGATTCTGGGCCATCATCTTCGCGCTCTGTACGGTATCCTTGCTTTCTGCTGCCGAGAACACCGTCGTCGTCACTGCCCTCCCTACGATCGCCGAGAAACTTAACGTTGGCCAGGAGTACGTGTGGATTAGCAATGTCTTCTTTTTGACTAGGTAAGGAGGATTCTGGACGAACTGGTCTGGCTCTAGGTTACTAACAGGTATTTCGGAGCAAAGCGCAGCTATCCAGCCTCTATGTGGGCAATTATCCAACCTCTTCGGGCGGCGGTACCTTGCTCTATCCATTGTAGCCATCTACATCATTGGCAGCGGCATATGTGGTGGCGCTGGGAATTCAGCCATGTTAATTGCTGGTAGAGCAATTCAAGGCATGGGTTCGGGAGGTACGTTTCAGCTATTTCATTCGATCATGCTTAAGTCTGACTGGCGCTGTTTAGGTATCAACATGATCATCGATGTCATCGTATCAGACCTCGTCCCCTTAAGGCAACGCGGCAATTTCATTGCAGTTATCATAGCCATATACGGTATCGGAACAACTACAGGGCCATTCCTAGGCGGTGTTATCGTTGAAAACACATCGTGGAGATGGGTATTCTACATCAACTTACCTATCGGCGGGGTAGCATTCATACTCCTATTTTTATTCCTCCGCGTCAAATGGGATAGGTCGACAAGTGCGTACGAAAAGATCCGACAAATCGATTATATTGGCAATGGGATTCTAATCGCATCGACGGTGTCTATTTTAATAGCTCTTACCTGGGCAGACGTCTTGTTTCCGTGGAAGTCGTGGCACATCTTGGTGCCCTTGTTGATTGGGTTTGGCGGTCTTGTGTTGTTCGTTATTTTTGAGGGCTTGCCATTTGTGACCGAGCCGGTCATGCCACTTCGGTTATTCAACAACCGCACCGCTATCATTGTGTATGTTGTCTCCTTTCTAAACTCCGCTGAGAATTACTGGCAGTTCTTTTTCATTCCCCTCTACTTCCAAGGTGTGCGGCTGTCCTCGCCGTCTCAATCTGGTGTAGAATTGCTAGTATACAGCCTTGTCGGGATACCAGGAGCAGCTATCTCGTTGCTGATGCTCTCCAAATGGGGTCGATATAAGATTATACATATTATCGGCTCTGCGATGTTCACCCTTGGCGTGGGTCTTCTTAGCATCATGGATCAGAACACCAGCACGGCGGGATGGATCTGGATCAACATTGTAACGGCACTGGGTAGTAGCATGCTCACGAACACGCTGCTTCCGGCCTTTCAGGCTTCGCTCAAGGAAGCGGATCAGGCGGCTGCTACAGCAAGTTGGAACTTCATCCGAAGCTTCGGTAGTGTGTGGGGTGTAGCAATTGCGGCAGCTATCTTTAACAGCTTCACCGCATCGTACGCGCCCATGGTCGAGGACCCAAGGGCTAGGGCGCTGTTGACGTCGGGGAGCTCTTACGCAAGCGCGACAAAAGCTTTTGTTGAGTCGTTCGAGGAACCCGTTAAACAGCAGATTAGGACGGTCTTCACATTAGCTCTCCAGAAGGTATTTCTAATCGGTGTACCGCTCTCCGGTTTTGTATTTCTCGTGGTCTTCTTCGAAAAGGAGATCGAGCTAAGAACGGAGTTGAAGACCGAGTTTGGTCTCGAAGAACAAGAGACCATTGGAAAATAGCCTATTTGAATGAGTAAATCTTCGAATATATAACTTAGAATAAACTATTATTTAGATGGATGCATACAATTAATTTCCTATATATTACTATTTAATATGTATTCTCGTGCTAGGTATGCGAAAGCATTCGCCACCTTTAGAAGCCGAAATATACATCGTGGCTGATGATATGGTTCTGTATGCCTTGGTTGTATTGGTCTTCGTATACGCTCCCTATAAGATATTAGAATAGGAAGATATCTAATCTAAAGTCTGTGCGGGATGGTGGCTCAGCGGACTTAAATAGGTATTCATGGCATTGACGGATTCGGATTCGGATCCAGATCCCATTTCGAATTGCAAGAGTTGGCGATGGATAAAAACTCGATTATGTAATGGAAATTCTCCTTTTCTTTTCAATTGAGCCGCAACCAAAGTTTATAGGCATAGTAACTCCCTATCAACAACTAACAACTCAACGTCTAATTAAGAGAATGACCCTTGCGCCGCTACTATCGTAATTCTCAAATATAACAAGGGTCAGAGACACCGTAAATTCTATCCGATGGCAACAATTCCCCATCCCAGATCGAGCCTAAAGCGCACAGCTTGTGACAGGTATGTATACCTACCTACCTATATATAACCCTCTGATTTCTAAGATAGTACAATCTCACATATAAACTCATTTTTTTCACAGATGTCGAGAGTCAAAGTTGAAGTGTTTACGTGAAGAGAATCAGACAAAATGTACCCGCTGCTTGCGTCTTGATCTCCGCTGTTCAGTAGCGCCGGCTAAGCCGCCAGGGCGCCCGCGTAAAGTGGTTCCATCACGAACTGCAATAGCTGATGCTAGAGTCTCTCACAATACTCAATCGCTGGGAAGCGAAAGTCATAACGCTCTCGAATTACGAAATAGCGCATTGCCAAATCAGAGCCTAGATAATCTATTACCGGGACTTAATGGATTCTCGCAAATCACTGGTTTATTTAATGATATGCCGTTGTCATCACATGGCGACGCAAGCACCTTCGATTTAAATCTATCACTACCATTCTCCGTGCATAGAAACCCTGAATGGGAAGAGGCGAATTGCCTTTACTCCGGGTACTCGCCGAGAAGGGACCCTCTGGATGTTCACAGCCTCTTTACAGCGAGGCTGGATAGGCACGAGTGCCTCAAGGAGCTCTCCCAGCTCAACATCGACCTGCACGGCCACTGGCAGAATCTTCAAGAACTGAACGAAAACGGAAAGTTGAATTTCGTCACCTTCTGCGACCATCCGCCGCCCCCGGTCGGCGACGGGGTCTCGCTCGCGGAGAAGATACTCATCATGGCTCAGAGGTTCCAACAAGCCATCACGAACCTCATCTGGGTCGTAAAACACGAGCCCAAGTCTCTATACCGATCCGGCCGTGTAGTCGTCGACGACGGGCCCACGACCGCGACCACTTCTCCGTTTTACGCCGCAGAACCATTATTAGGGCCTTTAGACGAGGAAGAAAGCCATCAGACTACTACTAATACTACTCCCGGAGACACGCTAGCCGAGCCAGACGTTCTATTCGTAACCCCGTTCGCGTTGGTCCTCGTGAGCTGCTACGTGCAAATCATCAACCTCTGGGAATCCCTATTCTTCCACGCGCACCGGCGCGCCATCGGCCTCGACCGATTCCCTCTCGCGCTCTCCGACCCCAGCAAGGGCATCCAGTTCGGCGCCTTCTACATGTTCAGCGGGCGCCTCGTCAGCATGTTCTACTGCCAGGCCGCACTGTACTTCCTCGACAACATCGACCGCGGACTGGGCGTCTTGCCGGTACAGAGACAACAACAGCAGCAGCAGCAGCAGCAACAGCAACAGCAGAAGAGGGGCGGTTCGGGCCTGCTGTCTCACCCTCGACATTTCGATATGCTTCAAAGAGAGCTCGGTGGGGAATTGGTAGATGGGGTGAATGAGCGTGTTAGGTCGTTGAAGGATGTTATTGAGAATGCTAGGCTTTCCTCCGTGCACGAGACTGGGGTTTAATATTCTTCTGATTCCAAGACCTTGAACGTACCTCCCCTATATGTACCTATATATCATATCCAGCATGACAACGACTTATAGGAAAGCCACCTTGTATACGAAAGAGTCGGAATAAAAAATATAGGTGGTTACAATATGGTGCATTCTTCTAGCCTTATACTCAGTTATCATAACATAAATAAAGAAGCTCACGACGTCAACACGTATTGAGCCAAATGGTTAAACATGTATCAACTTAGGAGAATTACATGTAAGAAAAACGTAGCGGCCCTCTTATTATAGGTGTTATCTCAATAAGGTGATGGGAAATTTAACCTTATTATTAAGTAGTTTCCAGCATCTCTAAAATGTAAGCGAAGTATAGGTAAGTACAGGTCTGTCAGGGAACGATAGTAATTCGCACGCACTGGATATAGCAACATGGGGGGATTATCAATCACCCACACTATCTGCTACACAATTACTTACGCATATCACGAATTCTCTGCCATGAAGCGCAACGTGTTATTATAGGTATTTGCCTGGCTAGCACAAAAACAGTAACAAGCACAAAAGACTTGGCCACTCTCTTCAATGTGAGAACCCAGAGCAAGCAAAGCTACTAAAACTCGTACGTTCATGTTCCGCCGATTACTCGCGATTGTAGGGTATTTTTATGATGTGAATTGTTTTCCTTCCTGAAACCCTAGTTGTGACCTCTAACGCCTGCAACGATTGGGTATCAACACCTGAACATAGGACGAAATAAACAGAGGAAATAAAGGTACTCTTTAGGATCCGGTACGCCATGCTCTGAACTTTTATCGCCTAGGATCTTCCCGAGGATGAATAATGATATAAGAAGCACCAAATATGTTATGATGCTACGCGTATAGCGTCGGAAAGGGAATTTCCATGGTGAACTCGAATTTCGACTTGCCACCATCGCCAAATACCACAGGAAGCCCGCCGTACAACTTGGCGTTAGGATCGGGCGTGTCACCGAGGCTCATCTTCTTGAAGCTATCCGTAAGGTTCTGAACTCGTGTCTTCTGGCGCTTATAAGCGGGGACGGCTCGGCCAGATACCGGTTCTTGTTGCTTCGGAGGGACTAATTCTTCCGTGTCCCATTCGCAGGTCAAGACCTTGAATTTAACTTTCTTTGGATCTGCTGGGCCTTTCGAATATTTCTTACAGTGAGTGATGTAATTCTCGCGAACCCACGAAAGCGTGCGGAAGACGTGCGTGTTAACCTTGCAGAGCTGGGGGTCAACTTCGTAGTATGTGCGTCCTCCCTCTCCGCTAGCGAAGCTCTCTCCTTTGTCTCCATATACTAATTTCGCCATTAGCTTCAAGCAATGAGTAAATATGGTTCGTGATTTACGTACCCCGTTTTGCAAAGATGCACGAAGTCGGCTTAGACTTATCGCGCTGCTTACGGACTGCTAGACAGTCCATGAAGTAGAATGACTCGAGATTCTTAAACAGAGCAGCAAACTCATACGCGTGTCGAGGACGCATATTTCCGTGATCGCGGTGATATGTGTGTATGATGCCACAAGTACGACAAACACGGCATTCATCATCCCATTTCGTACTATAACGAATAGCCACTCGACGAACCTTGGCCAGTTGGTCTTTATCAAGGCGTTCAGCCCAGGAACCCAGAGATCGGGACCATGTGGCGCCAGGGTAGTCGAAGCACACAATGTCAGAAGATCGCTCCAGGTGAACAAGGCGGCCGTTATCGAGAGTTAGGTTACCCGGACGTTCGATTAGATTTTCGACTAGCTTCTTCGCCTCGTTGCAGGCTAAGGACAGCTGGGTGAAAGTCTTGTTCATGGTTAAGTAGTACGACTTGTCGGCTGCTGGGAAAGGGAACACCGGTTTGAGAGTGCTGGTAAATTTGGACTTCTTGGCGTCTCCTCCGGTTTTCTGTGCGTATTGAGGACCCATGGGGTTAAAATCGTGGGGTACATCTGGGGTGTCATCATTCTCCTCGAACTTGAGGAAATGGATACCTGGAGTATAAATAATGTCTTCCCAAATCTGATGACGGATATCAAAAGGGAACTTGGCAAAGCAGGAAAACCGCTGCAGATCTGTCGGCACAGCCAGACGGATAGGAGAGGATGGAGATGACATGTTGTCGAACTTGTTTAGCCAAAGATGGGACTAATAGCTTTAGACTAATGTCAAGTAAGTGGTTATCAGTTATGGGGAGTAAACGACAGTAGTAAAGCTGGCGTCCAGCGACAATCTCGTGGCTGGTTTAATAAGACGACACTTAATCGATGGGTCCAGGTCGAGTAATGAGTAGTGTAGATCTCGAAAAAGAAAGTCGATGTCGACAGGTTAGAGATTCAGATGATCCAGACGGGTCATATCCAGACCAATAAACGAAGGGTGGGTGACGAGGTATAGACACATCAAGATCCCATATCGTACTAGAGAAGATAACCCGTAGAATCACGATGATAGACTTGAGGGAGGCGTATGAGAGGAAGCGGGATGAATAGACAGGAGATAATCCCCGGGATACGGAAAGTGAAGGTGGAAGAATTAGGTTGAAGAATCATCGGGAGTTGACAGGTTTGGATGAAAAATAAAAGCTTCCCTAAGGCCCGGGAAAGACGTTAAAATTGTTAAGTACGTACCCCTCTATCTGAACCTTATGTTCTATCTGGTAGACTTGCGCGTTGTATTACCTTAGTACCTACATGTAGGTAGGGTTACTCATGATTAGGTACCTACCTACATCTATAAGTGGTAATAGGTAGGTACCTACCTACCTAAGGTATGTAGGTACATATAATGCTGTGTCATAGTGCCCAGTATGCATCTAACCTGCATACACACAACGTATCATTAGGTCAGGTAGGTACTACTATCACAGGCCAAAACAGATGAGGCTGAAATTTAAGTTAGGTACCTGAATGCCCTAAGAAGAACTGTAGTCGTAATCAGATATAGCGATTTAAAAGACCTACATAGTACAGGGGAAACCCCGCTGCTGATGGGGTGGTACCCAGATAGTGGGATGGAGGGGTTGAAATCTGTAAGTAACCCCGCTTATATGGAACCCCAGCCTAACAGCACGGGGCTTTACCCCAGCACACTTACGGTTATACTAATCCTAAATAAGTGTTAGCTTCATAATCTTTGGGGTGGAAGTTTGAGAAGGACTGTATACCTAACAAGGAGCTAAATCGAAAGCTACGTCAGGCTCTACTACTATATAGTACCTAATGTACTTATTTAATACCCAACGATGCTCACATTTACATTACGACTTTTCAAAATGATACCTCACCTTGCAGCTCTAGATAAATCCCACACCAGCCCATCCAAGTGTTCATCGTAAAATCATTTCATCGTCCAGTACCTTATTTAGTGATTACAGGGATGAACATGTTCACGCTTAAAGCGTCTGGTCAATATCGAATAGTTTCAATTTACATACTTCAATATTCATCAAGATGACTTTCTTCCAACTACTCCGTCAGCATCGTGAAGACAATTAGGCGTTGACAACCCATACAAAAAAAAAAAAAAAAAATACCCTCCCAAACTAAGCTAATATAGGCTCGTTTAAAACTCCATGTCGACTGCCTCACTTTGGAATGGCCCCCGGAATGCGTCGTCACTGGCGCCAGCTTTCTCCAAGGAAGCCTTAGGGACGGCGTCGGCCTCTGACAGCCAGACACCCATCCACTCTCCTGCACAAGCGACCCTCACCTTGCCACGTAGCTTCTCCAGTGGCACGATAGGATCCTTGAGCACCAGCACCTGCTCCCTAGTCTGGCCCGCCCCGATCGTGACCAGGGCGTCCGTCTCCGGCGGCATTTTACGCCTGATCTGGATCGTCGGAATCTGAATGGGACTATAGCTGTCGCTGTCGCTGTCGCTGCCGACCTGTGCGAAAGATACGAGGCCTAACTGTAACGCTAACGGATCCAGCGGGGAGTTCCAGGACAGGATTGCCACGGGGCTAGAGTGCGTATTGGTGACTGCGACCGCTAGCTTCGGCGGGGAGCTCGACTCGCTACTGCTACCGCTGCTGCTGACTTGGCGGACCGACACTTTGAGCTTCGAGATGACGTCGCTTGCGTCTGCCATCTTGACGACGACTGGATCGGAATTACTGAGATTACCGGCGCTCCGGAACAAGAGGATAGGTACTGTGAATGCAGCCAACGACAGGATTGCTCGAATTTGGTTTAACTGCACGATACCCATAGACGATATCAGGATGAGTATCAAAATCCGAGAGGTATTTTGTGATCAAAAGTTTGACCTTGATATCTGAGGGGACATTAACAACTGAAATTAACTCTGAAGAGATGCGTGAAGTTTTAGATGTAGGAAACTTCGAAAATTGTTGTGCCGAATTACAAGTTTGTTTTTATTCAACTTGCGACCTGGGTAGCTTTAACAATGATTACGCCGCATCACAAGACAACTATTATTGAACGTGCGATAAGTGTCATATATGCCTGGAAAGAACTGCGTCATCGTAACACATCTTAAGAAACCAACTTCTCGATTAGGTGTACTCGTCCGATACTTATCGGCCTATCTTGCTAACCTACGCTCCAAATGCGACATCAAGGCCGTGGATAAAATCTGGCGCCAAGCCTTCCCGCCGGGTCAGTCTAAAATGGAAGGAGTTCTAGAATTTATCATGAGATGGGCTACGATTGGCTGTTACATACTTAGGTATACAATAGAGAGGTGTAGGTCGTGCGACAGACACAAGATTTTTATGCATTACCTTCCAAGTATGACGAGTAGGATTGTTCGAGGAGTTAAAACACACTAAGTAATTCTAACATGATGAGATCTCATGAAATATACCAGTTTATAATTTATATACTAAAACCCCATTAAGGAGAGTTCCAAATACTACCCAATTATCCCCCCTTTCTAATCCTCAGCCTAAACCGCCCTAGGTGCAAGTCCTCAGTCTATCTGAGGTAGGTATATACGGAATCAGTCAAAATACAGTAGTCCCTCCTCCGCTAAAGTATCAAACAATAATCTATAACCGATGGGAATACGCAAGCATACTTAGTCGAAGACATCCGTAGCATAGCGAGTATTCCGCATGCCTTCCCACCATCGAGCCGCCTGCTCGTCCGTTATCTCCTTACCCTCGGTCTCCTGTGCGCTCTTCTTGATCAAGTCGACAATGGCTTCCTTGACACCCTCGCCAACGGCGCGCGATCCGCAAATATAGAGCCTGGCACCGTCACGCCACAGCTTCAGGACATCGTCTGCGTAGGCTCGGAGCGCGTCTTGCACGTACTTGTTGCCGTCCGAAGCCTCGGGCTTACGGCTGAAAGCTCGTCGCACCGTCACGGCGCCCACGCGCTCCCACTCCGCAAACTCTTCGGAGTATAGGTCGTCGCGTCCGGGCTCGCGGCATCCAACGAAGAGGATAGCGGGTGCTAACGTGCGGCCGGCAGCGACCATAGCTGCACGCTCTTGGATGAAGCCGCGGAAGGGAGCTAAGCCAGTGCCTGCTCCCACGCAGATGACGGGCGTGTTCTCAACATCTTGCGGGAGATGGAAAGCCGCGTGAGATGGGCGTACGGCAATGTGTAGCTTGTCACCAGGCGCGAGAGAGGCCAAGTACGAGGATGCCACGCCGACGTACGTACCCTGGCCGGACTTGGACGGCGCTTCGAGCACCGAGAAGGTCAGGGTTACGTGGGTCGGGTTCCACATAGGCGACGAAGAGATGGAACTAATTAATGTTAGCATTATAATTGATCTTTAATCACGATGGGATCAGATCACTTACTATTGTCGCACGCGCATCGGCGGAAGCATGGTGAGAAAAGCGCCCAGCGGTAAATCGATGGATGTGTACTTCTCAAGCAGGTCTAGAACTGAAATGCGCTTAGCGAACGCCTCCTCGGAGTCCTTGGCGAGATTCTTCAAGGCTTCCTTCTCAGCTTCGTCTTTTGCGACTTCGGCTAGAGTAGTGATATTCTGCGAAGTTGTTAGCAAGTCTCATTATACCAGAAGATCGATAAACGTGTAGTCTCTTAACCTACCCTCTTTGTTGCCGGTTGGGACAGTTCGACATAAGCGCCGAAGATGCTGTGGGCAGGTAGTGAGGCCTTGGTGGGGAGCGAGGTCAAGTCATCGCTGTCGATAGTGATATGCGCATCCCATGGGAGATGGAATCTACGCATGGCTCGCTCAACGATCTGCTTGGGGTTAATCGGAAGAACTGCCAGGTAGTCACCGGCTCGGTATGATTCGTCGCTGGGAAGCACAATTTCAATGTGCTTCTTGACGGGTTCTCCTTCAGCTGTCAACGTACGAGCGTCGACCACTAGACCCTCCATGACATCCTGTCGCAGAGTGGAGGTTCGCGGGCTCGTAATTGAGACCTTGAGGCCAGAAGCTGGCGATGCGTCAGTTTCGTCCTCAGAAGTGCCGTATTGCTTCTTAAGCGACGACCAAAGCACTTCATCCTCCCACGCCTCGAAGTCCGCGAAAGCGTCACCATTTCCAACATCGGTTAGGCCTAACTTTGCAACACGAGTAGCACCACCTTCCTCGAGCTTGCTGTCGACTAACTTCGGTATCCTGTGGAAAGTCTGGGCCCAGTCGTGGTGGCCAACACCAAAGACGGCGTATTGTACTCCTTCGAACGTCGTCTTGTCTTTGACGCTTTCTAGCCATGAGACAAAATGGGCAGCGTTATCCGGCGGTGCTCCCTCGTACGACGCGGTAACTATAATAACCGGTTGACCTTTAGGTAGGTTTCCGTTCGCTGTATCTAAGATATCGATCTTGGAAACCTTGAATCCGTGGCGTGATGCGTCGCTAGCTACCCTCTGTGCGAGGGCCTCGCAAGTGCCACTGTTACTTCCGTACAAAATTGTGATCGGCTTGCCGCCGCTGCTAGGAGCAGAGGTTAGAGAGTTGTTCGAGGAATTTCCGTTCAATGCTTCCGCTGGCGATTCCGTCGTTCCGGCTAGACGATGCTCCAACTGACCCGGTGTCATTCCGTCACGGAGAGTCGCCCTCATGTGGAAACCCTTTGGCTTGATAGTTAATGTCTGCTTAATAGCAAGGGTATATGACGGATCGTCGAGGACGAAGTTGAAGTTTTGCAGAAGCATGGCTATGGCCAATGTAGCCTCCTGCCAGGCAAACGGACGACCGATACACTGTCAGGTGTTAGTAACATGCTAACTATTTATATTGTGCGCAATCACTTACGCCTCGGAGTCCATTGCCAAAAGGCTTCCATGCGTTTTTGGGAAGCTTGTTGAACGGCTCGTCCAACATGCGTTCCGGCTTAAATTCTTCAGCGTCCTCGCCGTAAACAGCCGGATCTGTGTGCATCTTCGTCAACAGTAGAATAGACGTCTCGCCCTTCTTTATCTGGTATTTTCCGGCAAGAACGCTATCCTCCATGGCCGTGACACCGATCTGTGAAATAGGAGAACACAGTCTCAAGGTTTCACGCATCACCTGAATGTTCGTTAGAATATTCCCTTCCATATACGGATTAACACGCAAATTCTTAGTTTTCAACTTACAGCTACAATGTATGGGAGCTTAGACATATGCTCGACGGTAATGGGGCCTTTTCCAATAACTGTATCGACCTCCTCCTGAGCTTTTCGGTAAGCATTGGGGTGCTTTAGGAGCTCATAGAACGCAAACGAAAGCAGACCAGAGGTTGTTTCGTGACCCGCAATAAGGAACGTAATTAGGTTGTCGGTGATGCTTGTATCACTCATGTGCTGCCCAGTTTTCGGGTCTACGCCATTAAGCATGGCGTTGAGAAGATCCTTCCGGTTGGACGGGTGGAGTTTACGCTCTTTGAGAACATCGTCTGCGGTCTTTCGTAAGACTTCGATATCTTGCCAGTATTTGGCGTCTTCGTTCCGGTAGAACCATGCGGGCATCGTTCTGTTTGGTCTCCGACCGGACTCGGTGAGGAAATCACCCATAGCTTCGATGAAGGGGTGAAGTTCTGACGTATAATAGCTGTTGAAACGATAACCCATCGAGCAAAGTGCGAGAGTGTCAAGGGCTAGACGAGTAAAATCCTCGGAGACGTCAATCGGGTGCTGGGGTCCGTATCGGGCCCATTTCATAGACAGCTGTGTTGCAATCTCGTGCATCTCATCAAACATGCCCCGAATCGATAAGGGGCCAAACGCAGGCATCAAAACTGTCTAACGTGAGTATAACCAACTGAGATTTATGAGGACATTGATAGACGAACCTCGATGAGCGATACCCCAATTAGGCTCCTCTATCCGGGCCTAGAATATTGATTAGCATCTTAACTCCCCGATCCTTAGTTGGACAATAACTAACTGTGAATAAACCATCATGAACACCGTTGCGGATTTCATGAAGGGCAGACTTGGGAATCTTAATAAATCGCTTCTCATCACAAAGCTCATCGACGATACGATGGCTTGCAGCAACTACCAACGTCCTCCCAGGAAGACGAAGTCTGAATATCTCGCCTGTATGGGGATATTAGTTAGGGTTCTGATCTAGGATGGGTGTTCGTTTTGAAAGTAACTCACCATACTTGTCTGCAAGCGCAACAAATGAACGTAGAGGAACTTCTCGTTCGATCTCGGTAACGTGGCCTATGAAGGGTAGACTTGGTGGCTCAGGGATAGGCGTTAACTCTGACATCGTCTCGCTTTCACCGTTGCTAGGATTACTGGTATTTTGACGAAGACTTAAAATGGAAGGCCACTCGATGTTCATATTGTCCCAAAGCAAATCGTCTCTAGGATAGGAACCCTAGAGACTTTATATGTATAAGAAGTTCTTAGGATTTGGTGTAAGTATCCGTATTAGGTACTATATGAGCTCAGCCTCCCGGTAGGCTTCGATAAACCCCGAATCGCCGTCGGTCCCTTGTGGCTAAAGTGGTTAGGATTGAGGATTGACCAGACCGATGGAAGTGACGCAACGGCCGGAAGAAAGAAAAGATGAGCAAACGGGTTAACAAACAATTCAATTTTATGTGGTTTGTTTAACGTGAACAGAAATATGCTCGTTTCATTTACTACGCTAATTATAATATAGAATATGTATGTACTACTTAGTAATGGGAGGTAAATTTTTTTTCTTCTTTCCTTGTCAATTTTTCTTCTTCAAGGAACATGCTGAAAAAAAAAAGAAAAACGAACCGAGGTATGTTTGCTGTGTTGTCGGTCCACTTACCAGGTACACGGTGACGAAACAGAAACGTCGCAATAAACATTATAGTAGGTCCCTAAGCCTTGACTTCATAGGTTATCCACTCCGACTTACTAATAACTCGCCCCTATTTTAGCTACCTAAGTACGCTAGGCTTCCCTGTCCGGCCCGTCATGGTTGACGATGTAGCCGGGTAGCATAATGTAGTACTTTACTACTTCTAAATGCGCCAACCGTTAAAAGGAGTTGGGATCCGTCCTACGCGCTAATATGTAAAGGCGGTCTCTATGGTAAGTTGCGATGCGCTAGTGTGTAAGAAACACCACGATCTATGTGGCAAGCTAAGGTGATTCCGTTGACATAAGACGACTAGTTGCACGGAAATGAGAATATGAATAAGTGAACCTCGGCCGTCTGGTAAGTCTAACAGGTTTTTTTTATGGGTGAGTCTTTCACTATCAGGCACTAAGATAACGGGATAGCCGTGGTGGTATCGTACTACTATCCGTTACCCGTAGTGTACATGCACCAAGTACCATGCGCTAACATCAACGGTGTTGGTTTCTGAAACCCGCTGGCATCATCTTACGGGTTTGATCAAGCAGCTCAGATAGGGACCCTCCTATCAGAACTGACCAGAGCTTGCTTAGCTCTGATTTGCTTCCGTTACGTGCGTTAGGTACCTACACCTAAAGGAAGCTCCTCAATGCAAGTCGGATATATCTCTAATTACATCGCGCATTTCTAGAAGTACGAAAATGGGATGAGTTTGCATAATTACCTAGATAGGTACTAAAGAATAAGATTTATTAACCACCTACCTACGTAAATACATACCAATATTAAGGGTCTTCCCGCAGGATCAGTCATATGTGCTAGTTGATTGTTCATAGCCAAATTAGGTTTAAGATACATAGTATAGAAGGGACCTCCCTGATATGGTACCCCTAGGCCTTCTATAAAGGATCCGCCCTAAGCTTAGGTAAGTATAAGTGCATATATCGTCGTAAACCTTCTAGAAGACAAGGCCATAGACGTTAACTTATTTCTTACCTTACCTTACCTAGATACTCGTCTATATCAAACATTGAGCGAACATCGCCCACAGACCATCATTCATCATGCACCATTCCTATCGCATTAATGTATATCGTGTATCGAATGATCCAGACTCGTCTTTTTCGGATGAGTTTACAAACACGTATTCTATTTCCGTGCTGAAATGCTCCTGAATCTTGAGCCGCGGCTTAGTACCTGGCTGCCTGATAACCGGCATGGATACTTTAGGTACAACACGATGTCGGCGAGTCGGGACCTCCGTTCCATCTGAATTACACCGTCCGGGTTAAGACCCCCGGCCTAATTTATTATCCCGTCGCCTACCCATGCCTGCCCATACCTGCCTTAACATGCCCTAACACTTTTATCTAATCAACACGATGCGTTGCGTTCCTCGCCAACAAAAATACTCTCTAACCCGATATGCGGCACTCCAAAGCGATTATTACCGATACCGTGATGACGAGGCATTTGGAGGGCTATGCATACATATCCTGCAGTCAGCCACATACAAAATCCATTCGGCAATCGCTGCCGATTGTCAGACCCAAAATCCTTCACATCTATCTCTACCGGCATGATGCGCAGGAATTTAACCCTACGACATATCGCTAGTTGCCCTACACATCTACTGCTAGGGTAATCTTGGCTGATAGAAGACGTCAACGAAATATTCTAGCGGCTTGGCTAACTCAGAAAATTTTGGTGGGAGAATATTACGCTTGACCCCTGAGACGGACCAAAGGAGACAACCCAAGTAAGCTACGACGAATAAGTACCTAATGGAATTAATCTAGACGACGCAGCATAAGAAAATAGCAATGCGTGATAGCTAGCTCAACGTAGTCGTCTACCAATCCGTAGCATTTTACCTACTAACAACACATAGATGTGTTGTTGATCGTACGATGTGTGTGTGTGTGTGTGTGTGTGTACCTCGCGACCAAACCAGCTCAATCACCTTAACCCTACTTCGTCTGTACTGGATTCCCTGTTCTCTTCTTCTTCGACGACTCAGCTTCGGCGCCATTAGTAACACCAGTTTCAATGTCTGTTCCGTGATCCCTCTTCCCAGGGACCCTAATAGCATCTTCATCCCAGACTTCCAGTTGAATTGACTCTTTGCGAAGCTCTGCAGCATCTCGAAACATGCGTAGAGGCGCTGTCTTTTGCGTCTTAGACAACCGCGCTACGACGGCAAGCCCAGAACCTGGTGGTGACAGCGCCTCCTCGAAATCGGTAGGCTCCGCGAACTTTGGTGAAATAGCTAAGTAGCACACTGGCCAGGATGAGCGGTTCTGGACCCGACAAGCCGCGCTGTAATTGACCACTGGGAACGTGATATGTGACTTTTTGGGATAGATGTAAATCTCCGGATAAGCCATCTCTGGGTGGTAGGGCGGCGGTGCGACCGGTGGTGGCGTTTGGTGATATCTCGGTTGGGAACCCGACTCTGACCTTCTTATGCTATTTCTTCGGGAGGGCCTGATCCCGTGGTGCTCTTGTCGGATATTTGCGGCTGCCTTGTCCCCAGCGACTTCTAAGTGAGAAGATCTTAGATCCATACGCTCCATACGCTGAGATAGCCTGGTAGCCACACACTGGTCGCACGGACAGAGCTGTGGTTCATGAGAGAAAGGAGCGAAGGATCTAGGAGTGACGTAAGGAGAAAACAGCGGCTGCTTCACGGAAGGGGTAGTGTTATTACTTCTCAGGGGCGAGTTGTTGAGCATGGTAAATTTTGGTTATCTTACCTATCTTACTAGACTGGCGAGACTTGGAGTTGCCTCCGATTACGAAGCACATATTTGTAGACACAAGCTTATCGTGATGATCCTTAGTATTTGGTCCAGGGCTGTACAGATATGTAAGCCTTCTCCTTTGTATGCGAGGAGCCGCAGACGTAGAAGAAGATGATAGAGTCAGTTGATTTCTTTGCCTGAGCCAGATATAAACAAGAGCACTATGTGTTGGTTGCTCATTGCAAATAGGTTCTAGATTATTTGAGAGTACACTACTAATATCGATAAAGGGCACTGCTGTTCATAAAGTAGAACATTAAAACTACAATGCTGGCTTCACAGAAGCCTTAGACATAGTTAAAGAAAGCTTTAGATTGTACCCAACTGTAAAAGATGCAGTCATTTAGTTAGGGTAGAAAGAGGACTGTATTCACTTTGCCACGAGACACTTGATAGAAGCTAATCGTATATTTGGTTCCACCTAACCCAGACGATGATTTCTAACTAGCCCGCCCTGTAGCAAAACTTTCTCGGTCTCGTAGGTAAATCTGCTTCAATAGTTGTTAAAATAGAAGTTTTATATTCTGTCTTATCATAGGTATATCTGGGACTATTCTTCCAGAGAATCGAGCATAACCAAGAGTGCTTTAACCTGGACTAAGACCATTTTTTTCACAGCACAGCTACTGTATAGCTGAACCTACATTTACCAATGGTTCAATTTCTATTTCACTGATTGATCTCAACGATACACCGGGTAAGCAAGTCTCTCTGATGATACTGTATATCGAGGTCAGGTTGAGGAAGAACTTCCAAAAATCATTTCCAAATCAATAGTCGAGATACTGCAATGATACTAATGAGAGCTCATTTTTGTAACACCGAGCATTTTCCTTGTAAGGAGAAAGTATTTATATTTAACGTTGGAGGTACCTAACTTTGATCTGCATTACTTCTAACTAATGATACGGGAGACACTCCAGGCTATATTGAAGCTGCCTCTCGAATTACGCAAACCATGGATACCTAAGTAACTGTTCCGGCGAATATCACCTATAGCTATTATGATAAATATTTATGCAAATACAATTCCATGAGTGGCGTGCGATTTCGCCTTTCAACATATGGATTAGACACATGAGAGAGGAGTTCCTTGGGGAAGTGCGAAGTATTCTTCACTCCAAACACTCAGAATTTGGCGGAGGTCTGTTTTATAATATTGTGATGAACCACGTATTTCTCCAAGGAAAGCTCCTCAACATAGAACATTTATCAGATTATTCCTTGAAACTTCTTTGGACATATCGGCGTGGAGATGTATGAGGTTTACGTTTCTTTTTATTGTCGTCAATGACCAAGACAACTTTAGTGGAGCCAATTGAATTATGTAATTCTGCCTGCACTTGGGCACGGTATCTGCCTGCAGTCACGGTAGGCACCAGTGGCACGTGCACGATTCGCGTGAATCAAATCCATTAAAGACCTGCAGTTGCAGGGGGTTAGCTCTAAACCTCAGCGCGTCATAATTCGCGTCAAGCGTTGGTAGACTGTCCACTTTTTTTTTTCCCCTATGAAATTACTACCTCTTCCCTAAACAATATCAAGAACCATCTTAAACATTGGGTGACTCTCCGACCCTCGGTAACAATGCCTGATATTCGTTCTTTCTTCGGGGCCAAAGGCAGCGCCCCAACCTCTTCAAAGCCGGCTTCAAAGAAGACGGACGAAGAACCAAAGAAACGTAGCAGTGCGTATCCCTCGAAATTGATCGGTTATCATGGTAGCTAACTGTGCTCCATTAGAGGCACGAAAGGTCGTAGATGACAGTGAAGAAGAAGAAGAAGCGCCTGTCGAGTAAGGAGATCACTTTTAGTCTAAAGATATAATTCGATTGAAGCTGAACTATCTATAAAGGACCAAGAAACCAAATACCAGATCTACCCCGAAGAAAGCAGCGTGAGTGCTACTCTTATGTTGCATGCATATATCAGTATTAGACTAAGTGTTAGCATTAGCGACAACAAAGTACAAGGAACGACCACTACGGCAAGTGAATACTTTGCCTCGAGCAAATTGAAGAACCCGCCAGCTGCAAAGCCAGCCGAGAAGTCGCAGTCGCAGTCGCAGCCAAAGCCCAAAGTCGAAGTACGATCGAGCCCGAGAAATAAGAAAACCGCAGCAAAGGACTCCACAGTCTCGAGCAAGGATGAGGACAGCACACCAAAGAAGCGCACTGCGAGCAAACTAAAGCGATACGATCTAGACGAAGAGGATGATGTCTTCATGAACGACGACGCAGATGCAGGCGACGATATCTTTGCTGCGGATGCAAAGAGCCGTAATAAGCGAAAGAATGATGATTATGCAGAGGAGGATAGCGAGGAGGACTTCCTCCCCAAACCCAAGAGAATTGCTTCTCGTGCTAAGCCAGTAGACGAGGATAGCAAGCCCACTACGTCAAAACCTTCGAAAAGTAACGCGACCTCAAGTTCAGCAAAGAAGAGGAAAACACCCGAGTCCGAACTTAGCGGAGAAGATGATGACGATGACGAGCCTCCAGCTCGTAAGAAGCCGGTAACAAACAAACCAAGGGCACCGAGAACGTCGAAAGCCAAGAAGGCGGATGAGCCAGAAGATGCAGACATTCAGGCAATTTTGGACGATATACCTACGGTTAGGCCACCAACGCCGCCGGCCAAGGACCCCGATGCCAAGTTCGACTGGAGAAAAGCGGCAGCGGGAGGAGGAAATAGCGGTCCACCACCAAATCCAACCGCGGAACTACCTGAGGGCGAGGAAGATTGTCTTGCTGGTCTAAGTTTTGTTTTCACTGGACAATTAACTACTATTGCTCGTGAGGATGCCCAGTCATTAGTAAAGCGATATGGTGGAAAAGTCACCGGTGCCCCCAGTAGTAAAACTAGCTACGTAGTGTTGGGTGAAGACGCTGGACCCAGCAAGCTTGCGAAGATTCGCCAGCATGGCATCAAGACGATTAATGAGGAAGGCTTATTCGAACTCATTCGTCGCCTTCCCGCTGGAGGTGGAAGCGGGAAAAATGCCGAGAAAGCCCGGGAAAAGAAAAGGCTAGAGGAAGAAAAGATTAAAGAAGAAGCCGCTCAGATGGAGCGAGAAGAAAAAGCCCGAAAAGCTGAGGCTGAAAAAGCACGTAAAGCAGCTGCAGCAGCACGGGGTGCTGGTCCCTCTCCGCCTGCGCCAGCCCCCGTTTCTCAGCTTTGGACGGTGAAATATGCACCAACCCAGCCAAATCACATTTGTGGCAATAAGGCAGCAGTCGAGAAGATCCAGAATTTCTTAAAGAATTGGCATAAATCACGTAAATACAACTTTGAGAGGAGAGGCGCTGATGGCTTGGGTGGTACTCGCGCCATTATGCTTTCCGGCCCCCCGGGTATTGGCAAAACTACAGCAGCTCATCTAGCTGCCAAGCTTGAAGGATTCGACGTCATAGAGAGCAATGCTAGCGATACGCGTAGTAAAAAGCTCGTCGAATCTGGGGTCAGTGAAGTTATGAATAACACCTCCCTGCGTGGTTATTTTGCGGGAGATGGGAAGAAGGTAGACGAAGAGAAAAAGAACATTGTCCTTATCATGGACGAGGTCGACGGAATGTCCGCTGGCGACCGTGGAGGTGTAGGTGCTCTCGCCAAGTTTTGCAAAAAGACTGAGGTACCTCTCATTCTCATTTGCAACGAGCGAAGATTGCCGAAGATGAAACCCTTCGACTTCGTGGCGTTTGATATCAAGTTCCAGCGCCCAACGGTCGACCAGATCCGCTCACGTATGATGACAATCTGTCATAGAGAAGGACTGAAATTGTCGGCACAGGTGCTCGATGCGCTCATTGAAGGCAGTAACCGAGATATCAGACAAATCGTCAATATGCTGTCCACGATCAAGCTAGATCAGACCTCTATGGATTATAGTCAGAGCAAGGACATGTCGAAGGCCTGGGAGAAGTCGATAGTATTGAAACCGTGGGATATTTGCCAGAAGATGCTAGGCAGTGGTCTCTTCTCTCCCGCAAGCAAGGCGACTCTCAACGACAAGATTGAGATCTACTTCAATGATCACGAGTTTAGCTACTTGATGATACAGGAGAACTATTTACGAACCAAACCGGCCGTCCTAAACCAATCCCAGTTTAAGAATAAACGCGAACAGAACCTTAAGGCTTTGGAGTTGTTCGACATGGCAGCGGAAAGTATCAGCGACGGGGACTTGGTGGACCGGATGATTCATGGGCCACAGCAACATTGGAGTCTGATGCCTACCCATGCAGTATTCAGCACGGTTCGACCATCTAGCTTTGTGGCTGGCCAGCTCCTAGGATCTAACTTTACATCCTGGCTCGGCAATAACAGCAAATACGGCAAATTGGGCAGATATATTCGTGAAATTCATTCGCATATGAGACTGAGGTCCTCGGGTGACCATCACGAGATTCGCCAACAATATCTACCAGTACTCTGGACGCGACTTATCAAACGACTTGCTGATGAAGGCAAGGAATCGGTCGAAGAGGTTATCGACTTAATGGATAGCTATTTCCTTACTAGAGAGGATTTCGATTCCATTAAGGAACTTGGTGTTGGCCCTCAAGACGAAGGAAATGTCGACATTGAGACCCAGACCAAGTCTACTTTTACTAGACTGTAAGTTATGTGTACGCGCCAGCGTTGAACTCATATGCTAATGTTAATAGGTACAACGCGAGGTCACATCCAATTCCTTTCATGAAGGCTAGCAGCGTGGTAGCCCCGAAGGCAGCTTCAAAAGAAAAACCGGATCTGGAGGAAGCAATAGAGGAAGAAGATGATGCGGATGTAGCGGAGGCCGTCGAGGTGGTTGATGAAGATGAAGACATCGACATCGAGAAAGACAAGTACATTAAAAAGCCAAAGGCCAAGCCTGCGAAGAGAGGTGGTAAGAAAGCAGCAGCAGCAGCAGCAGCAGCAGAGGGCGGGGATGAGGATGCGAAGCCAGCAGCAAAAGGTCGCAAGGGCAAGGCTGGCGGAGCAAAAGGCAAAGCAAAGAAGTGAGATGTATCACATATTACTACGGTCTAAGTGAAGTGAGCCTGCGTCCGATTTCTGTTAGTATCTCTTAGGCTTCAGGGAAATCTCTTTCGAAGGAGAGAACGAAGTTGATAATAAACGTACATAAGTATGATTCAGTCACGAACTCAGGGGCAGAGGTAGTCGTTCTTTGGGGTCTTCACATGTGTCAGATCATATCTATACTTACTAACCATAGGTTTATAAAGATCTTCTAATGGATAAATAGGTGCCTAGGTACCTTGCCTACCTTGCCTACCTTACTGATTTTTTACGAGATACGTTTCTTGGAACTGGCATACGCATGTAGGTACCTATGCTGCCCACTTTGCCTTGATGCTGTAGCCTAGAGTAAGCTGGCAACATGGCTTAGGGAGATAAAGTTTGTACATTGTTTGCCCTTAGGTAGTACCTACCTCCTAAAGATGTCACAAGGTAATAGGTGTTTGGTATATCCATCTGCAGGTTTAGAAGGGTTAGCGAGTCTATAGGCGACGTCTGCATTGTAATTCCCTAATTAACGCGTTGTGATGGGCAAGGTCAAGTACATGTGCAACTTCCGTCTTTCCTGTTCTTTCCTCCTTTCTCCTTCCGTCCTTTCCCCTTACCACCTTACACCTCGCACCTTACATCTTGGGTACATCCTCAGTGCCCTAATTGTCGCCGCCTAAACCCTAGTCAACTTATTTTCTTATTTCTCCCACTTACTTGCACAACAATTTTCTACAATACTTTTCCACAACTTTTTCATAACCACATCTATCGCCGCCCTTAGTTGTCCCTCCTGTAGCCAACTATCTTTACGACTACTCACCTCTCCTGACTATCACGGCATTTTTATTTGTCTGTGCTGCTGACCGTCTTTCTTACCATCATTTTCCCCATCACCTTCACTTATCGCGTTCATTAGCTTGAATTCAATTATCCTCGCCCACTACTCTGGGCTCTTCTTGATCATGCCGGAACCTGAGCATGACCCCAAGCATGACCCCAAGCATGACCCCAAGCATGACCCCAAGCATGAATCCAAGCATGAGCGATCCGCACCAAGTGTGGACATCTCTAACAGCAGCCAAGGTTGTTTACCATTAAAACTCATTATCAGGAAGAGCTACCTAGACTAACCATCTTGATCATAGTTGCAATCGCGGCTAGCCCGTCTCCGGAATTTGATTTCGTCTCATGTGCTGATGGATCAAACTTCCATTTCTTGCGTGACTCGCCAGAGCATTCGGTCGAAGGACTCTGTAAATTGGCCTTAGAGTTCGAAAATCGCTTCACACTTGATGAAATGGAGGATTGGGACTCAACTGCTTGTGTAGTTGGCGATTCTCGACAGTTCCTCCCTGGCTGTTCTGCCAGAAAGTCTACTAGAGATAAGGACAAGCAGATCCTTTCCAACGCCATGATGCAGGCATACATAGCTATGCGTGGCCCAGATATGGGAGACAACGATGATCCCCTGTTTGATTGGATTAAGCTTCACCATGATGAGATAACCAACAACCCTTCATCTCAACCTCAGGACAATCCCAGAGATGTCTCTAAGTATGTCACTTTATTTGTCTTTTGCTTGTCTCCTTGGCTTGTCTCCTCCATACCTTTATAGTTTTACCATATATAAGCTTCACACTGACATTTCGCCTCCCAGGATGTTGGAACTTATGGATAAGGCTATTCGATCCGAGAACATGGGCGGTGATTCCCCCCGTGACGCCATTTTTGAGTTTCAGAAGCCGAAAATCAACCACATAGTTCCTCCATCTACAATGAACCTTTCACCCCACAAAAAGGTTACTGCAGCGGTTGACCATCATAACCACCTCTGGGTAGATGATGGAGATGACGACGAGGGTGCCGTTCCTACTGGTCATCTTTCGCCATGTACCTTCCTTGAGTTGTCTCATGATTGTAAGCGTTGGTCTCACAAAGAGATCATGGACCCCAGCAATGTAAGTTTAATATTTTCTTCATGCCTTTTGTTCTTAGAACTATTCTTTCAAGGACAATTTCTAACCAGCGGTATTGGCTTAGGCTCTTGCTGGTGCTGAACGAATGCGCCCCCATGGACTTGCACCTGTCAAGGACCATTATCCCTACTACCTTGAGGATGCAAAGCCCCAGAAGGACCACAAAACAGGAGAGGAATTCTCCCCTCTCTATCACGTTCCTGAGGACCCGTCTCTCATCTTCACGCCTCCTGGTGTGCCTAACAGCTCGTATGCTCCAACGGCGTTCCTAGCTCAGTATGATCGCATGGCTCCTCTGGAAGCCAAGAAGCTCCGGGATCATTTGTATGGCAAGGCAGAGAAAAGCATGCCGCCCGCCAGTACTAACGACAAGTTCACAAACGTACGTTAAACCTTGACTCCCCTCCCCCAATTATATGCCAGGTAGATAAAGAATGCCTTTATTGAGCTGTGACTGACGTATCAATTGTTCTGCAGACTGAGGTTAATAATGTCGCCGACAGAATCACCAAATCTGATGGTGGTGGTCTTCCCGGCCCTGAGATATACGCTTTCCTAAAGGCCCAATACCAAGCTATTGCAGAGGAGAGGGCCGAAGACGAGACTATCCGCAAGCGAATTTCGGAGCAGACCAAACGGATCCATGAGCTCGAGATTGAGAGAGATGGTCTTCGGGAACACTTCATCCCTCTATTGAAGCGACAACGTGCTGAACACCGTGCGGAACAGGAGCGTCGCGCATTTCAGGCACTTCAGGCTCGACGTGGTGTTCGGGATGATCGTATTAAAGAGCACCTTGGAAACCACATCCGTGAGGTTCAACTCCAACTCGATCGCTCATACATGCAACACAGCGAGTCGAAGCAGAAATTCAAGACAAACCAGCAGCGCCTAACGCAACTTGAACAAGAGATCAACGAGGATTGTCTCCTGGTTGGAACAAGCCCTCAGGGTATTTACGACGAGCTCAGTGGTCTTGTATCACACCCTCCGGCCTCTCTGTGGTCTGCAACTGGAGGAATCGACTACAATGCTGATAATGTCCAACCGACCAACGCGGATGTTAAACGGCCCGAGAAGCCCGCCGAGGAGGAGCCTACAATGGGAGATATTGATTCCTTCTCCGGAAATACTCTTATTGGACCTACGTACAACCCTTTGTACGGAACAGTTCTTCCAGATCATGGCGCCACTGCCAATGACCATACTGGCACCCGTGGCCCCTCTCCGTTTTCTTTGATGAGGTCGATACCCTTTAATGCACCTGGCGCATTAGGCGAATACACCGGAGGAGGATACCGGGCATCGTTCAGTGGCCTTGATGAGGCTCGTATGCCGCTGAGATTCCACGCTCCCACACCTAATACCGTCGGTGGTCCCGCCGTTGATAAGGATAAGACTACGACCGATCCCTCTGCCCAGAAAAGTTCCAAAGAAAAGGGCAAGGGCTTGTCCCATATTCGTGGTCCTAACGAACTTGTCTGTTTTGCCCCTCCTCCCGGTGAACCTCAACCCATTGACCGCTCCTACTACGATCTTTAAGATACACGAAAACAGCACCATAGCACAATTTCCTGGGGTGATACTAACGGTACTGCACCAAGCATCCCTGATCTCAGCTAGGTCTTCTTTTCTAGATCACAACTTGTCACGATACAGTTACGTGGCTCATTAGCAAGTCGCCAGCCTGGTCATAGTTCAGACCTATACAGGGGCTGGAAGCTCTCATTGCCTTTCTTTTCTCCTTTATGGAACGCCCAGTCTCCTACTCTAAGTCCTGGCATAATTATTTGAAACTTCACTTTCAATTCTTTTTTTCCAGTTTGATGGCATCGCCGACAGAGGTGATTTTCTTTTTTCCTTGTTTTCCTTGTTTTTCCTTTTTTTGAAACTTTATTGCGTCGCCGATACGCCCGCAACTTGTGGTTGTCGATACGATGATGACCTCGATATGCAAAGATTGCATACAACTTTCAACAAGGGATGTTCCAGTCTCTATGCGGATTGATAATGACGGTTGTCTACCGAGACATGCAACGGCCGGCATATCTGTCTGTCCGTCTTTACATCAACATTCTTCCCTACTGGAAATTAGATAACAGTTCATTATCAACCCAAGCACCAAATGACAGCCAAGTTCGTCATTTGATAAAAGATTCTTTTGATCACATTGGTCTGCACGACTTGCATCGCCTTCATCTTCTTCGGGTGCTAATCACCTCGGGGCTCGAGGAGCTAATATTTCGTGTTTTGTTTGATAACAGTTTGCGTTGTTCTATTCTTTTCTTTGCCATTCTCGAAGAATGACTTTCACGATACAGATTAATAATGGTTACGGAATTTCTGAATTCGAAACGACCGAATTTGCATACGACAAGATGATTCATGGATGGATGGATGGATAGGTAAATGAGGACGCTTGCACGAATAATGAACTTCTTTGCTAGCTAGGCAAATACATACCAATGTACTATTCTCTGTACTTAGATGAGCTTACCTGAATTGACAATGGAATTCCTCTGTCAAAAATATTAATTGCACGATGACCGAACTAATTCGTGATATGTACAACGAGAACAAGTTTTAATAGTCGTAATTATTCTCTTCGCAGCTCAACAATAGCTACTTTACGGTTCACTATTTAAGAACTCAAACTAACCCCTAGTTACTGTAATTACCAGTACAACGTAAAACCCGCGATCTGACACCCTTAGGAAGTCACTCGTGACGGTTATTTGAAATGATTCCTCAACTTGGAAGAAGGTACCGCGGATGGTACATTTATACTATTACAAACTAATTGAGAAGCCGGTGACATTACTACTACTACCTCCACCGATTAACTCTCTCCCTTTCATACTCATCTTCATTGTACCCATCCCAGTCGACCCTCATGCTATTAATATCAACCTCGCTCCTCGTTCCCTGGCCATCGGCCCGTCTCCCCTCGAACGTGATGCCCATCCAGTCGATCCTGCCTTCGATTTTTCCTCCACCGAGGAACCGGATGGTCCCGGCGTTGTTGTCTCCGTAGAGGATGGGACCGTTGAGTTCCCGACCGCGCCAGGTGAACCCCAGAGGTTGGGGGGAGGATTGCCAGGGCCGCTGAGGGAGACGCATTACGCCTTCGGCGATGCCGAGATCGAAAACGCCCCAGAGCTCGGTGCCGCTTAGGGTGAATACTAGGGAGAAGTCGGTGTGGCCCCATTGGGCGGTCACGTACTCGCTAGTTAGCACATATCGTCCGTTGAGAAGGCCTAGGGGTTTGAGCTCTTCCTCGTCGTCGTTGCTGTCTTCGCGTTTGACGTAATGGTTGTCGTTGTAGTTGTTGTAGTTGTCGTTGTCGTTGTCGTTGTCGTTGTCGTCGGAATACTCGTTTTTCACGGGTGATGGAGAGTAATTGGAGTTGTTGCGGTAGGAAGGAGGAGTAGAGTTACCTCGGCCTCTAGTTGCCCACCCCCCGCCGCGACGGGCATATGGTGCACCCGGAACAAATTGAGCGGTTGGTGCTGGACTGCTACTCTCGCGGCTGGGTCCTTGGCGAATTCCTCCGCGACGGGGTGTCGGCTTTGGCTTCATCTCGAACGCGGATCCAGCCGTAGTAGTCTTTGTAGTAGTGGTGGTCTTTGAGGTAGTAACCTTGGACGTAGTAGACTTGGAAGTAGTAGTCGTAGCAGCACTACCCGAAGTGGCCTTTGGTGCGGCAATAGGCGTCTTGGGAGTCTTGGGCTTGGGCTTGGGCTCGGGCTTATGCGTAGCGGTAGTAGTGGCAGTCGTCGCCGATTTAGAAGACGCCGACTTGGCCTTCTTAGCCGTATTGCTAGCGGAAACGGTAACATTGATACCCCCAACGTTAATAGTCACGTCGACATTCGAAGACTCGGCCTTGCGCTTACCACCAGCGGTAGCGTTCTTAGACGCGGGCGAAGAGGCCGTTGCATCCTTGATGGCTTTCTTAGCCTCGCGCTCCTTCTTCGTCCATTCCTTCTTGAGCTCCGACTCCAGCCTCTTTATGTGAGCCGGGACCGCGAGGTTACCCCCGTTGACGGCGTCGAAGAGGCGCATGCGAGCCACGGCCTTCGTCTTGGAGACCTGCAGGCCGTAGTGGATGAGCTGGGCCTCGAACCAGTGAGCTGGATGATCCTTCTCGGAACCGGATTGGAAGTGGTCTTTGAGCTCCGCTACGGTGGCGCGCCGGTGCCGATTATGGCCGCTTGCCTCGGCGAATAGATCTCCGGCATAGGAGAATCCATCCTTTGAGGTGGGCGATGCTAGCGACATGGTTGACGTACTGAAAATTGTCGCTATTTTTTCCCCCTCTCTTTTTCAGAAAAATTTAATTTCCTCAAGGAACTCGGACTAAAAACAGTGCGGTGAACGAGTTTAGTATCTAGTCATTTAAGCTTTGTTTGCTCTGAGTTAAAAGTTTTGACCCTTTGTTACCCTTAGACCGGTTGCCCGGGTTTCTTCTAATATGAATGTACTGTTACTTCATATGGATAACCCCCCTTTTAGAAGTTTTCTTAAAAAAAGAAAAAAGAAAAAAAAAAAGAACTTCTTGCTATGCACTGACCATCAACGAAAACAATATTATTGCTAATCTCAGCAAGTGGTCTTTGCGAACCAAACTTTTGAGAAGAGGCTAGGCAGGTAGGTATTATGTACTGTGTAGGTCTGTGCTTGTTTTGTTAGTTTTCATATGAACATCGTCGATCTTCAACATCATCTTCCATAGCGGCCTATCCTCCAATTACTTCAAGATGAGCTGTGTTGATTCATAAGTATGGTTATGTATAGGTAATAAATAAAAGTGAATAAGGTACCTATGACCTCGGCACAATAATATATGATTTCATTGCTTGTCCGTCTTGAATGCCGGATACGAAGATGATATATTCATTAGATGGTAATCGCCTCGGCCCGTGCTCTCGTAACCGCTCTACGTAACGCGTAACGCAAAATCCCGGGGCCCATATAGATCGAGAAGCTGTACTATTAACAGCCAAGCCAAGCCATGCCGCGCCGTGCATACCTTATTAGCAAGGAATTTCCGCCGACCACCTTTTTTTTCATGAGAGGAGCATTTTATATACATTACCCAACGCCGGCCCCGTCGTGGTGGTATACAAGGTCTTTCATATTATACAGTGAAAAATAGAATTCGTTGGTATCGTCGTTTATTGGCCCTTGACGACGCCGACCTTGGCAGCTCGGAGAACTCTGCCGTTCAGCTTGAAACCCTTTTGCTGAACGTGGAAAACTGTGTTCTCTTCCTTGTCGGGCATCGGGGTCATGAAGGTTGCTTCGTGTTCGTTAGGGTTGAACTTCTCTCCTTCTGGATCGAAACGCTCCAGGCCATGCTTTTGGAGGGTCTGGAGCATGTTGGTTTCGGTCATCTTGACACCCTCGTAGAAGTTGATTAGATCTTCATTCTTATTTTCCTCTCCCATGGATTTGATCTTCTCTTGGCCCATCATTAGAGCCCTATCTAAGTTGTCGACGCTATCGACTAGATCCTTGGCGAACTTTTGGATAGCGAAGTCGCGTGCGGCCTTCATTTCCCTTTGTGTTCGGTCTTGAAGGTTGCGGAAGTCTGCTACAGACCGAATGTATTTGTCCTACACAAAATGTTAAGTTTTGGCCTCATATATACGCTGTGGTATACTTGGCGCACTTACCTTCCAGTCAATAACTTCTTTCTCTTTAGCTTCTAACTTCTTCTTAAGCTCAGCCTCTACATCTGACGGTTTAGATGCCTCGCCATCCTGTGCTTCTACCTGCGCAGTTGGTCCTTCGCCCTCCTTTTTCTCAGCCGACTCCGGTTGTTCGCTATACCATCTTATACTTCGGAGGGGACTTAAAGGTGCTGGGGAGAATTGCGTCCGTAATAAAGGTCGTTGGGCAATTGTCCTTGAGTTGGAGCATACAGCCCTAGCTGATTTAGAAATTACTTGTTTTAACATGATGGCGGAGGGGTGAGGATTTAAGTATATGGCGTTTGAATGTTGAGAGAATGGGGGTGTAAAAGGTCGCTTGGGTAGGTCTTTTTAAGTATTTACAGGTAGTAACTGCACCTATATTTTTTTTTATGTAGGTGGATGGTTATCGAAACCCCTCGAGACGGGGCGATATAAACCTTTGCGAAAAAAAAAATAATTTTTGGAAAGAGCTTTTTGCCCATTCGCCCGTACCCGCAGTGGTGACACCTACCTGTCAAGTGACAAACTATGGCTTGCCCAGCAATTGCCCAGCACCGGCCAAGCACTTGCCAGGTGTAACATTTACGTAATTACCTTTCTGCCCCTCATCACCGCCCCCACATTTTCTCTCTTATAAATACCTGGTCTCCCCTCCTGAATTTTCAACTTTTCCTCTTTTCTTCTTCAGCTCTCTTTGCCTTTTGGCTTAGATCAAGTGTAGTATCTGTTCTTTTCAGTTTAATCTCTGAAAGAGTTCTACTTGAACTCAATCGTGATTATTCTAATTTTTGTACCGAGGGAGCGCATCCTCTGGGCTTGCCCATGATCGCTCCCACCGTGTCCCTGGTATTACACTGCCTCCAGGTGACGCGAACTTTCATTGCTACTTCTGGCTTGTCCAGGATTGCGAAGAGGGTTGCCGACAATCTGACGTGACTGAATAAAATTGCTACTCCTTGGTTTAAGTTTGGGGCATTAAATATCGTGGCCATGCATTTTATATGTTTTGTATCCTCGCGTAGTATATCTCAATTGCTCGGCTTAGAATGGACATATATAATCACGATGGTTACGGATCCGTATAGCTATTGCATTTCTTCCGTAGCGATCAATTGGGGTGCCCCATCATGTCGTCTTTTCATCATTAGTTACCTAGATACATTCATCCTAGATACATTCATCGCTTGAACATTTATTTAGGTAATTCATACCCACCAATTTGAGCTACGAAGTAAATCTAAAGTTGTAGCCGCAATACGTCATATCACAGGTCTGCGGTACGTACTGATTCTGCTCTTACATTAGGTACATGTAGTATTTTGAACTTCGATGTTCCTCGAGACCCTGACAAATTACATAATACTCCCTCAGCCTTGCATATGTATTTATGCCACACTATTTTTACTAGTAGCCCATTTCCGCCACTAGAAAAATGTGCGCTAAACTGCTCCAGTCGGATCGTAACACTAAAGGGGGTACGTACCGTACCTGATGCGGGTGACGGTAGGTTATTTGTAAATCTTTCAGCCTTGAACAATTCTTTAAGCTTTCTTACCCTTTCATCCTCACACCGCAAAAGACCACCTCACATATCGTCGCCATTTCCAAAGGGTTATTGCATTGCCACCTGTATCCTACTCTCATTCTTACTTTCTTACAAGAGCCGTACGCGCAGCCCGTGCTGCACCAGTCGCCATGATGGAATACGATAATATGATGGATAGTGATTTCAAGGAGGATTTCGGACCTAAGATCCAGGTGTCGGCAGTATGAAATGACTACCATTGTCGCGCTTATTAAACTATTGTCCTAATGGTAATTTTTTTATAGGCCGACCGGTATCATGTTGATTTCGAGCTGAGTAATGTCGACATATCTCTCGCGAACTCCCTCCGACGCGTCATGCACGCCGAAGTCCCAACAATAGCTATTGATCTTGTTGAGATTGAAGTCAACACATCCGTCCTCGCCGACGAGTTCATCAGCCATCGGCTCGGTTTAATTCCTCTTAACTCTAGCGAAATTGATAATCTATCCTACTCACGCGATTGCGACTGCGAACAAAACTGCGAGAGATGCAGCGTGACCCTTACCCTACACGCTAAGTGCACAGGCGACGAAGTAATGAAGGTGTATGCTCGCGATCTAGTTGTTGGGTTTAACCGACCTAACAGCGAGATTGGCAACCCAGTCATTACAGACCCTGACGGACTCGGCTCGTTAATCTGCAAGCTGCGAAAGGGTCAAGAGCTGAAGCTCAGTTGCATTGCAAAGAAAGGTATCGCAAAGGAACACGCAAAGTGGTCTCCCACTTCTGCTATTGGCTTCGAATATGATCCACACAACAAGCTCCACCATCTGGATCTGTGGTATGAGCAGGATGCTGAGGCTGAGTGGTTGGTATCCTAGTATCTAGTGTATTTCTTGCGAGGTGATTAACCCTATTATTAGGCCGAAATCGAAGTATGCCGATGTGGAGGAGCCGCCTGCAGAGGGCCAACCCTTTGACTACGACGCCGTCCCGTCGCGATTCTACTTCGAAGTTGAAGGAATCGGAAATATTCAATCTGATGCGATCATTCTGGAGGGTGTCAAGGAGTTGCAGCGCAAGCTTGCCGGTCTGATCCACGGGCTTGGAGAGAGCGAGGGTATGAATGGCGAGTACGATGGTCCTCGCAGTCCGGATGGAATGGATACCGGCGCGGGCTATCTAGAGCAGGGCTACAGTACCCCTTACGGTAATCCCGGGGCAGCCAGCGCTTGGGGAGGCGGAGCTACGGCGTACGGAACGACACCTTACGGCAACTCTGGTTCCAACGGATGGAGTTAAGCACCTAATATCCCCTAATGAGTTCACTTTTCCCAAAAGGCAGCTTTTTTTTTTCTTCACAGCCTGCCTTGTACAACATGAGGGTTCGAGTCATCTCGAGACCAAGTCGGAAAATTGGTTTTCTTGAGACAAAATCTGGTTGCGTTGCGTTGCATTGTATCATCACGCGGAGTTTAGGGGACCCTCAGGTTAGAGAGTGGACATGCGCATTTTCACATAAAAATGATTTCTCGATTTGGTAGGTATACGTGCTTGTCTGGAAAACCAGCCCAAGCGCACATAATACACGCAATAGAAAGCATTATACCCCCAAAATGACTTAATAGGTATAAAAAAAAAAAAAAACTGCCAATGCCTCCCAAAACGCCTTTGATAATGCCAAGGATTTGACTCTAAACGCCGTCATTCTAGGTATAACCTCTAGATCCGTAACCACTCTATCGGTGCTATATCGAGGCTAATGCGTCATCTGCGGTACAAGAATGCTTATTCAAGCCCCTTGAACTTTCTATAAACCTTGCGGTGCGCTTCTAGGAACAAAAATGTACATATCGTTTGCCTACCAATGTCTGTCAGCAAGAAGCGGCAAGGAAAGTTAATCGAGACGGAATAGTACTTACGGTCCCAACCTGAGGAAAGCCGGCACCCAGCCTTTAAACATCCACGTCGCACCCTCTTTGGCATAGATCTCCTGTAAAAGGTGGAGGATACCTTGCTTATGGCTAGTGCTCATTACTCGACTCTTGATGACGTCGACTGGTGAGCATATCGTAGTGGCTACGAACCCAGCAAAGAACGAGCTAGCGAAATGCGTCGTCGTGGTGTCACCCAGCGGCGTATACGCTATCAGCATGCCCTTGAACGTATCGTAACTAGCCAATTGACCAGCGTTCATAAGCGCGGCACGGGTGCTATTCGGCAAGACTCCACGGAACCAACTCCGGACCCCTTCTTCACGGAACATACGAAACATACCATCGAGTCCGTGCTTGTAGCCTCGGCGCTGGGCGGTGGGGAGCGCTGCGTCCTGCTGCATACGCACGTTGGTCACGTCGGCTGCGTTTCCGGATATGCCACCAAGGAATCCGGAAAACGTTGACAGCCCAATCAGTAATGGCAACGAGGGCTTGTGACCGTCGGCTGTGAAGTGGGCTTTGAGCTCTTCGTACACGCCGAAACGAACGGTAGAGTACGTCATCTGCCGCAGCAGCGACGCGGACAGACCGTTATATAGCCCGATGACTCCCTGCGTCCGCACGACGTGTACGAAGGTACCGCTCATGTTTTTAGGCGCATCACCGGTTCGCAATTGGAGCCGGACCTTGACTGTATATACGTCATCATTGATTAGCGATTTCTGGTCAGAATTGAAGCGCTTCTAGAGGCTAAGCAGCTTAGATAGGTATATTGAATTCTTGTTTCTAATCGCAAAACATACCAAGATCGAGCGGATGTGTCACACAGGCAGCGAAACTACTCGCGCTACCGCCGAACCAAAAGGGATAGGATATGCGCTCATGGGCAAGGGCAGCTTTCTTCTTTTCTAGGGCATCTGGCTTGGCATTGGCGGCGGTCACGGCAGCCTTTGCGGAAGCGGGTGTGGCGGCGACTGACGGCTCACGGGAGGTCGTCGGAGGAAGAGGGGGAACGGATTGCATCTTTTAAGACTGAAAATGGAATGTTACACTAAACAGGGGCGTAACTCGAGGAATGAATGGACGAAAAGCAGCATCCCTATGAATTGCTTACTATTTTAGCAACTCTACTTTTTTTTTCTGCTTATATCGTAAGAATGGGTTGGGAGGAAATAATAGTAAGTTGTATGTATGTGTATGTATGACCAAAGGGAAGGATTGGAATCGGTAGTTAGTAGTATTATAACTAATGAAGAAAGAAAAAAAAGAGGACCCTGGCGCAATTCACCTACCACATGCAATGAACCCAAGCCATATGTAAAGTATCTAAAGAACGGTGTAGCTGACCGTTGCTCGGAGGAAATGATGGCGTATAAGCCCTGACAATATGGAATGACTTCAAAGTAATCCATCGAGGAAAAAAAAAAAAAGACTAAGAGGAAAATAATGGGCCGATATTCGGGTTTACCGGTATTTATTTTTTGGCCGGCTCTTTTTCTCCCGAGATGGTGCGATCATATGGATCTAATTGTACCTACGGATTGATAATTTAGGTGTTACAAAGCAAGAAAAAAAAAAAAAAAAAAAAAGGCGTTCGTTGGTACCTATATTAAGTACATTGATACTTGTACATAGGTATATGATCCTGTTCCTACATGCAGCAGCCATGCAGCCATGCATTAACGTATCACCGAACTTACCTATCTTAGATTTTTAGTTCAAACGTTGCTGTACCTCATAGTGCAGCTTCACCCTCGAGGTGGTAAGGTAACTACCTAACTGGTAACCACCTCGTTTCGAAGAATTGATACGTCTTCATAGCTCCTTCCCTTAAAGCGTTGTAAGTTTATTGGTTGCATGCGGTTTCCATCCGAGGTGCTAGGTACATTGTACATGGAATTTACCCCGCGGATCTACAAGGCACCTAAGCAACCTTGAACCAATTTTATCAAAGCTTTCCAAAAAAAAAAAAAAAAAAGAAAAGAAAAGAAAAGAAAAGAAAATATCAAAAATCTCTTAGCTTTTTAGGCGACAACATCCCAATAAACCCCTCTATCCGCAACAATGTGGACAAATCGGCTCACTACATCATGTCTTCAAGCAAGAAGGGTAGCCAGCTCAATTCCCAGCAGCGCTAATGGTTGCATCTCTAATACTTTCTCTCATACTTTTCGGCGAATAAATCGTCCAAGAGGTCTATCGGGAGTAGGGGGAGGTTTGTAGTGAGCTTTACTCGCTTATGAAGCTCCAGCTCTCCTAACGCTTATGTTGCCCAGTTCTCTCACCTCCACCATATCCAACTAAACCAACCCATACCTTTATCAATGGCGTCAAATACGACATAGACTCTTGGTTCAACATACCTCCAATTATCATTGCCAATGTCCCTCGCCGATTGCACCTACAAAAAGACCACCCCGTATGCATAACACGACAGATCATCGAGTCCGTATTCCCGCCTCCGACTTTCAAATACTACAATGACTTCAACCCAGTCGTTACAACCCAACAGAACTTTGATTCGCTAGGGTTCCCAAAAGACCATCCTGGACGCGCTAAGTCGGACACATTCTATATCAACAAGGACACCTTGCTACGAACGCACACGAGCGCTCATCAAGCGGACGTGTTCCGAGAGAACCAAAGCGAGGGCTACCTTATCAGTGCAGATGTTTACCGCCGCGATTCGATTGATAGAAGTCATTACCCCATATTTCACCAAACGGAGGGCGCGCGATCGTGGGATCGCGCTAAAGTACCCAATGGGAACATTGCGGCGGCTGTGTTGTCGGACGTACAAAAATTGCCGGAACACGATATCGAAGTGGAGGACACGAACCCCCCATTCGACGATAAAACGAACCCTCGGCAAAAGGAACATCACTCTCCAGAAGAGGTCGAAGCCATCTCTACCCATCTGAAGAAGTCTCTCGAGCTCATGGTGGCCGAGATTTTCACCCGCGCCCAAAAAGCCGCGTTAACGACCGATCCCAACTTTGAAGATGAACCACTCCTGATGCGTTGGGTTCCAGCATACTTCCCTTTTACAAGCCCCTCCTGGGAGCTTGAGGTCTACTACAACAGCGAGTGGCTCGAAGTACTGGGCTGTGGTGTGGTCAAACAGGACCTATATATCAATGCAAATGTCCCAGACAAAATAGGTTGGGCTTTCGGCATCGGCCTCGAAAGAATCGCCATGCTATTGTTTCAAATACCAGATATCCGTATCTTTTGGTCACGAGACGAACGTTTCCTAGACCAATTCGCAGGCGTTTCGGACGACCTAGGCTCGCTACGACCTTTCATACCCTTCTCTAGGTACCCTGTTTGCGTTAAAGACATATCTTTCTGGCTGGGAGCGTCATCTGCGGCCGGAGGCAATACCGAAGCTAACATGCACGACTTTCACGAGAACGACGTAATGGAAATCATACGCAGCGTGGCTGGAGATGACGTCGAGAATGTCAGGCTAGTAGACCAGTTTACTCACCCTAAAACCGGAAGAAAGAGCATGTGCTATCGGATCAACTACCGTAGCCTCAAACGGACCTTGACTAACACAGAAACTAACCGACTTCATGACAAGGTTAGTAAAGCTTTGGTGAAGAAGCTTGGTGTGGAAATTCGGTGATCAATTGTGGAGGAAATTACTATTTTGCCCCAAGCCAACCAATCTGCCCAATTCTGGAGTCTCTAAGTTATTTCTGATGGTAGCTTGCTCTCACAGTGACAAACGCATACCTTGATCCGTCTTTCTTTCTCACATTATGGGAAACCTGGCCTAGGAGGAAATTCATCTATTTGCTAGAACTTTGCATTGTACAGAACCCCAGCGTCTCCGTGCGAGACTGCCAATGGCTCTTCTGTAGCGTGCAACATTTACTTTCGCGGCTTATTAGTCAAGCGTGACTACTTCTGTAGGCACTGCATATTGCATAGCGCAGGTAAAATGTCTACATCACAGATGATTTCCTACTAGGTCGGTGGGAACCACGAGAAGTATTCAAGATTCCAAGGATGTCCTTTCGTTGCTATGAGAGTGATGTCTGCTTATTGTTATAGCCATTTGACCCAAATTGGCTATTGGGAATCGGGGTTGATAAGCAACGACCGGAGGATGACCGGTAAGCACTGAGGTAGATCTATATTTCGAAAGGAACCATGAAGCATAACTCAACTCTCAAGAAATGAAGCCAAGTTAGGCAATGTACATACAACTTAAGCCCAAGCTAGTTGGCTCACGCCAGTATTATATCGAATAGCCGTTTCTTGGATGTACGTTATAACACATTTAATTCAACCCCCACTCGCGTGTTTAACAATAAATTGGCAAACGAAGGAGGTAGAATATGATGGAGGGTTAGGCCAACCAAGCTTGCCCCATACAAGGCGGAGGCAGGTGTTATTGTTATACTGACTCCCTCAATTATATTTCAACAAGAGTTTCAGCAGGCATTAAGAAGCCCAAAAGGAGTGTCACTTTCAGTTACAAAAGAGAGTTTTTCGAGTTGGCAATTGGAAAGGCCAGCGAAATACTTGGATCAATTTGGTTTAGGTTCCCCTATATGTATCTTGTCTTCGTCTATGTAGGATACATCAGTTAAATGAGTGCCCGATATCCAATACAACTGCCTATAAGTAGGCTCTTAGTATAAGCCATGCTCCTTCAAGACGATTCTAGTGTTTTGGTACGGCATAGTAAACGTTTCCCAAGTCCACTTAGTCCTAGCCTTCTCATTTTCGAGACACAAATCGTACTTCAAGAGCAGCTGTGAAATAGCTATCTTCATTGCCAGCGATGCGTGGAACCGACCAGGGCTGTGCCAAATAAAGTAAGCATGCTAGAGCGCAATGAGGAGAAAATAAAATGACTTTAATACTTACCAGGCAAGCGATCCATAACCCCAGATAGGGTATGAATCAGAGACTTCAGTAAACTTACGCTGTTGGCTGTCAGACTCTTTAGATAAATATCGACTAGGGTTGAAGGAATCCGGTTCGCCATATATCTCCGGGTTGTGCATAAGATCATGCGACGATACACAGACAGTTGCGCCTGAGGGGACAGACAAGGAACCATCGGAGAAGGTATATGGTTCCAGCGCCTTTCTTCTGATCGCAACTGTTTAAGTTATCAGCAAACTCCAATGCTTCCAGAGAGTTTCGTGGGGTATTCATACGCGTGTCTAGGGGATTGCATCTAACGGTCTCCTTTATGAAGCCGTCCAAAAGGGGTAGCTCTTCCAAACCCTTGTAGTCCAGTGGGCCGTGCTGTGCTATCTCCTGGCGCAAGGCGCTCTGCCATTCCTTGCGTGTACTCAGTTCTAGTAAAACAAAGTGTAGGTTCATCCACGGCTGATGAGAAGCAGCAAACCAAATCCCTAGGAGAGACTGCGAGAGGAGTTCTGAATTCCAATAGTCGCTGGTATCTGCCAATGCAGTCATATTATGAAGAATGCTGAGCTATAGAGAATGGCTAATAGTTATTATACACTCCTTTATTCTTTAGGGGGGCGGGGGCTTACGCTTTTAGTCTCATCTGAATCGTTTTCGTTTGACCCTTCAGGTCCTATACAATAGGCAAGTTTCTTCTGGATCAAATGCATGGCCTCGCCACGTTTAGTAAGTAGTGCGTGGATGATCCTAATAAGACCAAGTTTTAGAGCTGCCTACTTCGTAGACGGGAAGCACAGAGAGATGGCTGTAGACTTAACATACGGTGACATAAATGACGGTGCTACCTGAAAGGCAGCCATGCACTTCACCATATCCTGGGGATAACGCAAGAGAGCGGAAGAGAACTCCTCATCCGAAGCTGTATTCACCATTAGTTCACTCGGTCAAGAATAGGATATCTTGTATGTCTCACTTACATAGGTAGTCTCCGAAAAACATCAGGCTCATAAGCTTAGAGACCAACCGGCGGGCAGTGTCTGCAATGGGCAAGGAAATCCCTCCTAGTTTGCAGGTTAAGATGGTGCTAACTTAGAACACGTTCAAATCGGGATAGGTATTTACCGTTGAAATCACGTCCATTTTGAAGCTCTTTTGATAGGTTATTGTTGAACTGGTTGAGCAGATGAGGATAGAGAGCAGCTAGGTGGACGGGCCCATTGACTTGAAGAATGCGGCTATAAAGCCGCGTCCTAATGACCTTGTTGTTACTAGTATTGTGTTCAAGTTTATTCATCGTATGCTTGAACCCAAACATCTATATATGGTCAGAGCTTTATGAAAGAATAAGGTGCGCAGGTGGGATTTAAGATAACCTACATCGGCATATACAGCTCGCTGGGAGAGACATGTTGCTTCGCTAAGCTCGGCGATCTGCTTCTTCGTGGATACGATAAAGATCGGCGTAGTTGATCCCCATGGCTTGTAATACTTTCCGGATTGCTACAAAATAGTTAGATTATAAAGGAACGGTAATGACATGTATTCAAAGCAGGATCCACGAACATAGTCGCTAAGCGTTGATTTAATCTTCACATATAACGGGTGTCCCAGAGCCTAATTCGCCAAATCAGATTTGTAGCGTCCGGAATCAGGTAGTTTTTCACTTACATGCCACCATGACCTAAGCTCAATGTAAACATATATCCCAATCAAAATAAAAAACAGCAGACGGTGAAGCCTTTGATCTTCAATGAGGTATTGTAGACCTGTGAAATTTATGGTAGAAGCCATGGTACGAACAAGGTAAGGGAAATGCTTATCCTCGATTCAACATGAACACACTGGTTAGCACTAGTTCTTGGAGTTAATGAACCGTCCCTACGAGATGGCTCGTGACATGTATATATATATTTATTATTCATGTACATATAATACCAATGCTAACTTATTCGGAAATCCGCTGGCGATTGATTGAGACAAGATTAGATGTGGCCTATCTGTTACTAATGGGCTCGCATATAGCCATGTGCATAATACAAGTTGTTGATTACTGATGTGTAGTCGACGGCATATGTGGACATACCAATCACAAGGTCTTAGTGTCAGCTGGCGCCATCTCGTTGTACACCTCTCCATAGGTGGCGTTTCTCGCGATATTGCAATGCGCAATATTGCCAGCACACTTGCAATCGATCGTGAAGATGGCGAGAGCCAGGCAGATATTAATCTCCAAAGATCACGCCAGTTCTTTCTTATCAGACATGAACCTAAGACAAGTCATTTACAATACCACCTAGATGTACGGGCTTTTCCCGTGTTTCGACGGTCGGTTACTCAGCTTCCACGGCCACCCCGCGCGGGAACTAGAAATAGGAAATAAGGCAAATCCGGGTTATATAATTCGAGTAGTTGATTCAATCTAGAGTGATTATAACGATACCTTCGTAGGGTCCTTACGGGTAGAGATGATAACATCAACCCATCAAGTTGACATTGTTCTACCTTTTGGTAGTGTAGCAATTCGATAGCTATTTCAGAGCCCTTAGAGTGATAGACAGATACCCCCTTGAAAGGGTGTAATATACCGTCCGATATGCCTTACCTCCCGAGCCTCTCGAGTCCTGTGTTTATGACTGCTTCGGCATCCTGCTCAAAGTCAGCAAATTCAACAGCAAAGGTCGTACTAAACATACCGTAGCAGATTGCGATACACTAGTTACTGTCGCGCTCATCCTAATCGGGTCAGCGTTATTACCGTACCAGAACCGACCTATAGTGCGGGTTTAAATCGCCTCAACCGCACCAGTAGCATATTCCCTAGTTTCCATACGGGGTTCACCTTCTTTACCTTGAGCCCTCATGGCAACGATATCTTCAATGCTCTTATACAGGGACTGCTCTGGGAGGTTAAAATTACCAAAGTACGTCTAGCCCTGCGTTTTGACACCACCCGTAACGATCTCCAGGACACCAACGCTCAAGGGAGCCAGTTCAAGTCTCAAGGTCCCAGCTACGATTTCTAACGACCTCTTCGATGCCGAATAAGTTCCTTTGCGTTGCGTGTAAGTTACCTAAGGCCATTAGGAGTAGATAGATAAGTAATCAAGAAAGAAAATAAGCCCACCCACGTAAGGTATATTGAGATATCCAGAAATAGATGTGATGTAGACAGCCCACTCCCTTGGCTAGGTATAATAAGTAAAGGGGAGAAGGCTTGAGTCAGAGAAATTGGTGCCAGGAAATTGATCTCAAAGAGGTTCCTGACTGTGTCCAGGTCTTCATCTAGGATTGGCATGAAATGGTTGCGCCCGGCATTGCTGATGAAATAATTTAGAGTCCCACCCGTTTCCTTTGAGACCGACTCGACAGCGGCTTTGATATCGGCCGGCTTGACGACGTTGAGTGTCAACATCGTTATGTTGGGAAGACCGCTGAGACTCGACATCTTGGAGGGGTCGCGGGCTGTAACAAAAACGTAGAATCCGGACTGTTGGAGAACAATTGCCAATTCGGTGCCAATGCCGCCATCGCTACAGCCCGTAACCAAGACGGTTTCTCTGAAGCCCATGACGGGGTTGTATGCGGAGGTAAGTCTACGGTCGTGATATGGGTAATTCTAAAATGAGGATTGATGTTAAAAAAGGCGCAAGGATATATTTGACAAAAAAGATAGAACATTGGAAAACCTGTTGGCTGCATAATTGTTTCGAACCGAGGGATTTGATTGGTTAGTTGTCTGAGATCATTTAACGCCATGAACGGGATGGCTCTATTGAGGCATACTTTGAGTGCCTACCTAGGTAGGTAGTGACGGGTCTCGGAGCCGCGTTAGCTATCTTCTTATAAGACATATAGAACATAGGGACACTTATGATGAGATGACTTTAGTTAAATTCGTGGTCTAGCTCTACTTTACGCAGCAGCCCTTCCGTCAGTAAGTAATGCAGAGAACTGGCCTCCCTCTTTCAGCCCTTATTCCTTTCTTCTTCTGCCTTCTGACAGATCCGGGCTCATTGAGTGTACTCGGTCTGGCTAGGTTAGGTGGCTAGGTCAGGTAGGTAGGTAGTCATAGCTTAGATTTTGGACATCAATTACTTGGCATCGTTATACCCCTAGGCTTCTCGCACCTATTTATAACCGAGTTATCGTGCTCGTACGTGAACTATGATTGCAAAATATTATGTCAAATATAATATACCCGCGCTGGTTTCATGTAGTTCTGGTAATATTTCTTAATAATTTGAGTTTGAAGGGGTATAGGGTTGAAATAGGGGTTGGCTGGTTAGGGGCATCAAACCACCACATATATATCCCACAACAAACATATAAACTCCCACATACGACCATAAGATCTGGAAAGCTCGGGATCCCGTCCGCTCTCCCTTGATAAACTAGATACTGCTGGATTAGTAGTTGGGTCGGTGACGACCAGCGAATACCCGGTGTTGTATGTCTTGTTTTTCTTTTTTTTCTTTTTTACCTATTGTATATTTCTCATCTAATTCTTTTGCTCCTCGAAAAGATGATAAATGTAGCAGCAGGTTCCTCGTAACAATATCCCTTGCTGAGGCAGCGATGTATTGATTTAGACAGGATGTACCTGGTTGTACAATAACTTACGAATGCTTCCTTTTTGCCTCCAGTTACCTACCTACCTAGGAGGTAGGTATGTACTGAGAGAGTGGGTTAATTGATGTTGTTTTTTCTAAGAATCTAAATGTGGGTCTCACACCCTGAATTACTGTGTGATTTTATTGATTCAATTGATTGATTGAAAAGGAAGATTTTTTTTTTTTTTTTTTTTTTTTTTTTTACAAACGATTACTGTGTTTGAACAGTGTTGAGGAGCCATGTGACCGTAGGTCACATGACAGTACATTATTACATCTGACAATTACTCTCATAGCCCAAGACCTTACGTAACTCACCACAGTACCTTGGCTAGCTACATGTAGGCTTATATAACGAGCTGAGCCCCTTTTCTGACAAAAGGACGTAAAACAGTTACAGCCTCACCCAAGGTACTTTGAGGGATTTCGATCGCATGCATCAGATACCTACCTACCTAACTGAGGTACCTACCTATGTATCTGGCTTGTCTTCGCCACCGCCCGAATGATGTTATATTGGCAAGGATTTTACCTAGCAGGCTTAAAGCTATGCCAGCCACTTGGCATAGAAGCCCCAAGGCATATTTTCCCGTCATGCTGCTGAGAAAATCGCATGCAAGGTAACAAAAAACTAATGATTGATTTCATAATGTTCTACATTTCACGGATCCAGTCTGCTTCTCTCCTGTAAGCGTTCCGGCCAGCAGCTCACAGCCACTTTCAGCATCTGTCATATATAAGCCAGCGCTTGCCACTGACGGCTTCTCCAAAAGAGAAGAAATTTCCCGTATCATTTGATCTACCGATAATTCAATGGCATCCTTCGGACAACTCAGCAACGCGTTCCTGAAAGCGTCGCAAGAAACAAGCATTGGATTTGCTAACCTTAATTTCGATTTTGCTCTCATCAAGTATGATGCCCCTCGTGAATACCTGGGCCTTGGCGAAGCCTTGTCAAAACGTCGCAAGAATGCTGCCGAGGATGGTCCTCTCCACGTTACCGCCCGAAAGTTAGGCGCACTCTTTCAAAGTGCGATGCCTAATGTTCCCAACTTGATCCAAGCGTATGGCTTACGGGCCAGCGAAATTGCTAAATTACCGGAGGTCAATCCTAGAGCAACCGCAAGACATGGAATTTTCGAAGAACATGTAGGCGCTGATGGCACTACAATATGGGCCGCGGCAACTTCAGGGAAAGAGACAATTACAATGCACTTGCTTGCCTGCATGCTCGCACGAATTTGGACCAGAGAGCAGGCCGTCTCGATATGGAGTGAGCTTGTGGAATACAGAAAGAATCTTCTACAAAAGACCATTGAAGGCTGTGAAGCTGGTTTCAACGTGTCCGATCTAACGGCCTCGCGAATCGAGATAAGTAGAGATCAGCTGGATGCATGGGACGCAAGTGCTAGGTCGTCCTTGATACAGCCTTGAGTATATGAAGCATTGCTGACTACTCATAGAGCATGGCTGCAGACGGCTGACGACGGCAAGATGCTTCAGCAAACCCAATTTCGACTGCTGGTAGACAACATCACGCTCCCCGTATCTACGCATAGCACATTATATACTGCAGTCACGGAAGCCTGGGTAAAAGCACTAGAGGCGCTCGAGAACCTTATTGAAGGAATACCCCAGCAAATTAGCGACGGTGCTGTGCTGTTAGGCCTTTCCTCCTGGCACTTATACCCGGATCTGTTGTTAGCTAGAACAAATCAATACGTCAGACAGGAAGACGCTCTGATCAGTTCTGGTGGTATCATCACAATTGGGCTTGAAAGTAAGGAAGACAATGGCAAAGGGGTATTTTGGTCTCTTCCCTTAGCCCAAGCAAGGTACTACGGAGATCCAGTTATAACAAAACGACATGTGGGAGTCGGCGAGTCTCAAGTTACTTTTAACGAGTTTCTATTTGTTGTCATAGGTTGCATTCTCCGTCGATGGAATACCTATTCGCTCGACCTATGCGACAAATTAGAATTAATTCGAAAATTCGCACGTATCGCTAGTCCTACTAGCGATGATACCAGGACTCCGAAAGGCCATCCACTACACATACAAGGTTGTGATAAACTGGAATGGTTACACTGCCTTAGTTATGCGGCTAGTCAATACTGTCAATCCAACGAAGTTACCCGGAAGCAGATGGCACGATTGGTTTCTTTTGGCGAACGGCGGTGCTCTAATTTCCTTGGTTCTGCAAAATTTCATCCTCCCCCCGCCTTCGGACTGGTCAATTTGAAACTCTTATGGACGCCTTCGGAGAAGATACTAAAGGAAGAATCACACTGCTTCAGAACTGGGCCGCAAGAGAACTTGATCCTAATATCTCGCGCGATGCAGTGATTCGATATCACGCAGAAGGAAGAGGGAAGACATATGCACGATTCAGGTATACAAGACCTGCGAATGAAGCAGTGCCCCGTAAGAAAAGGCGCAATGCTACCGACCATTCTGTGCCATCGTCGATGCAGCTCCATTGGCTTGATGCTAGCGAAGGCGGATGTGAAATACCGGGGGAGACTACCCTGATCCCACCCGGGCCCGACGAAAAACCTATTCCCTACACCTTACTATGCGGCGACCCCAGGTTCTGCGCCATATATGTCCCCGCAGATAAACAGAGGAAGCCTACAAGAAACCACATGGAGGTTTCCCATCTAATTCGGTGCATAGATGAAGGTGACTTCCCACTAGCTCATGTCGAAACAGCACTTCGCCAGGTGTGCAAAAGCCGTTCCTATAACGAGTACTTCGGGTCCTTAGGCGCGATTAATACAGCAAGAAAGATATATTCCAAGCTTCATGGTGCTCGAGTTCATCTTCAAGTAACTTCGAAGCCAATTATCATGTCAAGTTGGTGGAATGAGCTCCAGTCGGAGAAGCCTCGTATCTTGCGAGCCATCTTCAGTTGCGTTGCTCATCTAGAGACTGGTGTCTGTGATGTGGATCCTGACAATATTGGGGATCAGACATTCGCCGTCTGCCACGGTATATCCATCTTTGTAGCTGAGGGCTTGCTCCAGGATCCCGGGGAAGTGAACTCGGATATACCCGTGGAGCGCATAGTGGGTAATGTTGGGAAGCCTGGTCTAACTTTCCTAATTTCACCTCCCAACCCCAAGATCCAGAAACTGGATTACTCGTCTTGGCGTGTGGTTTGTCATGATCCATTCAACGGTGTGGCTCAGGATAGCTTCCAGGGTACAACATTCCATCTCTCATTCACTGGATATGAGCTGCCAATAAACTTAGGACACCACAGCGGCCGCGACGCGCCCGCATCCACTTTGGAAACTGTTGTTTCAGTTTACGATCGAGGAAAATGGATTGCCGATGTCGATATTTTGACAGCATCAACACAATGGATCAAATTGAAAAACCCCGAGTGTAAACACTCAAGCGAACAGCAGACAAATCAAGATTTGGTTAGTCGCTTGGTGTCAGTGGATTCATGGATCGAGTTGCTTGATCCTCCCGTTCAATTCTCTGTTGTACGAGCGTCCGGAAACCCAGTTGCTCGGCTTGCAGCGGCTGCATTAGCCATTCGGCAATCTGACCGAGTATTTATTCTTCCAGCAAGACCCTGTTGGGAATGTTGTCTGGACCCAGAAGTATTAAATCCCATAGCCAAGCAACATGAATTACAATTCCCTCGAGCTAGGCCGTCCGGAGTTGGACGCCACGAAGAAAATGAAGAAGACCAATGTGATACTTCAGAAGAGGGAGGGAGAGCGGACGAAGAGATTGAAGAGGGAGTTGATGACGCAGGTTATTACTCGTTTAGCGGTTACGCCCTTCTCTCCAGTGTGGGAAATTTTTACGCTTTTGATATGCCAATGCCGAGAAACTGTGTATCCAATTCCCAGACATGTGAGCCTGATGGAGACGGCGCACAGCCAACAACAGTCTTCATCTATTAAACCTTAGATTACTCCAGTGATGAAGTCTCAGCATGAAAATGCGCAATGGCGAGCGAGTTCAGTCCCAATTTTGAGGTGTATGAAGTAGTTGTGAGACGTCAGAGGTCAGTTTATACAGATCATGATTCTTTAAGGGCAGGTAATCTTTATCTTAGCTGCCTAGAGACTGAGTCTATATAAGGGCGTCCCTTTTAACTATTTAAGAGAAGGCTTGGGTCACCAATACACTATAACCAGACCCTTATTGTTCACTCTACGTAGCCATGATTACGATACTACTTTCTCACCCACGCGGTCTCATACTGTGAAAGTAAATCCTTGTCACTATTCCGCATCCGAAGCCGTTCTGAGCATTCAGAGTGCATGCTACGAAGACAGCGCGAATAGAGACAGCAGTTGTTACACCAACTGCTTAGGATATCAATTTCTCACTTGCAGAGTAAATGTCTGCTGAAATTGCTTAGAAGAGATCGGAAATAACTACCAGCTTCCGTCCTTCAGCTCTCCCAACTCATTTGGGAAGCTAGATACATCAAGCGCAATGTTTATAGCATTTTACCACGCGATGAATTCATTCTCTTCAAATTTTTCATACCAATACGTATAAGAGTGTATATGAATGCCCTCATATATCATATTCAGCCCAGCTTATTTCTTTAGCAAGTCCTCTCCAAGGACCGTAGACAGACCACTACGAGTCATACCAGGCTCCCATAGTATATACCGCTTTATATGATAACTATTACATGATCAGCATTGAGCCTCTTATCCGGTTTTCTTTTTTCTCTAAGATAGATGCTACTTACGTCCAATTAAAGATGCCTGTGCAAACGTGTCTACAACTTGCAACAAATCTTTGCATTTCATAAACAACGCCTCGATTCTCGCCAAGCTGCATCAACTGAGGCTCTAATTCCTCAAAGTCTAGATAAGCTTGATGCGTAATCTTGCTTGCTTCTCGAATGGCTTCTTGGAGTGTGATTCCTCTGTGATGGACAAGAAGAGGTATTAGATTATCGAGGTGTTTGCATTGCTCCTCTTTGTTAGCATGATATAGCAGGACATGAGAGACGATGTAGTTACAAGTTCTTGCCGTGCTGATACGATATCATTCGTCCTACATAATGTTAATATGGTGTATTTCATTCGTACCAGTATGTGGAACACTTACACCCAGACAATGATGTTGACTAGCTCTGCAGCTTTCTTGATGGATACATGATCGAAAAACCAAGGAGGGAAAGCCACCTGATCAGTAAACCTAGGCTGTGTTAGCTTCAAAAAAGGGGCGAGCATATGACAACTAACAAAACCATTCCCAAGGTAGGAAAAACCGCGGATGAGTCCATGCGGATTTTCCGATATGTCTCGAGATCTAGTATCCTTCTCTTATCAAATGCGCTCTGAAGGTAAAATGTAGCCGTGCAAAAATCGACGAGAACTTTAAGAAGCCAGATTTTTAATGAAGCTGATGCAATTATCAGTTAGCAACGTAGTCATCTCTCGCAACTTAGGCTTGTCTTACAGGATACACTCTTCTCGCGTACTACAGATGCCCATTCATAAATTGATTGTACAGTCAGATAGTTTGGAGCAATTTTAGCCGGATCGATGGAACCGGGGTCTTTTTCGAAAAGACTCCGATGAAGTAGCTCTATTGTTTGCTCCTGGTGAGAAACAATCTCTTCGTACTTGTCATTGAAGTCGCCGAAATCGTAGACTGTCGTGAGATCAGAATGAGGTTATTAGTTAGACTCATCGCATAACTCACCGTCATCCCAGTAAAATAGCTAATAGGCTGCTAGTTAGTTTAACCAAAAGAACTCTCCGCAAAGTGGCATCTCAAAAACTCACCCAGGCTTGATACTTGGCCAGAGTTATCAACTCATTAAGAGCCGCTTTTGGTGCAATTCCCCGCGCAAAAAGGCAAGATTCGACTATACGGTTACGCTTCAAACTCGTCGGATCGTTAATCCACCTTGACTGTTAGAGAACTGAGTTGGTAGTCGACGGAAATTGATATGACTTTACCTTGATCGCCACAATTCTACCTCCATAGTCAACTTCTCATCCAGTGGAGATACTTCCAGGCCCCACGGACAGAGGGCGAAAAGATCCGGAATTTCAACCCTCTGGCCAATGCATTTCCCGAGGAGCAGGTCGAAGTCTGTTTTAGTATCTAGGATCGACATTTTGATTAAAAGACTAGTAAGATAGTATGTAGTTGGCGGACTTGAAAATGGCTCCTAATAGATGAATAGCAATAAATAGGAACAGATTCCCAAGATTCATTTAGACTAACGAGGTGGTCATATAATTGCCTCTCTCCTTCTCTATCTCTAGGTAAGGGTGAAATACTTGCCTGGTATTTCCTTTCTGCTCCAACACACAGTCTCGTTGGTACCAACAATATCTAACTGCATGCTGGAATGTCACCTTGTGGCCATGGCCTCGAAACGATAGCAAACCCCATCAAGACCTACGTTGCACATCATGGCATGACGGTTGTGCAGGGACCAACTGTTTGTTGAGAGTGTCACTCTATGATTACTCGCGATGTCTACCTAGACAGAAAGGGCCACATGCATTCATGCACACCCGTGATGGCGGCTAGTTGCTTATCTGCTCTGCAACTCGCAAGGAAACAGTGTGATTTCCTCACTGTTAGACAGCGCCACGACTCTCATCTTCTCGCATTTATTTTACTACTATTCAAACTACTTGTTAGAGTTAAGGCACATCAAGTCCCATTCAACAAACTTCTACAATGATGAGCTATTACCCCTGCAGACCAAAGGAGCGGAATCCGATTGGCCTTACGAAAGTATTATAAGTCCGGATCGTTCTTGAAAAAATAAGCTCTTGTCGTTCCATTGAGAAGTAATGTTTGTTACAAATTATGGAACTTCGTACATTGGGTATTACTTACATATTTCCAACGGGGACTGAATTGCTTCAATCTGGACTCTGAACATGCCATCCTTGCTAAAACGGTACACAACTGAAACCCTTGAAAATGCGTGAATCCGTTAAAGCGCATTGTGATGCAGGTACTTTAACAAGCTGCCTAATCCAGTAGATAAATGGATACTACCGTTGGGTACCAAATAGTTGAGGAAGCAGGTATTTGCGCTATACCCGTGATGCCGTACATGTTACGCAACGTAACCTATCCACCTGTACTTTTAACAAAACGCTATCGCGCCCATTTACTTTCAATAATTGTCCGTATATATTAGATATCTTCTTTGTCATGGCACCTTCTAGGTTCCTTAGTGATATCAGGTCCGTCAATATATTTGAATATACATAGTCGCAGGGCCTGAAGCCTGCTTTGTTGATCGACTTTCCTAAATATTAGAAAACAATAAGCAAAGAAGTCTGTAATTCGTTTGGTGTACTTAATGGTTGCACATGTTGTCAGGCGCAACTCCTAGTCAGTCTTCATCGGGGGATCGGTACATATGCCGTGAAAGCATTGTTGATCCCGCCCCGTTAGGCACATGGGTCTATCGGGCTTAAACCGGCTTACGGTGGGTACTGTATTAAGAGTAATCAGAGAGACATGTGATCGCCGTCGTCTTTATAAGACATATTCACTGTTTGTCCTCAAGTATGAGGAGGGTATAAGTATATATTCAACTTATACTGGTCGATAAGTAGCCCAAAACCTAGGTACCTAATGGAAGGATCAAGACATAATATTTCTTTTACCAGTAGAAGAGATTAATCCAACCATTCGAATCGAAATGAATGATTTATATGTCCGTTTCTCTTGCTTGAGGGCATACCGACCTCCTGAAGTCTCTATGTCTCTCCTTCACACAGGATTGCAAAGGAATTAGATCAGAAACTAAAGTAAACTTGATAAGATCAGTAGCTTTTATTAAGAACCAATGATACGTTTTTAATAGAAGATACGTCCTAGTACTCCTAACATCTGATATTGGAGATTCCCGTGCTGGGCATTGGGTTAGTTGCTTTATAGTACGTTTTTTAATATTATTATAGTCTCCATTTTAGCAATACTCATCACATCATCCGAGACTAGCGGTTAATAAATTCATTGATGCGTTTAATCATTTGCAATTTTCAGATCATTTACCAGAGTTGGAAGAGAACCACATGTGCACGTGGCATAAATATCGGTTGTGGGTTTCTAATTGAGGTTTGCCTTGTGAGCCGCTTTGCTGATATAGATATGATTATCACAGAAGCACCGAAATCTGAACCAACACAACTAATACTTATACTTATTGAGTGACCAGATTTTTCGCGCCTTGAATGGCGATTACTGGCTACGCTTCCGACTAACGAATGTACTGACTATAGAGTGCCTACTAGATCTATTGTTCCAGCTCTTATGCGGTAAAGACGCATACAAGGAAATGCACGAGGAAATACCATAGAGTCTTTTTGGATTTCCCCCCAGAATTGCTGAGTTGTGGACTAATACACAGATCTCTCAAGTGTTCCTGGCAGTACTTGATGATTGATGAATGGATAGAGTAATTGGTCTGATATTCGCAGCGTGTATGATAGTGATAATGAAAGTGAAGAGAATGGAAATGATTTCACAAGAAGTAACAGATAAAAAGTTAAAAAAAAAAAAATATAACTCCGGTACGGGGAATCGAACCCCGAGCTCCTCGGTGAAAACGAGGTATGTTAGCCGTTACACTATATCGGCTCTGTTACAGAAAGAAATAGTGATCAAGTCCAATTTCCGTGGATACTATCGATGATCCAGCTATTAATTTACGTAGATAGGCGTTCCGCCCACTCCCCAACAAATACAGCCATAATGACTACGCCAAGGAAACGTGGTAGACGGGTTTATTGTTATTCTCTCTCTGTGGCTGTAATGTTCATGACATATTTCTTAGTCTATTGGAGGCAGTGCTAAGTTTGGGTTGAGTAACTTAACAACATGTCTCAGACCTCCCAAACAAACGGCTGTCTATGATGTAATTAGATCTTATGAGCTTTCCCACTCCGGTATTTTCAATCAATAAATTTCAATAAGTACCAATTCTTCCTTTACAATAAACCTAGATAGGTAGTTACGCATCTGTCAACATATTTATGTAATTTTAGCTATGAGCAAGCAAGACTAATTCGGCCAATGGGCTCCCCCAACAGCAACTTACTCTCGAATACGATAGAATCTACAAAGGACCTACACTAGTTCTTCAGTAGGAGTTACCTAGGTACATAGGTAGCTACAAGCTAAACAACTTAAGATGAATTAAGACCTATCCTTTTAGTGTTTTAGCTGAGTGTGAATATAAGGTACCTAGGTAGTTTACCTGCCCAGAAGAGTCTCTAGTTTAGCATCAATAATTATTTTAACCTCAGCTTCATTGACCACATATAGAAATATGCCAATCTTTAACTCCTTGCTTGCGTAAGCTGACTCCGTACGCAGCTTATTTTATTTCCACAACAACAATATCTTAATATCTTTTATCGGCTTGACCTATGCATTTCTATTTAAGCTTATGGCGCTAGAAGCGTTACACCGCATATTTCGAACGGGCGCGCTTTAAATAAAGAATCGACTAGTATTTATGCGGAACGGAAATAAGTCATGGAAGTCAACACTAGATAATTCAATGCTTTGAATTAATCCGAGTCGTAATGTTTGGCTACCTTATGTCCCTGTCTTCGTATTTTGTTTACGCAAAATCTCGGTTTGCTCCCCAGCCCTCCTCTCAAGAGAGTATGAAACGTACCTAGGTACCTCGCTTCATCTAATGCAGGTATTTAATATTCTAAGTGTTAATCAGGAAAATTCAAATAAATCCATTAGCATTCTTGCGCTCGCAGTTAGCGAAATTAACTGAGGCTGAGGGAGCGGCTGACTTGGATAGCATGCGTTGGGTGGCATAGGTGGTAAGCTGAAGAGCACAACTTCTGTTTTTTTTTTTTTTTTTTTTTTTCTCCTGAATCCTTGGCTAATACAATTAAAACAACGAAATAGAAGAGCTAAGTATTTAATTGAATCAATACCTATAGTAGGGTATCATTCTCTAAACATGTCAGTTTCATTACTTATCTAACTACGTGTTTTTAAAGTATAATAAGGAGATATGATTGATAAAGAATAATAGAAGGACATCGGAGAAGCCGAATCGTGGATCGTGAGATTGTCACGTGGCAACTTACAAAAGGAGGGAACCAGTAACACTAAGAATTCTGAATTCTGCCCAGCGTTCTGGAATTTGGAACGGAAAGCCGGGGGTTACGCCACAACTGGGGATGCCGGTCTTTAAGCTACATGTAAACGGTCTCGGCCTTTGACGTTCTGCTCCGATGTTCAAATGGGGCTGTGCAAAAGCCGCTTTTCGCTTCGTTTTCGCTTTTGTAATTCAAATTCTGCATTTGCATTTGCTTCAGTGTAAGTAGCCGAGGCATCTACGGCCATTTACATGCGTTTCATTGTATTTGCAAGCTTGAGGTTTGTTATTCGGTTTCAATGTGTGATGTTAAGCGCCCAGGTTATCCCTAGGCGTAGCCAACCTTCCGTATAAGACTTATCGCGCGGTGGTGTTTCGCTCTCCACAATTGACGGCATTGCACGAGCACTGTCCATCAAACAGCATGGTTTCTAGATAAGCAGGTAAACAAGTTACGTCATCCAGCAACGTTGAATGAATACAACTATCTAAGACATTGATGGAATAAGTCTATTTCGTGTGACAATGATAATGATCACGACGAAGAGGCACGCAAGTGACTACCTCCCTACCTAGGTAGGTACCTAGGTAGGTATCTAGGTAGGTATCTAATGGATGTAGTGTATATGGTCATGATGGCGCACATGGTATACAAGGGTAAGCCGAGGGCGTCTGCTGTGTAAGACAAAATTCCCGAGCAGTACCTGCATTATGCTTCCTATAGCATCTAATTGTACCATACGTATACTACTTTCCAGGTCGGTTGACAGATTATAAAATTAATTGACTAGGGATATAAGTCCCGAGGCGGTTTAACATGCTTTGCCGCTGTTAGCAAACACGACCTGTAGCATTGAAGTTATTTGCATCGCCTCAAATAGGTAGTTAATTTATCACATGGCATTCATATTGATCTCTGGCCGAAATACTACAAGGTTGACATATATGCTCAATGAGCTGTTAGATTGTTGATATTAGTGAGGCTTATGAATGCTTAGCTTAGTTGAGGGTTCCCATCGAGAACATTAACGACTTAACTAATAAAGTAAGAATTCTTGTACAGCGCCTTCAGAGGCAGCGAGTGTCCTTGTAATAAGGTAGATTCTCATGACCTAGCCGTGCTTTCACGACACCAATTTTAATGCTATGTCGATGGCTTAGCAGCATCAAAGAATACCATGTTAGTTACTATGAGGTTGAAAATTGTCTAAGCTAAACACTTGACCATGTCTAGTGATGCGTATTGTACACGTACATACGCGTAGTAGAGATGATCCATACGACGCTGCGGTCGGCGGTGGATACATGTACCCAGCATACTATGTAGGGAGGTACCTACCTAGGTAGATACAGGTATGTAGTAGTATACTTCACTACCTCAGATAAAGCTAAGGTGGTGCATAGCCGCCCCCTGCACAAAGCGACCGGAAATCTACAGGGCTAGGAGAATTAACTCGATTCAATAGGCTGGGGCAGGCTTAGCGCTAGTGAATGAGTGGGGATTAGAGAGAGAGGGAGAGAGGGATTGTCAAAGTTTTACTGCTCTGTGGCGCTGTAAACCTAGTAATCCACTGAGGCGGCTCAGCATCCAGGCGTCTTCTTTCGCTCGAATTCCAAACCATCCGAGAATCTACCTCCACTTTATGCTAAGAAGTACGTACCACCCGCTGTACAATTGCTGTACAATTAACGTAATCCGTTAACAGGGCCGTAAAGGTTGATTCCACCGCTCTTGCGCAGCCACCTGCACTTTACCGGACATCTAATACATATTCTACTACGTCTCCTTCTCCTTTCGTTTTGATTTCCCTTCCTACAACTACATTACATTTCTACTTCTCACCAGCAAAACCTGAACATACCAAAAACAATTCTTCAATTGGAAGAGAATATATTTATCAGCGTTGTGATAACAATAAATAAAACTACATCGCTCATAAACTCGAACTTCTTTACTCTAGTTACATCCAAAACATCTCGCCTTTGGAAATTACTACAACAACTTAAAACATGTCCGGCCCTCAATCACCGACGTCTACCCCCTCCTCACCCTCGCGGCCCCTCATGGAGCGACGTGGGTCATCTAGATCTTTATCTCTAGATCTATCCAGTCTACCGCCATTAACGCAACCCACACCACCCACCAACACTTTACTCATCACTAACCTAAACGACACCGAAATCTTCCGCCCTGACAATCTACAAACCCTCCGTGAACTCATTCAAGGAACCGCACCGATATACACGTGGTCCCCGTTAAAGTCTTTCCGCCGTATTATTGTGTCATTCTACGACGAGCAGGCTGCCATCAGGGTACGATCAGTATGGGACGGTGAAGCTATCATGGGCGAGCGGTGTCGAGTCTACTTCGGACAACCTACTCCTCTCGACCTCCACAAGGATGACCGGCTACAACTCCCAGACGCCGGAAAGCTATTCTTCATCAGCCCGCCTCCCTCACCGCCTCATGGCTGGGAGATGAAGTTGGAGGATGCGCCGAACAAGCAAGTTCACGCCGAAGACTTGGCAGAAGCCTTAGCGAAGCTACGCCACCAAGCAGCACCCGCAGACGCTTCTCCGATCTCCCCGGTCGAGTCCAATCCTACCACGTTCAAGAGCAGGAGTAGGAGTAGCACCTTAATCTACCACCCTGACGAGCATGGTGGTAGTCCCAATCTGCCGGCTATTTCTGTGGATGACATGACAGATGAGCCTACAGAATTAGGACTTGGTTTGGGTGGAAATACGCCCCCTATAAAGACGCACACAGCCAGGCCGCCTGTCGAGCTTATGGGATAGAGAATCTATCACGTATGGCTTATAATTGGGTGGGGGTTGGAAAAAACAAGTATATCTTGCAGTTTCGGTAGTATGGCGTTACGGAAGGGTAATTTTGAGTCTAGAGCCTGGGTCGATATCCACGTTCACCACATCATAGCATCGCCTGTGAGAAGGCATAGCATTGGTATGCCGAGAAATGGGCGAGTTCAAGGGACAGATTATACGGGTTGTCTATAGAGGGCAGAGCATCATGAAGGAGAGGAATTATTGAGATGGGAAGCATTCGTATTGTACAATATTCATTATAACTTACAAGCCAGTCCAATATCAATATGAAGTGTATAAACCTGTCTGCAAATGTCACAAGCGTTGTAGAGATTTCCCGTCGTCACCTAAATAGACCGTGCAGCAATATAATAAGCCCCTACGATTCTTCCCGTAGGATTCATATATAATAGGGGTACGTATCAGGTATCTTTCCCTATGCATTAAATCCTCCAAGTCAGATGAATATTCCAATTCCAAAACAAAGCCTAGCATGACCGCAAGGTTGACCCGACAACGTCTAGAACGCCTAAATGGCAACGCCACGACGTAAGAACTTCTAGAGGAATAGGGGGTTATTTATCTCGTCTCCCCATGCCGCGTTGCTTACCACTAACCTCAACACTTCTTGTCTAAGATGTGGTCACCCATCTCACAACCTTCACACAAAACCATGAGGAAACAATACATGCGATAATCGCAGACGTGAGCAAAGATACCAGTGCCGCGCGTTCGACTCTTCCCGGCACCCTCGGCCTCCCCGCATGGATCGGCGCCAGCCCCCGTACTGTTGTCGTCCGATCAAAGGAGGGTACGTACTTAAGGTTAAATTTGGTTGTGTAGCCCAGCGCACCTTTAGACTTGTCCTGTAGTAAGATTTTGTATAGAGCCATACGAACTAGCTATGGTATCAAAAAGGATACTTGGTCAGCGAACTATGTCTATTGCGGTTGTAGATACATATACGCGAGACGCAAGGGATACGTGAGTCTGATCGATGCAGAGGCGCAGACCACTTGGTTGCATATATCCTTGACGTAGGAAGATAACATCGAAGAAAGGATTATCCACTTGAACGAGCCTGGGTTTGCCATAGCTGTGAAGATTTGGATGGTAGGAATGGGAGTGGGACTGAGAGTACACAGCCCCCGTCACGGGACTGGAGCGAGCTTCGACAACATGCAAGTCGACTCACTTTGATGTTGCGCTCGTCTAAATAGCTAATACTTCTGTTGACATAACTAAGCGTCGCAAAGAGAATGCACTGCCCAACCACGAGGGCGGTGTGGTACAGACTCGGCTCTTCGATCCCCAGCTCCTTTGACATCTCCTTTCCGTTGAGCCAGTACGTCTGAGCACACAAGAACTCTCTGGAGGCGTGCGTCGGTGGTTGATCCTGAAGGCCGGCGATGATGTTGTTGGCGAGGTTTGCCGACGCCTTGCTGGGTTTGATATCTGCCACCAACAGCGACTCCATCATGCGCCGCGCTGACTCTGGCGTCGACATCCAGTCGTGGGGCGTACCCATAAGATAAGCCACGTACCTCCAGAGCGCGAGGTAATCGGTAATTTCCTGACTCCGTAACCATATGCCTTGTCGTGGAAGGCCCATCCATATCAAGGCTGTTGAAAACGCATTGATGGTACCGATACAGTCGAGGTCGTTGATTGGGACGCCGAAGGTCTTCATATCGTAGTACCCGGGCTCTTTCTCAGCCATCTGCATAATACGCCGACGCACCGCCGCGTGGAGCAGTCGAACTCTAACCGAATCGACAAAACCGTCGCCGCCCGGTTTTATAGACTCTAGGTCGCGAGTTACATTCAGAGTATGCTGTGTGGTTTCTAATAGGCGGCGTCTCACAACGTCCACACTGAAATCTCCGGTACGGTCGAGCGTTTCGACAGTTCGACCGCTTCCCATTCCACCTAAGAGGGATAGAAATGTCAACTGAACTTACGTATTAACAAATATTAGATCAGCTGAGGAGAAACTTTAACTCACGGTCGTAATAGCCGGGCCGCCATAGCGGTAAAATACTTTCTGTCCCCTTTCTATTTGTTCCCAGTCAACCCATTCCGGGATGGTGTTAATCTCATCCCATAACCTACCAATCGTGTCATCAGTAGAAGCGTGCTTTTGGAGCAACTCGTAAAGATCACCTCTGACTTTCTTCTCTTCTCTTGGTATACTGTCTACGCTCCCAGGGAATTTTGTATGAGAGGAAATAGATATCTCGTTCAATCGATCAATAGCCATCGTGGAGACAGTGTCGTACGTATATATCCAAGATTTTAAGCTGTCTGCTGTGAGATGTTTCGGGGTCCATTTGAATTTGACGCCCCAACTTTCCCGCCAGCTATTTTCGCTGGATTTTGTATCCTCGTTTGCTGCTATCATGATTAGGTGTGTATTCGTAGATAAATTACGACAATATTCAACTGAATATATTAACAGTCATTCACTCGTGAAAATGATGACATGAATAGCTTGGAGCGATATTGATACCTATCACCAAACAGGAATTTGTGTATATTTCGAGGAGAATACCTATAGCCTTTTTAATATGGAAGTAAAGTAGAGAATAAAGTCTATCAAGTATGTCATAGGTTGTACAGGTATAACCCAGAGAAGATTATATTCCATCATTAGTATCACCAGTAGCTTAACCTGACGTCGTTGAGTAAAAGGGGAACGAGTCAAGTACATACTAATATAGTACGTAGTACGCATCTATGTACTATGTACCTAACCATTGCCCCCACAGAACCGAGTACCCACATAACTTTAAAAATATATGGGGTGAGCATGCGGCTAGCCTGTGCTTTTGGAACCCTGCAGGACAAATCTTTGATTTGGCAAGCGGCAAGAAAAAAAAAATATTGATTTTGTACACTATTAAAAAGTTTATCTCAGCTTTTCATCTTCTAATAGCGACTACTCAACTCAACATTAGAGAAATATGATGAATTGCTCGTGTCGCACGATATCTTTAAAGATTTTCGTACAGAGCCTCGCAGAACTTCGATTATCTAATTCTGCTAGACAAATTCGACCACAATATTCGAGAGTCACCGGTTTTCGGTCGCAGTTCGCTTTTACCAGGCCCTACAGTGCCACCGCAACATTGCGATTTCCACAGCAGATATCTCAAGAATCTCAGGAACCTACCTCGCATTCACCAGACACCTACCAAACTTCAGAAATCGAACAACAAGAACACTCCGACCATGTTGCGGTAGAAGAACCCGAGGTGCCAGTGCTCGATATCTCTGCAGATATTTTAGATAAGGCAAAAAGTAAAGGTGCAATCCTTGACTTGTCCCCCGAATCTATCGACGCCCTAGTTACACATTCAGACAAAGCAAAAAAGAAGACTCGTAGCGCTCGAGACAAGGATGTCAAAGCTGACGCTGCCCCCGAATCGGAGTCGGACTCTGCACCATCCGTCGAGACTAAGAGGTTAAAGAGATTGAAAATCATAAAAGAGGAACCGGCACCTAAGAAGCCACCAACTGTGAAAAAGGAACCCTGGCAGATACAAAAGGAAGCGCTTGAGCAGAAATTTCCCGAGGGCTGGGCGCCGCGCAAGCGACTGTCGCCAGACGCCCTCGAGGGTATCCGGGCGCTGCACGCGCAGTTCCCGGAGGAGTACACTACGGAGGTGCTGTCGGCTAAGTTCATGGTGTCGCCCGAGGCTATCCGACGTATTCTCCGGTCTAAGTGGACGCCGAACGCTGAGGAGGAGCTCGATCGCCAGGAACGCTGGTTCAAGCGTGGCAAGAACATCTGGACACAGATGGCTGCACTTGGCAAGAAGCCTCCTCGCAGATGGCGTCGCGAGGGCATCGTGCGAGATCCTTATTGGAATCGACCGAGGGGACCGCGGACGCAGCCTCCAAGACGGCCGAGGACGCAGTTCACGAGACGGCCGAGGGAGTTCGCGTGAGAGTCATGGTTTGGGTGATGGCAGTGGCTCATTACTGCGATCTTCAGAGACCAGATGATTACCGCTATACTTGAATCATGCTGCGAAGGGGGGCTACGAATACACGGCGATGACATATCAAGAGAAAAGAGAAGCTATAGAATTTTTTTTACAATAGGGATAGGCTATGTTCTCGTATTATTTATTATACAGACATTAAGATCTTCGCGTCGAGATTGAGCTTTGCTCCTTTTTTACTTGTTTCTTGGTCTATAAGAAGCCCACTTATCAAGAAGACTTATAATTCGGGCGACCCCCCCATTTTGATATGGGGTTAGGTGAATTGTACATTTCCACTCATTATGCAAAGAATAACTGCCTAGGTACCTAGACAATGTCTATGTGAGTGATTGTCATGCACAAAGACCAAACTAACAGTTGCATTCCCCGTTTCCTGTTTATCTCCAGTCAGCTGTGAATACCCTTCAAAAATATCGGAGGATAATAGTCGGCAGCCTTGCATGATAATAACGTGGGGTAGAAATCAGTTCAATGCATTTCTGTCGATTTTGCAAGGGCGGGTTGCGATATACGTACGCGCTAAGGCCCTGCCAGTAATAAATATGAATATGCATTAAGGTCACATAAGGTAGGGTATAAACAGGCAGTAAATCAGACACTAAACAAGTATGTAATTAATTACCTACCTATGTTGTGAGAGCGAGTTGACACCAAGAGAACGGCGACTTTGAATATTTTGGGTTTTTTTTTTTTTTTTTTTTTTTTTTTTTTGGTAACTGATTCACGCGGTTGAAAATGTGTGCATCTGCATTGCTTTGCTTAAGCGGATGGGTATCGAAAAGCTTACTTGAAATGGATGATAACTGACTTGCTACGTACCAGAACTCGGGGACCATTTCATGGGGTCCTTGTCGTTTCCTACCTCATCGGTTGGATCGGATTTGCGGCCGTGCGTTTGCTGCATTGCCGAACTTAGTCTAGGTTTAGGTAATATCCTGGTGCTTAACTGCACTTAAACTACATAGTTAGTAAGTACACTATATATTGTACTTTTTAGTTACCTGTTACACTATAACCGTCTCACCTTCTACCTAGTGAAAATCGATCACTTTTTATTCGACTAAGTTCCGACATCGACATGTTTAGATTAAGTACCTAGGTAGGTATATTCTTAGAATATGTCGAAATATTATGTCATTATAATACACGAGTGTCCATATAAGGGGTTATACTACGTAGTAATAATACCACGAGTATCTAACTTTGGAAGAAAAAGGCGGGTAATGAAGTTGATGTGATACCCCTGTCGGCTTGCAGCCTCACAGAGCTTTATGAGGACTAGGCGAGGGTACAACACACATGTATCGACCTCTTAGAGAAGTCGTCACACCAAAAGCAGCTAAGTGATCCGCAAAAACTCAGGGACCAACCAATTAGAATAGATTTTCGGTTTCTCCCCGTCAACATTCGACCCTGGATAACCTGGTAGCGACCCCCCGGTCAACTCGCGCTTGCTGAGCTGTGAAAAAAAGCAAACCAATAAAACCCACATGAAAGAAAAAAGGTCGGGGGGTTGGGTTTCCACTTTGTTACTTCCAAGCTGTGTTCAAGGCCCGAAATTCTCACCTTTCACACCTCATATTTCCCAATCGCGAGAGGTCCGACTTTATTCTGAAAGGACCGACCTTGCATCGATGATCATGTCATGGTCATTCTTTACTAGACGACGCACTTTTTAGACACTTTTTAATACACAGGTGCCAAGTTGTCGGATCTAATAGGGCACATAAATAATATATACGCGCTAATACGGAATACCGCTCTTCGTTGGCGTTGGCATTGGCTTTGTTACCAAACTCCATCTTTCCATATCAGCTTAATGCAGCCCTAAAAGCTTTCCCTTAGCTATAATTTTTTTTTTTTCCTCTTTTATTTTCACGTCACTGTAAGTCACCAGTGACAATGACTCGTTGTGTAGCTTCCAATTGACATTGTTATAGCATTTGACCCTTTCAACTTTCCCTCGAGCGTTCCTCAGCTTCCCTCAGTTTCCCTTAGGTTTCTTCATATATATATATCCCTTATCCGTTCTGTCCTGCCAAGGGACAATACCTAGAAGCCCTTTTTATTTTTTTTTACCTCCTTGTTGCTGTCTCTGTTTTAGTCTAGGTTAAACATTTATGTGCTGTTAGCTATCTGCGCCATCTCATATTTTTTTTCTTCATATCCACAAAGACCCTCACCCATGACACCTCACCGCATAGAAATTTCCAGTACTATCAATATTACTTGAAAGAAGAATACGCCGGTTCTCCTGAGCCGAACTTCTTGTTAGCCCTATATAGCATTTTTCTCTAGGAACAAAATCAATGGCATGAAGATGGCATCCACTCCTTCAAATCGGTTGAAATTGACTCCGTCAAATTCGCCTTTTATTCCACACCCTGTTCGATCACCTCATCGCAGCAAATCCTCTATAGATCCTCGCCTTTCCCTGAAGCGAGTCGTCGGTACAACCTGTGCCGCGCCTACAGGTTTCGATACCGTACATTCTTCATTTGCATACATCGCCGGAGGAGCTGTAGTTGTAGTCGATGTCGACGGGGCCGAATATACCCAACGTTTCTACCGAGCCCGCCCTTCTGCAGTTCCTGTTTACAGTACGTCTCCGCTTCCCTACTCCCCATCGACATCGAACCAAACTCCAAAGGCGAACGACAGCCGGAATAGGGCCTCGTTGCGAGAATCAACATATAACTCGCTTGATTGGACCGAATCCCCCACGCCATCGAAGACGTGGACCAGCCGAGAGCGGATCAAGGCTGCAACGTGTTTAGCTCTTAGCAAAGAGGGGAGGTTCCTAGCTGTCGGCGAAACTGGCTACGCTCCCCGTGTTCTCATCTTCAACTTGGAAGATAACTCGTCCGATACCCCACTCGTCTCCATCAGCGAGCATGCATTTGGGGTTAAGGCCGTTGCTTGGTCCCCGGATTCTAAGTACCTTGCTTCCCTCGGAACTGCACACGATGGTTTTATCTACATCTGGAAGATAGACACGAAAACTGGCGCCGCGCAGCTTTTCCAGCAAAACAGATGCACATCTTACATCCGTGGCATGGTGTGGGTGGGCAACAATCTGATTACTTTTGGCGTGCGTCATGTAAAGGTGTGGAAGATTGACGAGAGCCAATCGGCTTCTCCTCTTAAACAAAAGTTCACCGGAGATTCGAATTCGACCAATCAACAACACCAAAAGACTTTGCCCGGTCGGAACGTTATACTTAATGATATGATAGAAGCGACCTTCGCGTGTGGTGTTGCCATCGACGATACAAAGGCTATCATCTGCTCAGAGACGGGCGATGTATGCCTCTTTGACGACACGGATAAGCAGATGAGGTTAACCAATGTCCTCGAAAGTGGATTTGTGACTACCTGCGTTACGATCCGTGGAGGTGTTGCTTACCTAGGTGGTAAGTCAGGAAACCTGGCGACCATCGACTTGGCAGCTTTCATGAAATGTGATCAGAATGCTCTTCGCACGAATATTGGCTCTTTCGAGGGTCTCCTTGCTTTGGGATTTCTGAATGACAACATGGTAACTGTTGACGCCAAGCGCTCTATTCATATCTGGGGCCTCAATAAAGATCCAGATACTCTAGACCTGGAAAATCCCCCCATACCGATCCCAGGACACCAAGAGTCGATTCTAGGTGTCGAGGCGCTTCGCCGCCCGATTGAAGTGGATGCTGACTTTTTCAGCTGGTCAGCATCTGGGCAAGTTATACTATGGGATGTTGAAGGCAAAATCAAATGCTCCTTTCAGGTACCACTTGAAGAGGCAAATTTTGAAGAGGAACCCGACTTCGTCAACCAGTTGAATCTAGTGCGAGCTACGGAGGGTGGCAAGTATTTTGTCACGGGTGACAAGCTCGGGATTGTTAAGATCATCGAGTTCTCAACTTTGAATTGCGTGGCAACTATGAAAGCCCACGCTTCAGACTGCCAGTTCATCACTACATTTGAAGACGATTCCAAGTTCGTCATTGCAACATGTGGTCGTGATCGTACAGCGCAGTTGTTCCACAGAACAGCTACTGGAGAGTTCAAACATTTTCAGACCCTGGAATTCGCTACTAGGGTAGTCCAGGTACTCGTTCCGGCGGCTGATAAAGTGATAACCTGTTCACTAGACAGGACGTTACAAGTCCACGAGCTCATCGAGAAAGATGGTGAGCCGGATGTTATGGCAGCTATCTCTTCCAAAACTCTACCTTTGAAGGCGTCCCCCTCATCCATGACGATGGGTGCGGATGACAAATCATTGCTCGTCTCTTTACTAGATCGGACCATAAGTCTATTCGATTTAGAGAACGGAAAGCTTGTGAATTCATTTAAATGTACTGATGAGGGTGGGACCGAATCCGTTGTTTTGGATTCACTTACTGCGCGTCCAGCTTTTGATAAAGAGCCTGCGTTCGTTGTTGGCGTTTCGAATACAGATAAATCGATCAGAATTTACGACGCCCAAACAGGAACCTTCCTGGACCGTGAATGGGGACACACCGAGGCTATAAATGGTGTGACTTTAGTCGAAGAAGAGGATGGTAAGCTTAAGGTTGTAAGTGTTGGATCCGATGGTACTCTCATGATTTGGGAAATGGATCTACAAGATCCAGCGTGGGGTGCTGCTCGCGAGCTGTCTCTTGCAAAAGACAACTCTGTTGTTTCCCGGCCTGCGCTTCGGCGTGTTCTTTCCAAAGCCGAACTTGCGGAATTCCAACGCTCCTCGCCCTCGGCAGCGGGGCGACGATCTCCTCCAAGAACTCTCAACAAAAAGAGATCTATGCACAATATGGTTTCTACACCGTCATCCAAAACGCCTACTGCTACACCTCAGGCATGTCCCACGCTGGCAATTTCTGGTGATACTCCAACCAGGCGGCCATCTGGGGATAGTCGAGGCGGTAGTCCACCATCTAGCCCAAAGGCCAAGGTAAAGAGACAACCGTCCTTGCCAACACTTAACTCTACGAAAACCAAGAGTAATAATAACTTGAGAGGTTTTGGATCACTCACTATGGCTACGGAGCAGGCGTGCCGGACACTCCGCACCTACCGACGAAAATTAGCTTCCTCGGATCCCATTAGCCAGGAGGTCCTAGCTGAATTAGATCAAGAGCTTCGTCTTACCTCTGTCGCTTTGGGTGAAAGGGCTACACGAAGCCAAGCCCTGAGCGATACCATGTTAAGCGGTCTCCTAGACCAATATTCGGAGCGCTTAGTTGCTCTATTAGACGAAAAGCTTCGAATCGGCTATAGAGGATCATCGGACCAAGAGCCTGACTCGCCAGGGATTTTGCCAGGAAAACGACCTGGTTCATCTGGGGGAGAATCCAGTGCCGGTTCGGCATAATTGAAACGTTTATTTATTATGTGTATCAGTTGTGTTCTACATTGGAAAGTGCGTAGCATTAGGGGTAGGGATTGTGAAAGAATGTGGTCTTCAGAGACTAAGGGCGTTGTTAGGTCTTGTTCGTTCATTTTTTCGGGAGAAACGTCCAGGAGACGGATATTCTAGGACGGCGCTATAGGGGATATCAGGGGTGGAGGCTTTTTCTAACCTGCCTATCGAGCCCTCAAAATGACTTCCTAACATGATACCACTTGGCAGGAGGATAAAGTATGGGAGTTATATGGTATAGCGCCGCGAATGCGCGCTTGGAAGGGGAAGGGAGAGAGAGTTACTATTGTTATTGCGATTGAGATGAAGTTGCTTTGTTTAGACGCATCAATTGAATTTTAAATACCATACCAAAGGTAGAAGACGCTGCTGGTTTTATCAATACCAACTTCGGGGAAGTTGATTCTGAACTATCATGACTATCATAGGGAGTAGAACAGCAAAAACGCTCACCAATATCAACGCGCTGTTCGGTATAAAAGTAATCGGTATGGTATAGTATAAATACATAGTTCAACAAGGGAGTTTTCCATTCGATTGACTTCTATCAGCAAGACCCGACAAAAGCTACGCTTCCTATTTACTCCCTTCCTTACATCCCCCCTTTCTTCGTAGCTACCCCTACCCATATCTATTCGGCGTTACGTAACCTCATTGCATCTCTTTATCCAATTCGGACTTGAAAATGGACCTGGACTTGGACATGGGTGTCCCTCGAACAAGCAAAAAACGTATAGAAACGCTGCTTTTCTTTTTTATTTTCCCTCCGTGTCGTCCTCGCTATTCCTATATTCTTTTCACCTCGTTACGTCACGTTACCTCCTCCTGCCACCGCTCCCCCCTTTTTCCATTATCCTCGTTGCTCTTTCTTGCTTTGCTGCTTTTTCTAGTCCATACAGTAGATAGATAGGTAGATAACTGGCATACGCGTAGTGTATACATAACGACATGACCTAAATGCCGCCATTTCCGTATTTCGTCTCATACAGAGAGAAGTTAGTAAGTGATGCCAGTGGTAAATTTACACCACGAGCCCCTCTTCCGACTGGTCCCTTTCCAGCCGCTCGAGACCATTACACACGGCACCGTAGACCCTCAGCGGAACAGCAACTTCAAAGCTCTCACAATCCAGCGTCTCCGCAGCCACAAGCACAAGACCGCCACGGTCGTCCCGTGAAATTTCTTCGAGCAAAGGATGCGGGGCGTCACCCTCTGCGAAATCTATGTCCCGGTCTTTGCTTGAAGAAGGAACAACGAATTCTATCCGTATCTTCCATTCTAAGCTCAGGCCGCTGGTAACAAACTCAGGGGTTGCGCCGATGGGGATCGTAGGATTAAAGACGATACGTCGCGCGAACAACGTCGCTTCGCTCGAGCTTCCGTACACTTTACGGGTAACTCTGTGCACACTAGCCTCGCTGCGCAGGGCAAGCGTTGGCTCGACGCGCTCCGCAGTTTCAAGGGCCGCATGTATGGCATAGCAAGGAATTTCAGCTCCGGTGAAGTCAATCGCCATACTAACCGACTCCCCGAGCTTATAAGCAGGGCGCGCAAGCATCACAACACCAACGCGCCGACCATTTCGAGCTATTTCAAAGCGATTGCTGCTCTGGCCGGATTCAGAGAGGTTTGATCTAAGAATAGCAAGATCTATCGCGTCTTTTGCCGAGGCTGAGTCTTCATAAGCAGAGGCACGACGGGACTGGGGGGCTGTAGCAGTTGGGGACAGAAGCCCGAGGCCTTGTCGCGGCCGATCGAGAAGTTCATCAACATAATGGAGAAACCCATTGTAGGTTGACTCCGGGTGCTGAAGTCTAGTCTTCTTCGAATGTATAGGGGGCTTATCAAGCGGCTGCACTCTGGCCATATCGCGAAGGATGATGTACGGGTTAAGTAGATCATGACCAAGAATCTCACCATGGCTATTGACACTCCCGAGGACGCGGAAAGGAATCTCAACTGATCGCACCTGCTGTTCCTTCGTGCCGCCAGGTCTCTGGGTACCTATCACTAGGCTATACGATATCTTAATTGCCTTCCCTCGGTGCGTTGGGGGCAATCCTTTCGGTAGTTTGAACATATACTCGTAGGTCTTGCTCTCTCCGGGAGCGAGCTGTAAATCTACGAATAAGATTGATTGTGGTGTTGATAGCAGGGGGATGGATTTGGAACTTGCAACACCTCGCATCTGCTTAATGCTGCTAAGTTCTCCGCCACCCAAAAGCTCTCCGATAGAGCTTCCCAGACTACTCCAGCCAAAACCATTTAGTAATCCACCGCTACCCCTTCTAGAGTTCTCGATGCCAATAACACCGCCTCCTTGCCCTCCAAGGACAGCTTTTCGCTTAACCGCCTCGAAGGGCCCCAAATTAATAAGGGATCCGTCGAGAGTAAAGGAACCCTGAACTTGGGCAAAGCCCATCATTAGCGACTCCGGAAGCCGCGCATTGCTGACATTCGATAAGGCGGAGGGCCGCCGTATGTGGGCAGGTCTTCTTCCGGGATGTAACGGTTGCGTTACATACTCTGATGCCAGCGTCTCAGACGAGTTATTGCTGAGTGAATAGAACTCGCCACTACTCCTAGGAGTCCCACCAGCAATACTCGTCGTAGATAATATGCGCGCCACAGGGGCGGCTTGTTCGGTAATGGTAGGTATCGGATCTTTTGAGCGCACAGGGAGGCTTACACCTCCACTTGCTGCTGATAATGGTGCCGTCAAGTAATCCACCGGTTGAGTAGTGGGTGAAACAGAACCGGCATCTGGGGGTTTCGGCGAGGGTACCATGGGAAATTTAAAATCTGGAATTATGCCCGGGCTCCTCTTAGGTAGATGCGAACCCATAACACCGGGCGTGTTTGGTACAGTCGAAACCCCCGACGTGCGACTGAAGCCATGTTTGGATGGCGGAAATGAGTGATTAAATACAGGTGAAGATTCGGAACCGAAAGGTCGTCTCGGTAATGCGGCAGATTGCGGACCGTTCATCAGCCCGCCTCTCGGTGATATTTGCAAACTAGCAGATCGTCCATGACCACGAGCAGGTCGTTGCTGTCGCGCGGGAGATATATTCCCGTGGGACTGTTCTTCTATCGTAGCGGCCGATCCTATCGACACGATAGAAAGTGATCTCCCATGAGCATGGGCAGGTCGTTGCGGTGGGGGCTGTTGCTGTGGAGGGGTCCACTGTTGGGGTGGTCCTCTTAATCGCGAACTGTTTGAGGGAACGGTGAGGGATAAAGTAGAACGGTGTCCCCTTGTTGGCGTGGGAGGTGTCAATCCATTATTGGGCTTCAATCTTGGACTTAATAGAGGCGAAGGTTGTCTCGATCGATCGGTAAGAGGGTAGTGTGTCTGTTGGTGTTGATTTGATACCGGCTGGTTCGGACCAGGGGCGATATTCTTGAAAGTTATATGGCACTTGATATCCTCGCCGGCGAAAACAGTCTGGTCATCCCAGGTTATAAATACTCGAATATTACTTGAACCTCCTTCAGGCGGCATGATGGCACTCCTTCCAATTGGAGGAGAGAATTCATGTAAAGGGCCGCATTGTCGTCGTCATATAGTTGGGAATCAAAGGTAGGCAGCTCTAAGATAATGGAAGAGCCAGATTATCACAAGTCAGGATGCTCAAGGTCCGGGGAGGAGGGGGGGAAGAAGAGAAGAAGAGAAGAAGAGAACAATATTGAACTAGTAAGATGGGAGAGGAAGCTCGAGCTCACAAGGAATAGGTGTTAAAAAGAGTTAATATAAGTACGTGGGATTTATTATATTAAAGCTGAAAGCATTGATCAAATAGGTGGCTATTTGAATTGGAAGTAAAATCAATTAAGTTGGCAAAATGAGAAAAAGCAATTCACAATGGTCGCGACTGGAGAAGGAATGCGGTTAACAGAGCCGAACCTCTTCAGGGATGGTAGATGTAGATGATGCGTCAATGGCTACTTGGTTAGATTTCAAGATCAGCTAGGATGTACGGTACCTGGATACATGCAGTTGGTTATGTAGGAACCTTTAAGGTAACCCCTGCATGTCGGTTATGGCAAAACGTAGTGCCGAAAGTCAATGCAAGTTCCTGGGTACACTTCGCACCTGCAGTAGCCGGGAGTATCCCTTAAAGCTCTTTCACTTTTTTTTTTTTTTTTTTGGAGGTAACTACGGATCCGTACCGTACCGTACCTACCAATTTGGTAACCACGCTACTTAATCAGCCAATCAGACCGTCTCGTTGTCTCGTGCCTGCCGAGCAACGCCCGCAACACTACCACTTACAGCTGATAATGGGCACCTCCCCAAGCTTTTAGGCCTCATATCCATTATCGTTATCGCTAACTGCCTAGAAACAAAAGATAGCATCGGTATCAGTATACCTTCAAACCCCTTTACTTCTAAGTATCTACAAGAAACCTGTAGCATAGTATTATCCTCAATATAGCTATATAGAAGTGAAGAAAACTGGTATATAGGGTATTCTGACTTGCTAGAAGAAGACTGTAAATTTTCAGAGCATCCTTAACGTAAAACTAGCTTTTAGAAGCGTGTATAATCAGTCTAGATACATAAGATGGGTAGTCTACATCGACATTCTCCCCCGTGTAAGTGCCAGGTACCTATTGTCCTGAGAGAGTTGTTGCAACTGCCAGGACCTACTACCCACACGGGCTGCTACCTGATCACTCAGACTCAACAATCTTCTTGAATGTTTCCCAACTACAATAACTTCTCCTTCTACACCCTGCTCTCTACCTCTTCCTCTTCCCACGCAGTAGTTCTTACACAATAGCCTCAAGACAGCTGCTTCCCCCCTCTCCCCTCTCCCCTTAGCCCACTAGACACTATCACTGTCTTCTTCTATTTACTTCTCTATCACCATACTGCATACCCCAAAGACATTACTTGACAGACACGTCAATATCTTTTCCCCTCATTTCAAGTCAAGACTAACTTCAAGACTAACTAATCACTCACCATGGCAATTCTATCTGAATATCCTGGACTTGAGGTCACCGTCCGTGTAAACGGTCTGACAGCGACCGAGTACGACTGCTCATACGATCTGGAATCTCACGTAGGCGAGGACTTTGATGAAGACACCTTGTGTGTCAATTACATCGAAAGCTCCGACGACACCATGTATTATATCTCTGTGAAGGTAACCCAGGACTACCCCTGGGGCTACAAGGACCATTGCCTTCATGTCGTCGTTTACATCGATGGACAATGGGTCAAGGCAGAATACTGCCACGATATCAACACCGATTCCGGAGACTGGGAACGGTACATCAATTATCGTGTTACCGAGGACTCTCGAGACAACTTCGTGAAGCAGTATTTCCGCTTCGCCCCCATCACTGCTGGTTAGTTCTAAAACATCCCAATAGTACTGAATGCTTAAGAAGTATTAAAGACTAAAAAAAAAAAATTAATCAAACACAGTCGAGGGAGACGAGCAGCGATACCAAGAGGATCGTCTAAGGGCCCAGGATATCGGCATAATTAACGTCCGTATCTACCGAGCCATAGAAACGGGAGCCATCGACAATGTCCCATCTCATCGCCGCCCTGTCGGAGCTGACTTGGAACTCTCAAATGAGGCGGCGCAAGAGTATGCCGTTACTCACGGCACCAGGTATTTCAAATCCTTTCATCTGACATAATAATTACCCCAACTTTACTGAAAAGTTGGGTTACCTACCTACCTAGGTAAGAAGAAAGCTAACATCTTGACTCAAGATACTCGGAGCCCGTACAGATGCTAAGCACCCCAAGCTATGGTGACTGCATCTATCTACCTGAGGATAATGGCCCCATCGCCCAGTTCTACTTCGTGTACCGATCTCGAGGTAAGTCGCACCATAATCATATCACAACACACACACCAGCCCCAAGTTATCCGCCTCTCATCGCCAACTAACCAACTGACCAACTCTCTTTCCTACAGAAGTCTTGATAAACCAGGGTTTCGTGCCTCGCGATCCCGACTCAACTCCGGAGTATAGCTCCCGTAGCCCTTCGGCCATGCCCTCCGACGGCGGCTCCTCCGCAGAGCCCGCCGCTTCCCGCTACAGGACTTACATCGACGAGAACGGCAACGAGGTCGTCGACCTAGTCGACAGCGACACCGAAGATCACAACAACAACAACAACAACAACAACAACAACAACAACAACAACAACAACAACAACAACAACAACAACAACAACAACAACAACAACAACAACGTCGTCGATGAAGTCCAAGCCGAAGTAGAATCCGAAATCGACGAAACTGATCTCGACGTGATCTTCGCTGGTATTCAGGAATACTACGCCGATGACGACAAGGATCCGGATTACGTCGACTACTAAGCTGTGAAGAAGAAGAAGAGGAGTACAGTAACTTCTCAGTAGCACGGGGTTCATCGAAGTGTACGATAGGATAAAGGGCCGGAACGTGACGATAGCTTTGCAACGCATCTGGAAGAGCTAATATTGCCCCAAGATGGAATAGGGGCAAAATCCAAGCCACCTGATTATCCCCGTTTAGTGCGACGGGCTGTTTGTTAAGTAGTTAAAGGGAAAACACCTTAGGCTAGGAATTCTTATGAATTCATTTCTTTCGAACAGGGCATACATAGCACCTAAATGTACACAGGATCCTATGCCACTATATTGCGCTTTGCTTTTATGCGTACGTATAAGCACCTCCCCGCCAAGGGTAAGCTCATTCACCATAGACAGGTTCATAGTCATAGTCAACGCATTCTAGTATTCAACTTGATGGTCTATAACCCGTAGCTATCGCTAACTATCCGGAACTCGTTCATGCATTCATTCATCCGTCATAACCTGTCGACTCGTTGCTCATCTAATCATTCGGTCAAGCTTCCGCCCCGCCATTCTCCATCTCTTGCGCTTCCATCTCCTTCGACTCCTTCTCCTGCACTTCTTTCTCCTGCGCTTCCTTCTCTTCTCTCCGCTTCCTGAGGATATTATACGCCGCGTATGCCGCCCTAGTCTGTACCTCCTCGGGATTAACCCCGTCCCTGGCCTCTGCCATCAACTCGTCACCAACCAACACCCTACAGATCAGTTCTCTACTCCCGTCCGGCCCATCGCGTACCTCCATCTGGTAATCGACCTGCTTGGACGTTCCAAATCTACCAGCCTCATGGCCGAGATGGTTTTTGGGGTGTATTACATCAACTCCTTCCTCCAGTATTCGCCGGAGATATGGGAGTATGCCCGCCCTCTCGGCGACACGCGCGCACACGTCCAGCGACCCAGAGTCTACCCACACGGCACCGATCATGCTCTCAAAGAAATCCGAGAAGAACTTTGGGAGATTAAGATGTAAGAGCTGTGCCCAGGGATACTCCTTCCCATGATCGAGAGCCTCACGAATCGCCTCCCGCTCCTTTTCGTACCTCTCCTCCGCAGCGTGCTGGACATTATTCATTTCCTGAGACGTGTGGCACATGAACTTCCAGAACGGGATTTTAGTGCTCGTCTCGATGGTAGATGTGTCTTCCGAGATAATTGTGACCTCCTGTTCAATACTCCACTCCATACATAGGAAGCCGAGAAGTTCCGCGTTGATACAGGCCGTACGTTTGGTGTGCATTTCGTGCTGATCCATCTCACGCTCGAACTTCCATATGGCGTCAACGACTACTGTATCTAGAATAACATCCCCGAGAAATTCCAGACGTTCCATGCAGTTCCCCGTCGAATTAATATACCCGAAGGAAGAATGTGTAGCAGCTTCAATAAGTAAGTTCTTATTGCGGAAGGAATAGCCAATCAGCTCTTCCAGAGGAGCCAAAGGGGGTGGGAGATATGTACTCATAGTAGTCTGGTTGAACAGCGCATCGCGGGATGAACCTAAGCTGTGCCATTCCATCTCGGGTATGAATATCCGGAGACAAGTGAGTGCTTTGTCTATCCCACCGTCTAGGTACGCAGCTCCAATCAAGGCCTCCACAACATCTGCGAGTGTTTTCGTCGATAATAATCTTTTGCTACCCGCATTTGCGTTTGTTTCAAGTACGTCTTCTACGTAAAGAGGCTTCCACTTCGAACCCGTGAACTCCTTCTTGAGAATGAACTTGTCTAAGCCAGTCTCTACTGTTGAGCGGCACAGCCTGCCATTAGATACTTTGCTCGATTTCATAGCGTCGAGGAACCCTTCCGGGTAATTTGGTTCTACGAAAGATTAGCACGAACGCGATTTTATATCGAGCACAAGAAAGAACGACGTACTATTCGCAGTTATGGTAACAGTGGTAAGCATCTTTAGAATTGAGTCGCCAAGGAACTCGAGCCTTTCGTAGTTAGTCTCTTCTCTGGCGGATGGTGCACTAATGGCAGTGATGACCAGCGAGACGTCCGAGAATCCAACTGCTTTCAATACGGTATTGCATAATTCGGTGGCAATCAAGTGGAGCTCTATCATATGTATAATTGAAGGGATGAGCATTCCAAAGTGAACGTAGGATACATGAATCCCATCCACCCGGCAGCAGTGCGCAGGCATGGTCATGTAATTTGGTTTAGTAGAAACTTCCGAAGGTTCCACGGGGAAATCGTGAAGAAAGTCTTTTCGTCTGATCCATTTTTCCAGTACTAGCCAAGGGATATCGACTGGTTCATCCTTTAAATGTTCCCGTACTATCAAGTCTGGATCGCGAGAAGGTAACAACGCTTTGAATGAAAAGGGAACTCCGTCGACACGTATTAGTCTTGTTCCATCAAGACAGGACTCTTCAACACCTTTCTGGCCTACAAGCTCGCCGAATGGGATGTCTTGTATCGGGGACCGAAGATGCAAGACCGATTGCGCGGTGTCTCTCCTCTCCCATTGGTAATGCCGAAATGCCAGATCAAGTAATGCTAGGCTTTGATCCGCTTGGAGAGCTTTAGCGGATATAATCTTAGTCCGATCCAATTTAATCTTCCATCTGTTGTTCTTATCCCAGAAGACATCAAAACATGATAAGTCCGGGAAGGGTACTGGTAATGTCGCATCAATCTCACATAATACGTTGTCGTGCTGGTCCACCAAACGTATTCTGCGTTGATAAAACTCTTCATTATTACCCCAAGCATGCGCAATCTGTGTCCAGGGACTCCATTGTTCGTTAACTTCTAGTTCCGAGTCCCTCGACTCAATTTCCTCTGTGAACTCAGTCTGAAGTGGCATGAGATTGTCATTAAGGAAACCGGCCTCGTAAATAGCCCTGTAAGCTATGAAGGCGGCATCTTTGCTGGCGCTTTTCTCGGTGAACCAGAGACCCGTACTCTCCACTCGCCGAAGCTCTGGGGGTAACGACATTGGTAGGACTACTGTTGCCGAGACTTGAGGGGCCTCTCCAAGCGGGCTAGGTGTCCGCTTGAAAATATAGTATGGTCGTGTATCGGCGTACTGGTGCAACGAAAGCTTCCTGCAGAAGTGTTCCAAATGTGACTTTGCCTGGTCGAAGTCAAGATGGGCTCCGGTCTTTGGTATGTAGAAAGGCTCGACCTCGGGTTGTTCCATTTCTTCGAGTTGTACTAGTCTCACGTCCTCTTCATAGCGTCTCTTCATTTCCTCTTCAAGTTCCATCCACTGTTCAACCTGGGTCGTGATCTGACTAACTAGTAGAATCAGCTTTGACTCCTTCATCCGAGCTCTGCCACGTCTCTGGATGAACGTCTTGAGGTTAGCAGGCGTGTCGAAGCAAACGACCATATTGCAGGCCGGGACGTCGATTCCCTCTTCGAGAACACTAGTCGCTATGAGGAGATTGAGTTTCCCGTCCTGGAAATCCTTTAGATTTTGGGCGTATTCGGTCTTATTGGGAGCACCGACGTCTCGTTTTTGACTAATGTGGTTGCTCGTACCAATCATGGTACCGACTCGAAAGCGATCCTTTACTAAAGGATGGGTTGACAGAATATGTGACAACATGGCCACTGTGGCAATTTCCCGTACGAATATGATACCGATAGTTCCGTCGGCCGAATTGGATAATTCCCGTATAAGTGCAGCGACCTTGTTAGATAGACCATTGGACATACCATACTCGAGAGGGGGCGGTGTCGTAGTTTTGACATTTCGCAACGCGTTTGCAAGGTATTGTTTCTCCTGAGTGTCCCAGCCCTGAAACCACGAATCACTTTCTTTGACCGACTTCAGAAACTGAGTGACGGAGGTGGAAATAAAGTAATCTACGGCCCACGTTCCGAGCTCTCGGTGTATGGTAACGCTCTTCCGCCAGAAGGTTTGCATCTGGTTGAAGACATAAGTGTCTTTGTTATTACAAGCTCGCTCAAGCGCTACTTGACTTCGCTCCCTATTATCTCTCCGCAGTCGAACAATATACGGATCTTCGTTTATATCCAAGCCGTAGTATGCACTAGCCAGACTCTTCATAGTGTCAGTTAGAGGGAAATCATCCTCATCCGGTCGATTATAGAAAGCATGGGTCATAATTGGTCGCTTTACGACAGACAAAAGTTCGTCTCTGTGGATACTCGGGCTCTTACACACGGCATCCAGCGTTTGCTCGATCTTCTCGAGAGTGTCGAGTTTTGAACTTACGATCGGACTTGCCGTAAGACCAAGTATTGACGGAATTGGTAGGCCAGCGTTTTTACTATCACGATATCGGCCCATGATCTTGGCACCAGAGTGTTTACCGCGACAGTTATGGGCTGATTATATTAGACTGACGTTTTATGGTTAATAGAGAGGGTAGGGTAGCGCTTAACTGACCTTCGTCGAAAACGATCAAAGAAAGACGGTCCATACGCACGAATGCATGATTGACGGCATCTAGAAGAACTTGATAAGTCGAGACGACTATGCGAACATTCCTCAGATAATCATCCCATATACGAACATCGGACCAGGTCTCTACGCCGTCTGCGCCAACGAGTGTCTTGATTTGCACAGCTGGAATCTGCGACCTGAGTACCCGAGCCTGCTGCTCACATAGAGCGACAGTAGGGGTCAAGAACCAAACAAGCTATCGAAGTCAGCTATGTATACATAATGGTTATGAGGCGACTATACTGGCTTTATCAGGGGCAGAGTTTTCCAGTTCTGCTTGGATTCTGAGAACGGCCCTGGAGTATTATAAGCACGCGCGCCAAACGGTGCAAGACGAGGGCCGACTTTATGCCATGCCACACTACACAACATGATTCCCAAGTCGAGAAGCTCGCAGCGATGGCATATCATATACGTACACCTGAGTTTTTCCAGTGCCTGTATCCATCTGTGGGAACAAGTAAGTTTAAGAAGCGCAGCAGCCACGACGATATCTAGGTACCTACTGCAACGATAATGTTACGTTTGAGGCTTTCCTCGAACATCTCGAGCTGGTATTCGCGAGCATGAATAATGTTTGAGTCCTTAGCTTGAACTTCATCCTTAATATCCACGGTACCAATACCCGCGTCCGACTCAGTGTCGACGTTGTTGCCACTAGGATTCCCTGTGATTGAATCTACAAATAATGCGGATGGCATTATCCCAGGCATATCCCATTTAACGCTGTGGAAATTATTAAATTGAATTAAGCTTAAGTTTGTTGAGATCTTTATCGCATATCGCTCTTTGGTGTTGTTTGTCTCAATAGACTAAGTATTAAAGCGACTTGGAAGCTTTATAGGTATAATATGCAAAATTGAATATTATTTGCGGAAATTGCGAAAGGACCGTTTGCTTGTCTACGCCGACTTTATGTTTATGCGTCGGGCAGAGATTGTCAGATACCTATTGCTACCTGGCATGACAAGTCCCGAGTTGGCAAGGCTATGTGCTTTTAAGAGGAGGGACACACATTTGATGTTGATTTGTTTCGAGTTGCAGCGGCCTGGAGGTAACACTACAAGGTACTAATAGAGTACATTTAACTAGGTACCTTAGGTAAGTCATGTATTCAGATATCGGATGTTAGTAATTGGCGAAGACATAACAGTGCGTAAAAAGGGTACATATCCTTGCACATACTTACGGATCCGTAGTACGTACATGTATTGTCCTCCCATGCTAGGCCATCTTATCATCCAATCATAACACTTGCACCACACTCAACTAATAGCCCTTATACAATGGATGTTAATTGTATACTTCCTATTCACATGCTACAACTTATTTAACTTGCATTGGCTGTCAAGTAGCCATGGAGCTTCTCGCTACTGGCTTCAATGCCTGGCGTCAACTGCAGTTCGACAACGAGCAAGATAATTCTGGCGAACCTCGTGATTTTGAATCGTTTCAATCCATCCTAAAAGACGATTTCATCGGACGACCATGCTCTCTCTTATCATGCACCTTCGGTCAGCGTTTCTTATACAAACCACGCGCTCTTATATGCTAATGTAAATAAGTCAAAACACCATCCGGTATACGAAATGCAGGTTTTACTGAGAATATTTCAGAAAGTCTTAAAGAGAAGCTTATCTCTTCCACGGCTGCCATAGCTTGGAATGGTACCATAGCAGGCATGTTATTGGACTGTAGGCGACATTTCCCAAGTATCACTAACCCTTATTTAAAGAATACGATGGTTATGACACCGTCCATCAATATTCATCTACTGGTGCACGTGAACAACTGGCCTTTCCTAGGATGGGAAAGATCGTCCAATTAGTAGCATACGAGACGGGCTTCGTGGCTTTATCGCACGACGGCCGTGTCTGGACATGGGGCGACGAGCGGTATAGCGCTTGTCTTGGGAGACCAGTAACGTCTTCGAGGTAGACTATTGATGTTTCCTCAAAAAGGTGATAAAGCTAATTTCAGAAAACCAGCCCAGCCGAAAGACCTGGCCTCGTAGAGGAGCTTGAGGACCTGCCAACCGGCAAGATAAAAAAGATAAGTGCAGCTGGATATTTAATTCTTGCGCTGACGGAAGGGCATGATCTTTACGCTTGGGGTGGCCGCCCGGGGCAGGAACCGGTCCTTGATGATATATCAAGTAGCCCAACCCCAGTGGTAGTGGAAGAAAGCGATATACTGGATTGCGGGGTTGGGGAATCACATATAATTGTGCTCAACTCAGAAGGTCATGTATATGTCATTGGCGATAATGGGAACGGTCAACTAGGGTTACCAGATAGCAAAGTAGGCTCGTGGACGAAGGTCCCACTGCATTTAGAAACAGGACAAGTAGTCTGCGGTGTAGAAGCAGGGCGAAGCACCTCATTCATATTGGCTAAGTATCGAATCCCTTAATGATTCTGCCTTAATTGGCCTCTCTATGCTGCTCTATGATACACGCAAACTCCTGCCAATTCCAGAAATAATGCTGCTCACAGATTCGTCAGGTAGTCCTCGATTTCTTGCGGGGTGAGCTTCCTGAATCGCGGACCAGTTGCGCCTTCAACACCCTCAACTCCGAGTAGATGATCGGCAGGGGGTCCAACAATACCTTCTGATAGTTAGCAATATAATCCAAGTTAGATATCTTATTACAACTCACCTATCTCAATAGTCTCTCCGTTCATCTCGCCCTCGATGGTTTCCTTTAGGGTCAGAAGCGCAATGTGTACAGCATCTTCCAACTCTAGGCCTTCTGTGTATCTCTTCTCCAAGAACGTCTTGGCCGTAGTTGCGCTCTTGCCGATGGCGGTAGCCTTCCAAGGGAAATAACTTCCAGAGGGATCAACTTGGTAAAGCATGGGGCCGCCCTTTAGAATTCCACCAGTCTTTCCCGAAGGCTTCTTCTCGCCCTCAAATTCGCCTTGGACGGCGGACTCCTCATCCGGTAGGATGCCCTCATCCCATCCAGCAATCAGCAAACTGACACCGTATGGTCGAACACCACCAGACTGCGTAGCCTCTTGCATCACTCGCGCAACGTCCTGCACTAATATTCTGGTGGGCGGGTACTCGTTGTAGATTCTCTTGTATCCGGTGTGGGAGACTTTGCGTGCCTTGTCTACCAGCACTCTGTAGTCCGGACCCATTCCCGAGTATACCATGCCGATGTTGGGAGTGATTAAGCTGACCTTGGACAAAGAGGTGGGGTCGGCAAGAGGCGAAGAGGACTTCTTCTCGGTCGCTAGAACGATTCCATTTGTTGCTTCTAGTAGTTAGCGAATGTACATATCGGCGCTTCAAACGGATTCAATCCTTACCTTTGATGCCCAGCGCTGTAACGCCTTGGTTAACTGCGTTTAGAGCATACTCTAGCAAGCCATACCGTTAGCTAACTCTTTGAATACTACGGCCATACAGGCTACTTCGGGGTTCCAGCGTCCATAGACATGCGCCATGTAGGAATTGTATCATACCAATCTGGACTAGCTTCCCGCTGTTTGAGTGTCAGTCAAGAGTCGCAGTGGGTAGATATGTCATAAGGGAGTTTACCTCGGGGAGAAAGTCGTCAAGGAGAACGAATAACGATCAGCCATGGTTGAGAGACGATATGGAAAATTTCAGTATGAGAGGGAATTACGGGAAAGTCCAGGGTGTTGAAGTTGGTATGAGGTGGATTTAGATGCAGGTGATGAGGCTACAGAACCTCAAAGCTGTGTGTGGGGAGCTTCAGTTAATTGCTAGGCATCGCGAGTTTGCGCGTCAGAGCTCAGGTACAATGGTAGGTACCTAGCACCTGCTACATGTAAAGTTCGACAGTTCAACCCGCACCGTGCCTAATCGGGCAGCGCAGCAAATGGGAACTTCCGTTTGAATTGAATGAACACTCAAGTCGGAATATCTACGCCCCGACAAAGGATGCCTGTCATAACCTTAATTATCTAACATTAGATAATCACATTGAATGCAATTCCAATATGCACCAAGTGAAGTTGAATTTTCTAGAACAAAGCCTTGTACATCCACGTCAATGTCAACCCTCGTAACTTCGTGTCGCCTGATATCTTCCAATCATCCGAAGTTGGTCTGCAAACAACTTCCCATGACATGCTGGCTTGGTTGAAGCTACCTATACGGCATGTTAATTCCGAGATTGGTGCTTAGAGAGAAAAGCTAGAATATAAAAAGACTTGACTGCCTAGACGGAGAAATAATTGTTACGATTGACAAGTCAACAATCTGGGCTCTGGGCACTGGGCATGCAACGGCATTCAACACCTAGTACCTTACTACAGCCGCCTTTCGTACCCAAGGATTTAACCTAGACACTACTACCTATCCTTCCTCTTCGTCGCGTATGTCGTATCATCATCAGTATCTCTTATTGATATTCTTTATCCGGCTTAGTGCGCTCTTTGTATCCGTACCTCGAACAATGGTACTCGATCCTATCCTTCCAGATTCTATCCGAATTTGAAGTATACTATCTATAATGGTGAGAATCTGAATGGGATACTCTATTTTTATTTTCAATTTCCTTTGAACCTTATCCTAGTTGTCTGTATTATGAGGTACTGCGAACCATAGTACTACTTTCTCGTCCCTTTCATTGTGTTCCGTTTCTTTAATCTCAGCACGACATCCCGAACAAGCCGACGCTTTAAAGCGCTTACCTTGCCGATACGGCCCTTGCAACTTATTACTATGGACACTCAATCGTCGTTCGGAACTGCCACTGGCAGCGATTATTATCGGCAGTCCCAGTCGCAACCTAAATCACAGCCTGCCCCGAGTCGGAATGAATCAAAAAAGCATGTTCGGATGTGCTGGATCTGCCATGACGAAGTAGAGGCGACATATGAAGAGACTGGGTTTTTAGACGGTCTTCGTAATCGACGACCAAAAAGGCACTATATTTCTGAGGATGGAGACCGCCTCATCAACCCGTGTCTCTGTAAGGGCAGCGTCAAATACGTCCATGAAGGCTGCCTGAAGCTCTGGATGAATGAGAACCCCAACGCTTGGAAGTGTGGTCGATGTCGCTACCAGTATAGGATGGGACGTTTGACGTGGGCCCAACGGCTCCGGAGCCCTCTCGTAGCTCTGGGGCTCACCATCTTCATCCTCCTTATTACGATCTTTCTACTAGGATTTGTAGCCGACCCTATTCTCAACCTGTGGCTTGACCCCGTTGGCACTATAGCAGAGTCGGTCACGACCGGCCACATCAGTTTAGATGACGACATTGATCTACTATCTGAGGAAGCAGGCTGGTTTGGTCACTTCATGAAAGGGCTCTTCTCGCTCGGCTTGCTTGGGTTCGTCAAGGCGTTCCTTGTTATGAGCCCGTGGCAATGGTGGAATTTACGGACCAGTGGTATAATAGGTGGAGGGGGAGGTCGTCGAGCAGGAACCGGGCGTGAACGCATGGAAAGTATCAACTTAGCCCTTGTCCTCATCGGCGTCTTCACATTCTTATATGTAAGTTATAGACTGAATAGTGCATAAAGCTTCTACTGACTTTTTTTTTTCAGACGGTATGGAAAGCCACGCGAAAGTGGACCGAGAGAACTCTCGATAGGGCAAGTCAGAGGATTTTAAATGTCCAACGCGACAATAATGGCGATAGCTCCGATGACAGCGATGATGAAGATTAATCCAAGCTAGAGAAGAACTAAAACGCAGTTTCATAACTTCCCATTAACCAAGATAGGCAAATACAATGATTTACCAAGGGCAAAGTCATACTTTTCTAGACATTCTCAAGAGCCAATCTCTCTTTGTGATGTACATCTGCACGTATCTTTCCTACACAAAGTATGTTTAGCTTCTATCATCTGGTGCAAGGTATTCTGTAACTTCCCATTAGATACGTTTCCACAAGCTTAGGGGATTGGACTAACCGTTGTAGTAAACGCGATAATGTTTCTGCGAACCCAGGTCAGAAATCTGCTTCACTTCGTCCGGCAATAGCTTAAACTTGGCAAGATTCGTCTTATACCCCTCCAGTCTCTCCTTGCTTGAACTCGTCGTGATAGCCACAATGTTCTGATCCAAGCACCATCTTATTGCGATGTCTGCTTCAGTAACAGCGTATTTCTCCGCCAAAGAGGCATATACCTCGTCTACCGGCCCTGGACGTGTCTTCGTGATAGCCGTTAGTGGTGAATACGCACTCACTGCGATATTGTTCTTATGGCAGAATTCCACCAAGCTACCATGCTGCAAATACGGATGATATTCGATCTGGTTGATCGCGGGAACCACCTTGGCAGTCTTCAAGATGTCTTCGAGATGAGCCTGCAAAAAGTTTGAAACTCCGATTGATTTCGCCTTGCCAGAGCTTTTGATAGCCTCCATTTCTGCCCACATCCTCGGCAACTCGTTTGGTGCCGTGAATGGTTAGTGGATGAGATACAAGTCAACGTAATCGAGGCCGAGCTTTTCTAAAGATGTATTGAGGGAGGCGTGTACATCTTGGCCAGGTCGGCCCAGTACCTTTGTGGTCACGAATAGCTTGTCGCGGGGTATACCAGATTCTTTGATAGCGACCCCGAGAGCCGCTTCGTTACCATACACTTAAGTGGTCGTTAGCATATTATTCTATCACACGTTCAAGTAGATATAAGGGTTGTAAATTTCACTTTCGGCTCCGTCTAGATGATAATATCCACTTTCGATTGCCATTCGAGTAGCCTTCACAACATCCTCGTGTTCGATATTCATATTAGCAGTCCCTAGACCATAACCAAGCTGTCAAAATGAATTAGCATCATAATCACAAATTATCAAGGGGTAGTCATACCATTGGTATTGTCTTGCCATCGTTCATTTCTATAGTTTGAATCGACTCCATATCGGGCAGATGAGATAGAGAGTAGCTACTTGAGAGAAACGAAGCTTTGCTGTTTTTTGGTTCTTTCGTGGGAGAGACGCGGACTATATAAACATCGAGAAATATCAATGTAGACGGCGGCTAAAGAGTAGACTTGCCGTGGGGGGTCATCCTCAAACCTAAGAGAATGTAGTATCTACCAACGGTATGCTGACATTGCCTTTAGAAATGACACCAACTTGCATAAACGATAACGCCGCTTTAATAATCTTCTCAACCCACCCAACGTATCCGAATAATAAGTAAGGCATATTAAATCGATAGGATTGGTTACTTACATGAGGCAAGTAAAATGATTATCACCAACAGAATCAGGAGGTCTAGCTATGTGATGTGCAATCACGCAGAGTCTAGGTTGTAAGCGTTGTAGCATGGAATAGGCGCATCCACGACCATCCTTACTATTCAATTCGCAGGCCAATACGACGGTTGGAAGTTAGGGGACCTTTAGCTTGGGTGGGAATATATCCAAGGGCTTGTGTGGCAGGTAGGCACCTGGTATGGCTGTATGAGCCCCTTTTCATTAACTCTTCAACTCTGTATTAGATTCCCTTGACGATTTATTCGCAATGTAATGACTTCACTCAAAAACCATACCAGGATCTTAGGCATAAAGGGTCCATAACACACCGGTATCATGTATAAATGAAGTCTGTTGTAAGTAAAGTTTCGAGACATATACGAATAGACTTCGCTTATTGACTAATCTAGACGTTTTTCAACAAGACTAGATCTATGACAACATATCGGCAATACAAGATATCACAAAAATAATGAAAGTCAGGTTCCTCACGCATCGGGCTGTACGGCCACGCCCCAGACCGTGGATGCGTGTTATAATACCCAAATTTATGCATGCAATTGCCTCGAGCCGAAAGACTTAACGTCGGACCGAAATCCATACCTAGTAGAAAGCAGGTTCGGTATGACATAAGATAGGATGCATCATGGCATTACCCCCTGATAGATATAGGCTGCGGTCAGCTTTAAACGCATTGATAAAAGTATATAGCATTGGTCGGCTATCCGAATAATCAACACTAAAGGGTAGAAGTAGCTTGGATGGTAAGAATACCTACTTCCTGGACACAGCCCGCCCCTGGGGTGGACTTGAGAGATATTATCCTATTTTGCTGAGTTAAGGCTATGCAAATTTTAGGTAGAGCGGAGTAGCATGATACGACCGGCCGGTAAACGAACATGGCTTCAACCTTGTTGATCTTGAATTTTCTTGATAAAATCCTGTATCGTATTGACGACGCCCTGGGTCCAGCTCACGTGAGGAGAATGGCCAGCCGGGCACCTATACACTGTAAAATCTCCAGCCTTTTGGCTCTGGGCCGCTATCATGCCTTCTTGATATTCTTTAGGCAGCGTGAGGTCGCCTTGAAATATCAAATAAGCACAAGGAAGGGCAGCATAAGCATTATTCATCAGTTCCGTGGTTGAAACAGGAGAGGCTGTAAGAGTCGCTGTCCACCTCTCCGCCTCAGATGTCTCAAGGTCGTTGAAAAGATATTTGTCAGTTTCGACTATAGTGCCGAGCTTGGCTGCGCTATGTTTCTATGGAAAGGCTAAAGTTAAATCCGGCGTGTTGAGGTCCACGACACAAAATATCATTTCTTAGTTGCTCACTTACGTGGAACTGCATGAACGGGGGTACTAGGAGGGAACCATCTTTGGGCTGGAAGAAGCTATGGATTGACTCTATTCCTTCCGCTTCCAAGGCCTCTACCAGAGACATATATGGCGCTGGGGTATGGCAATTTCCATGGCAGATAACGACAGCAAGGTCTGATGTGGAAGTCATGGTATAAAGTCCTAGATCTTAGGTATTCACATAAATTGGAATATGGGAGATTTAGGAACGACAAAGATAATTGGAACTTTGTTGATACTTTCTTATATATGATAATCACTTGGCTAAGCTTAACGAAAGGAGCAATGTAAACATCTGAAATCTCATCAACACCTGTGTATATGAAGTGTGAGTGGGGAGCGAGTATTGTCCATAACCAACATGGATTTGTGCATAGCTGGGGCAGAATCCAACGGTGCAGTTATCCAGTTCCCCCTATTCTATTAATGGGTGAGAGCAGTTAAGTTAAGCGGGTCATGTCACATGATTTTCCAACCACGTGACCAATATTTAAATATTTTAGAGACTTCGTTGAACAACAAAAATGAAAGCTGTATCAACGTGTTTTTCAAACACGCAATGCACACTCTTAAGTTGCCTCGAAGGTGCTCTTCCATATCTTGTCAACTAGTCTGTGTGCAAAGATTGATACCTTGCTTCAATCTGATGGGTCGAGCGTTTTGCTTCGACCCGCATGCAGTTTTGGTTCGAGGATGTCGAAAATTCAGCCTCGCGTCGTTGGCTCTTTTTGAGCTGTGTCGATGCGGTTACCTTTTTTCCATCTTTGGTCTTGTATAAAGGTGTGGCCTGGCTATTTCCGATACATTTTATCTTTTTGGTCTCATCTAGAATTCCTACTTGAGTATCACAATCGTAATTCGATGTCCACTGAGAATAATGAAGGGTACATGTAATATGTGTGAACTGCGAGTCTGCGTGGAAGATGAAGCATTATTATCTATCAGCTAGATTAGATTAGCTCTGCTCTTGGTAAGTACCTGGGGTACGTGCCATACCTATCCATATCTAATCTACATAGTACGTTCGTGCTTTAGGTAAGCATAGAGCGGAACCGGTTCCAGGCTAGTCTAGCCTATTCAAACCCGTATCTGGCCAAACAGGGGGGGGGGGGCCNGGGGGGGTTGCAGGCCGTTCCAAACAACGCTAAGTGCTAAATTGAATTAAAAAGTGCAGCCAAAAATGAGTTTCCCGTACAATGCAATCTGGCGATGAGCTGCATTGCACATGGTTTTTGCGACATGTCAAATTACAACGGGCAACTCTACATAGTATGCCTAAAATAATAACTAAATTAAGCTCGAAATTGACAACATCTAAAAGTTGACCCTGATGCGACGGGGGAAACCCATCACCTATCTAAACTGTTAAACCCCTAACTAATATTTTCTAAACGACGTGCGCTTATCTCGTCTCTTTTGTTTAATCGTCTATTAATTCATCCTTCAACACTTTCTCTCGACTCCGATTGCGCTAGAGTGGCCACGTCCGTCACGTCTACACAACTGGGCGATAGTGCCCGCCTTTTGGCTCAATCGCGCTCGCTATCCAGGTAGCCAAATAGCTATACTGCTTGAATTTTGTAGTTTGGCTACCGTATCGTTCTTAATCAACACATCACGTCGAATCGCAATCGCTGTAGAAGACGAAACATAACGCGCCGTCCTTAATTAGTTCCTACGGATCTCCCAGCGAGTCAATCACCTATTTCGCATTCATTTCTTCGACCGTTCTAAGAGAGGATATATTTATATCCTCCTTATCGACCTTCACTATGCATTACGCTTATCCTTCTCGAAAAAGTTCGAATCCACCACCTTACCTACCTCGTTCCACCCGAATACCGAGAATAAGGAGGAGTCAGCTCAAGCCAATTGCTTTATTTGGTCTAATAATTATTGGGTTGATATGGGTGTTTTCCGGAAGCTCGAAACATAAAGGGCACCGCGCAATATCGGGCAAGCCCGCAGTTGTGCTGGTAACCGTGTTTGACGACAAGATCGACAACACGGTGTATATCAATAACATCAGGGAGAATAGGATGCAGTACGCGGAGAAGCACGGTAAGGTTCCATGACCACCTCGTTATTTCCCGGCTATTGCCTAACTGTCGAACAGGGTACGGCACATTACTCGCTAAAACGAGCGACTATGACCTCAATGGATCCCCTACGTCTTGGGCGAAAGTTGTAGCAATGCGCCATGCCATGACCAAGTATCCCGATTGTAAATACATGTGGTTTCTCGATCAGAACGCGCTTATTATGAATCCGCATCTGAAGGTGGAAGACTACGTTATGGGCGCCAACAAACTCGAAGCCGCCATGCGTAAGGATATTCCGGTGGTTCCCCCGGATAGCATCATCAAGACGTTTTCCCACCTCAGGGGGAACGATGTTGAGTTCGTTCTTACACAGGATAAGGACGGTCTATCTTCGACTAGCTTCGTGATCAAAAACGGAGAGTGGGCCAAATTCTTCCTCGACACTTGGTTTGACCCGTTATATCGAAGCTACAACTTTCAAAAAGCAGAGACGCATGCTTTGGTAAGTTGTCATTTTTACCTAAACTTCGTCTCGACGAGGCTAAAGCGCTAACTATTATTAGGAACATATTGTTCAATGGCATCCAACAATCTTATCAAAGCTGGCGATCGTTCCTCAGCATATCATAAACGCCTACAACAATAACGGCCATGGCGAGCAGTACAAGGATGGGGATATCGCGGTCGTATTCGCCCACTGTTCTAATGTCGGGGAACATAGTTGTGCTAAAGAGGCGGAGCGATTCTCGCAACAGTGGCGGACGTCGTTTTCCAGGGCATGAGAGGACACGCGATGATGTATGACGAAAATCAAACGTTTCGATGTAGGTACCAAACTCGACGCCGCGACGATCAAAAGGACGAGTGGCGGCATACATGTTTGTGATAGGCGTTCAAGGAGCACAAGGATACTAGATTCGGATATTCTACGGCCCACTACTATACTAACGGGACACACTGGCATTTACATAGGTGTTTTGATGGCTTGGAGATTGGCCTCAGTCCGATAAGTGCCGCTGGATGGATGGATGGATGTATTACATACCTAGGTATTCTTCTCTGGGTCAGGCCCAGGCCAAGGGAGGGTTTTGATGTTGAGGCTTACCGAGCCGAAGGGGCCAGCTATTATGTGCGTCTTGAAAACGAACACGGTACAATCGAAGAAAATATTTAATAGATATCCCTGATAATTATGCTGACCTAGTAGGCTGTCGAGGAGTAAAGAATCCCCGGGATTTAATAGTTAAAAGTTAAATGAGAAATAGATAGGGGAAGAGTTCTGCGTAAAGCAGACAAGTCTTGGTTCGTATTGGCACGTGCCTAATATCTACCTACCTATCTTTACCTAACATAAAAGTTGTAATCCATAAGAATCGCTTACTATGTATGCCCTCTTCCGGCGGCGCGGTATTCTCTTGGCTCGATCTCACACGCAGTGGTCTCCTTAAAGGAACCTTCCCGGTTGGCTCTGTATAGCAACTGAATAGCAAGGGGTAATCCAAGTATACAAGCCACCCTTATGTTTTCTCTAGGCGAGCGGTGGAATTGTTACCGAATTCTGTTCGGGTGTGAGCCATCCGATGACAAAGAGACGACTATAGGTTTCAGCTACGGCGTGACATACCCTGCATCTTCGACGTCTGTGCCACTGCATGCGAGCACGTTATCGACTTTACCAAGTTCTGAATAAGCTACCTAGGCTTGGGAAGATATCGCTTGCCATACTATGTAAGGTATTGCTCAAGGTGGCGGGGTGAGTTTCAGATAATCAATCAATGGTGGTATCAAAAAGCCAGATGAAATAACCTTAAATAATATATCGGCGATGTCAGGCCAGGACCGGGGACTAACTGAGATGACCGATTAAGTGGGACTCGTATATTTCTCCGTGTACTAAGGCACTACACTACATACGTAGGTAGGTACCTAATTGTGTATTGCAAGAAGCACTTTCTGCGTTTGTCTTTTCTCACGGTGCCTAGGGAAGCCGCAAGTCTATACAACTTATTCCTTACCTAGGTAGGTACCTAGGTACGTGTGTTACATTAGGTAGTCCAATTGAGCATTTCTACTCGCTCAATTGAAACATCGCTAATACATACACCGATTTTCGACACATCCATCCCACATAGAGTCCGGAAAATCAAATAACAAAACCACAAACAGATCTTCAAAAGTTGGTGTTGCTTACTACCTCATCACTATGCCGGAGTTAAGCAGTATAGCACACATCCTATGCAATTCTGCCCATATCACTGGTGCGCAACATCGTCGGCTTGCCTAGCCCGGATGTGAAATTAATGCGACTTACGTACACTATCTACTACCTATAGATTTACCTGGTCGATATCGTCTCTGCTGGTTTCTAATTGTAGATCATACCTGTGACCAAAAGCCACTTTGAAGATTTACTGGGTTGACCAAGGCGATCACACATACCCCGGTTCGCGGTTCAGCGCTCCTGCAAGGGGGGTTCTATCACACACGTATTCCCGATCCGGATTCGACGCCAACAGCTCGGTAACCGTTGTTTGCATGAAATCTTTCTTTTGTCAACCTAGTAAGATAGAATCCTGGCAGAAGAGTAGGAGGCTTAGGCGGATGAGATAGGGACGATGGAGCTGTTAGCGAGCAGAGGCTATCATATGTGCTTTGACCTGGCCCGTCGTTTCAACTTCGTCCGTTCGTCTTCTCTTCCTCCTTTCGCATTCTTTTCCGTCTTGATGACATCGTCCTGGCGACAAGTATTAGTTCAAGTCACTCGTTATGGACTCATGAACGATGCTACAGAGCGGGCTCTTTCGGTGCTCTCTACTAATCGCGCTGGGCACGATAGGGATATGGGCTAATGAGTATGTCGGAGAAAATGTTAGGTTGGAATCTTACCGGGTGGCTCAAGTGCCACGAGAAGCATACCCATTCTTGAGGAATAGCTTCGATCACACAGTTGTCGAAGGGGATAATGAGATTAAGAGATTTATAATAGAAGAGATACCAGAGTCCACACAAAGGAGCCCTAAGGAGCAGGCGGCTCCAGCTTTAATAACACCCCAACCAACACCGCCGCCGCGGAAGCGTCAAGACGATGGCCAGATCCAGGCGCTCTCCCAGCAGCTCCGGTCACTCTCGGAATCCGCAACCAGAGCAATATCATCTGTATCGTCCAGCGCTTCCTCAGCTATGAGCCTTGTATCTCAATCTGCGCAGTCTGTCCGGCAGTCCGCCGACCAAGCGGTCCGGTCTGCCAACCAAAACGCCGACCAGGCTAACCGACAACTATCGCAGACCCAATCGTCGGCCACCAGCGCCATCTCTGCGGCGAGCGCACGTGCAAGCGAGGATATGTCGCGATCACTGTCAAGTATGAGCAGCCGTATCTCGTCCAACTTAGCTAGCGTTCAGAGCAGCGCAAGTAGCGTGATCAGCGCGGCTCGGGCAGAGGCAAGCTCGAGCGCGTCAAACGCGATAAATATAGCTGCAAGCCAAATTCAGGAGGCGAGGGCCAACGCAAGCGGCGCTAAGGTGCTTTTTTTCTGTTTCACCTTCGTAGATATAGCATCACTTTCAGCTGACAAGGACGATAGGGCGACACGAATTCTGCCGTATCACAAGTACAATCTAATTCCGTCTCAGGCACCAATATTGCCATCATAGTCACGGTATCAGTGGTCGGCACAGCTATACTTACAGCCATTGCCTCATACTTCATAGTACGCTACAGACGGAAGAAGAGACGCCGTCGCGAGGTTCTAGCCACGGCAGCAAGTTACAATGAGAGCCAATATGAGAAACCAATCGCGGTTCGCGGCACACCGGGAACTCCTCGTTTTACGCCATTTGGTGGTGGAACTGGCTACCCAATGGACAAGTTTAAACTTCCGGACTTGAGCTTAAGTCCTTTTTTGAGGAAGAAGACCAACGAAGGAAGTCCAAGCGAGATTGGCTTCGCGCAGAGTGTCTATAGTAATAATGACGGCAAGGTATCTGTCAACGGCGATGTTTACGGCGTCTCTCCTGCGAGCTTCAGGTTGCAGAAGGATAATAGCATCAAGAGCGCAACAAGTGTACGGCTTATCAGAGTAGGCAGCAACAATAATAAGGGAAAAGAAAAGGTCAAAGAGGAGGATCAAAGGGCTCTGCTTAGCCCGATACTCTCCCCTGCATCATCGCTTCCTAGGGAGACGCCAACAGCACGGAGGGCACCAGTCGTAGCGTCAACGCCACCTCAATCACAACCCCCTTCTCCAGCTTCTCCTACTCCGCCAGTATCACCTGCAAGGTCCGGGGTTACACAACCACGACCAGCAGCCGCACGACCTATTCGAAGCTCGGACCCGGTGGAAGAGCCTGACGTAACTCCTGTTATACCCATGACAACAATGACTAGCCAGAACCGGCTCCGCTTCCGTGACAGTAGCGAGGTGGAATCAGCCGAACCCTCGCCAGTAAATTGGCGATTGTCAACGGCGCGTACCGCGGCCGCAACGAACCTGATGCGCAACACGAACACGGCTAGCTTACGAATGACGACTACAAGCATGAGCGGTAGTGACAATGGCCAGTCGCCGCCTCGGCGCCCTAAGAATGCAGGGGCTAGCTGTATGTGATGATATTGCCCTTACTATCTTCCTTTCACTTTTAGCTCACTAGACTTCTCTTGCCCCTGGGACTTCCCCGAACCTCCCAAGCCACTTCCTCCTTGAAGATACAACTAACACAAGACTACAGTTGCCACATTTCCCAAAGTACGGAATGGCCCGCCGAAAGGCTCTGCTGCTGAGGCCATTGTGAATAGAAACCGTACGGGTTTAAGCAGCGTCACGACACGGCTACGCGAGGAGGCAGAACGCAGACAACGAGAGTCGGCGGAGGTCGGCGGTAATAGTAATACTGCGAGGTCGAGCAGGGGTGGACCAGCGGGGGCTCGGAGCCCGAATTGGCCTTTTGGAAGTACCTAAACTAAGTACTTTGGGTATGCAGCCGGGAGCAGAACGGGTCAGCAGGAAATAGGAATATAGCTGATGGTTGTGTAATGAGTGAGCGAGTGGTTGACGGCGGTCGATAATATTTCGTGTCTTGATGTGCGGTGACGGGATTTCTATGTAATTTGTCAGATGATACCACAACCTGGTTAAATAGGATGGGAATAGGGGATAAGAAAAGAAAGGGAAAGATGAAGTAAGAGGGAGAAGAGTAGAATTAATCCTGGCTGAAGCAAAGCCTTATCAGGACGGGGCGCGTACTGGTGATGTACCTATACCTATACCTACACCTACTCCCCCTACCTTTTTCGTTTAGTCAACAGCCTACCTACTCGCGAAGTGTACATCGCCGTCTTCCGGACATACGGTCTTCTCCAATAAGTTAGCCATCTAGCTAGCCAGCTAACCAGCTGGCTGGCTGGCTCGCGTGACTCGTATATCCGCTTCTACCCAGCTATACACACATGACGAACAGCAGATGTACCCTTTAAGCATGCCATGTATCTGTATCTTCACGCGACGGGACAAGTAGAATACATCCAATAATATCCAATATGATGAATCAACAACACGACACAATACATTGGTCTGGTTTGGTCCGGGTTGATCTAGTTTAGTTTAGCGAACTTAGTCCGTCCGCTCACTCACCCTTCCTCTTCCCCTCCCCCACGCCAACAAACCCAGAGCTAGAGCTAGAACAAGAACAAGAACAAGAACTAGGGTAGAAGAAGAGCTCGGCGAGACATACATACATACATACATACATATATACATATATACATAGGTAGGTAGGTATATACGTGGTAGATGCGACGTTCTATTAGTCGGTGTGCCCAGGTAGGCATCTAAGCACGCGCCTCGATTCTAGCACCACCAGCAGCACCAGCACCAGCCCGGTCAACTAGAAGGGTTAAGCTCCTGGTTGACAACGACGATGGCGGGCTGGGGTTTAGCTGACTGACTTGCCTACCTTAGCCAGCTAGCTAGCTGTACATACATATCTACTTAAGGTAGGTAGGTATGTATTATCTACCTTTTCATTATGAGATACGTAAGTGTAGCGAGACAGATGTCATTCATATATGTTCCAGAACCAAGTCGTACATACATACAAAACATAGTAACCCATCCCACGCTATATATAAAGTAGCGGGGAGCTTCGGGATGCCGAGTTGACACTACCGTTTCTGTTTTAGTTGCGTTCTTACCTACCTACTTTATACGTACACGTATATAGGTAAGGTATGTATGTATATCTTTACCTGTCTGTCTCTGCCTGCTTGTCTGCCTGCCTGCCTGCCTACTACGTATATCTCATCTTGCGTCCCGCGTCTCGCATCTACGTCAGTAGGATCCGTACCAAGAGTCCCCTCGTGCAGGTTCTGCCGGCCCAACTACGACGCCCCCCCTGGTACCGCCCCCCTATCCGAGGCACTGAAAGCACCAATTAACCTAACCCTGTCTCCCGGGAGTCCCAATGTGATGGCACGAATACGGAAATGGGGGTCTATGTAGTAACATATTTCTCGCGTGGGGTTGAAACGTGGATTCTGATCTGACCCCTTATACCAGTCACCTGCTCGAAACACGCACGCATGTACTGACTTGACATGCAGCAAATCTAGCTGGGAAATGTATTATTTCACCACTCGCATTAGCTGAGAACGCGGCGGTATTTCGCCCCGAACAGGCGAGAGGTTTCGAAAAGCCCGAAAGCCTCTCCTACTTCTTGATTTGTAGATCTGTACCCATTTAACGCCTGTTTTTCTAGGCGCGTATGTATGTAATGTAATGCCGCTGCCGACCAATCTTGATTTCAACAACTTCTATACCATGTTGCCAACAACGCCTAGTTCTATGCAAGCTCACTATGTCTTCTTTTCATTAGTAAACAACGGTGCGAAGAGGAGGGGTCGATGAGATGTCAGCAACACCAAAGCTCGTCATCTCGGCCAATTCTCCCCGTCCAGTTTAGTTAGAAATAAAAGGGCCAAGGAGATGAATGTTATAATGCCGCACGATAGAAAGAAATATCTCTCGATATACCGAGTACTCCTGAACCTTGGGGTCTATGCAATTTTTCCAGATTGGAATGTGGTCAGATGAATCTTATGGACAATAGAAAGATGCGTGCCAAACCGCACCACGAAAGGGGCACTGAAGAAGGGCTCTTCTCGGTTACAGCCGGATTCTTATGTTCTGTGCATAGTAGATAATTCGAGAGCTTGTAGTAGCTCCGGTCGATCAGAAAGAGCTTCCTTCGCCTGGGTGTATGTAAACCACTGGCGTTCTCTTTTGTGCTTCTCCGGCCAGTTACTTTCCTCTGTTAGGACGGTAGCCTCGTAGAAGCGGTATAGCGCCTTGGGAGCATCCTTGGACAGCTTCTTAGGCGGCCGCGAGTCAATAACTTCGCCGAGATCATAGTCGATGCGGATTATTATACCGGCTTCTTCCCAGGCTTCGCGTTCAGCGGCCTCTGTGCATTCTTCATCTGATTCCCATCCACCTTTGGGAAGAACCCAACCTTTTCTCCGAGTCGATTGGATGAGCAAAACGTACAACCGGTCCTCCGAAAGAGGAACCACTCCCGCAACCAATCGTTCACCCTTCGAGTTATAGCCTGGAGAATTCAAGGGTCAGTTGGTCTATGGGGTAGGCGGTTTACAAACTAGCGCGCCACAAGAACAAATCAAGACAAATCGATCGAGAATCTTGTAATAAAACTTACGTTGCTTTGTTCTACCAGTGCGAGACTCCATTGTACGATGATTCGATGAGCCGGATGCCATTTTGTGAGTTGCAGAATAAGTAAAACGGCGCGAATGTACTGGCTCTGCCTAAGGAGAAGATCAAGACGGGAGAAACCGGGAATAGTTTAGTCGTAAGATAACCCTGGGCAGAGTGTGCCGGCCAGATGGAGCTGGAATTAAGGCGCTTTACCGAAAAACGTTGAGCTGCATGGTCATGGAAAGTCTCAGAATTGTGCGAAGTTGTCTATCTTTGAGGGGGGGCGCGGTGATATGATGGTCGCGTTCTCGTGATGCTGGGGTTGTGTACGAATCAATTCTCCTGGTCCTTCTTTTACTCCAAAGCCTTCCGTCTACGGTTGGTCCGCCAATGCTTAATGATCAATGCTCAATGCACGAAAACTGTATTGGAATGTCCTGGGAATCCGGCCCCTAGCAACCAACGAGAAAAGGGAATGGTGAGCGGTATTGGCAAAATTGGACGTCCACATAGACACGCTCATTCGGACCCACGTGTGACCTCGGGGTTTTTTTTCTTCAGAGGTTTCGGGGGGTGCGTTACGGAAGCGCTGGAAGAAAAATGCGGTAGATCCCGGGGCTTTGTAGGAGTCAAGGTTACGGGTAGGTGAGACGAATTCGTCACATAGGCCGACGTCTTTCGGATTCTGCAGCGGAATTTTTTTTGTGGGGAGAAGGAGCACAGAATAGAATATCCGGCGGTCAAGTAGGAAGCGCACAGGTGCTTTGTTGGCGGGTGGGAGCACGATGCCCAGGATGTCTGACACGGTGTTGAGGTTGAGGTTGAGCCACTAACGAACGAAGGGGAAGGTTGCTGTTCTGGCTAGACCAGCACGAACGTTGCAAGTCTCGTGCCATAACTGAAATAAAAATGGAGGGGCACAGACAAGGAAAAGCTGGCAGAGTTGGGTTTTATAGTACTTTCTCTCTTTTTTTTTTAAAAGGGAGGAAAAAAAAAAAAGGAGCCCCCAGCTTAGACGAGGAGCCGCGGACCAGGGCGAAGGCACGAGCTAGGTAGGTACGACTTACCTTTAGTAAGGTTGTGAGATGCAGGGCCCAGAGCTACCTACAGGTACCTAAATACTTACTTGTAGCGACTTACCTAGAACCCTCCGGTGTTCCTTCCATCTATAGAACCCCATCTGTACCGTGCTAGCATCCCCGTACGTTGCTGGTTGCTGTTCGGTACATGTTCAAATGCCAGGTGAGGTAAGGCAAGACAAGGTAAGGCAAGCCGTACAGCTCGCCACAGCAACAAGGGTTTTGTATTTTGTAGGGTGGACGCACGAACAAAGTAGCTAGAAGTACCGGGTTATAATTTTAAATAACGTGTTTTGAACGTGTATAACGTGTAAGTACGCAATTAAGATACATTACATACACATACATGTAGGTATCTTACTGCTTACCGGCTTACCTTGGGTATTTTACTCCAGTCGGTTGGATTATGTAGACCGGTGTGTTTTGAGTTGCAGGTAGTAGGTTGAGTTACCCTAGGTACATAATAAGCCCATGTAGGCTTCGGTACTATGTATACCAAGGGAACACATGCACGATGTTTTGAAAGCAGCAACGACCGCCGCTTACATCGTACCTAGGATACCTATAGTGTACCTACGTACCGCTATACAACATAGCGAAAGGGTGCTAAAAGGACCAAAGTGTGATAACATTTGGCTACGGCCACAGGGCCGAAGCTAAGGAGATGCCCGCGTTGACAGGGGCTTCCCATCAAAAGGGAAAAATACCTAACGTGTAGATATAAATATTTAGACGGGAAGAGTGGAGGAGAAAAGTAGAGAAGAGAAAATTTTTCTTCGAAACGGAGTTTACATCAATGTCGCCGCGCCCCGCTAGGTACATACAGTACATATAGTACACATAGTAGCGTAGAAGCATACTAAGGTAGGCACGGAGATGACATTTCAAGAATCCCGCTGCTTCAGATACGATATTATAACGATATACCCCACGCACAACATTTTATGTCCCATACCTATTAACATTAAGAAGCTCGGAAAGTCGTTATGTTTTGTGTACCCACTAAGTATGCACCTCAACGCGGGAGAGAAGTCCTATATGAGATTATCTTTAGATCGTTCATCCTCACAACATTACACATGCCGGACATATAGGTATGTAAGTATTGAACTAATGCATATACATGTATCATCCCACGTATAAAAGTTATACAATTACTCCTGTTCCACTTCACCACGTAATTCCTTTATGTAAATCCCTTCGATTTCCATTGCCTAGGTACCTAGGTAGGTATAACTACATATGTACCTACCTTAGGTAGGCATAAATATGCATACGGGTGCATTTCATACGTGTTGGATACCTGTCTTTCAAATGCAAGCCAATGCGTACGTACTTTAAACACGTATTACTTGCATGTGTTGGTTGCTATTGAACCCTACTTAGTGTTACATCTAATTGAAGATATAACTCCTTTTATGTTGCTAGATCTGATTGGCGGGCACTTGGTTATAACTAGGTGCACAAGGCAAAGTAGGCTGGACGGTATGGCCTTGAATCGGATCTACCCCTCGCCTGCATCCTGCCGTCGATCACCGAGTTCCCCAGTTAAGCTACATCAACTGAGACACATTGTACGAAGTAAAGAAGAATCCTTTCGAGCGTTTAAGCACTCAGCGTATCTACCTATGTATACATAGTATTCTATATTTATGTAGGTATAGGATTATGCCATACCGCACACCGCTATATTGACAATCGGCAAAGACGTATTAGGCGTATTAAACGTACGTGGATACATACATAAGCTTTATTATACTTGACATACGTAAGGGGCGTCGCATCTCGATAATCATAACATCCAATGCTATGGTACGGGGAGTAAAAGTGTCAAAGGCCAAGTCCATCAGCGTGACAAAACCAACCTGGGTCAGTGACGTAGTATTTGAACCCTAAATAAGATCCATCCTCCATCCAAGCTACCTAGGTACTTATTCAAGCCATTAGGGAGGTCTACATTCGAACTGATAACCTGATATGTAATACGTACGTACGTACTATATTGGGTATGCGAGCGCATGCGTACACAGAAAAGACATGCGGCTTTAATAAATTACTAGAACCGGAACGAATGTGTTCAATCCACCTAAGCTTTTTAGTTGATTATAGGAAAATGAAATAATTCGGAGTACCTATTTACTATGTACCTCCTCCAATTCCAATCCTTACTAACATAGAACACGGAGTCCTTATTATTCCAACACAGCCTTGCTTATCCCGTCTTGCTAAGCTGAATAACTTAGGTAGATTTAATCTTTAGTTAAAAGTTATGATGATACCTTAGGTAGTTAATTAATTATTATACATCGCAGGTGACATTCCAAACTAGCTATACGTAGGTTGTATAATTCGTCATAGCACCTGCATAATGCCATGCAGCTCTTAATCCAGAACTTGGTCTAAATACGTGCATCAAGTGGTAGTAGTAACGGTTGGCACTGCTGCCTTTGGGAAACAATTGAACTGCCAATGTGACGAGTAGGAGGTAGTCACCGTTAAGGTTGCAGAGATGGCAGAGGTGTACCTACCTCGTTGATGCAGATAAATACCCAATCGAGGTAGTACCTGACAGACCCGAACAACGCCAAGTTCTGTACCTATTCTTCTCTTGTTCCCCCTTTTACCTTCTCCTCTTTATGTTAACCGCTCAACCTAAACTCGGACAACTCGATATGCAGGTCACGTACGCCACGCCAACGTTTCTCAAAGCATAAAACCCATCCAACAACGTTCCGCTTCATCATCTAATATAACAATTTAGGCGTTTAGAATAAGATTGACGAATCGGGTTTATATAATATTCCATTCAAATCGTTATAACGGTACTTATCCCCAGCTTCATCGTCTGACTTGACACCGACTCTTTCGTCCGATCCACCTCGTACGTCTGTTATCACCCTTGTGCAAAAGAAGAAAAAAAAATATTCATAAAAATCCCTGCGCGCGTGAGCTGTCTTCCTCTGATTAAGTGCCCTGTCAACCTGCCTGTCTGTCTGACCATCTTTAGAAAAAAAAGACCTAACCATCCGCGGGGGCGCTACTTGAAAGAATGCAGGCTACCCCTGAAGATGCATTTTTGTATATATCGCCAATTGGTGAGTCAGATCTTTTCCTTAAGTTCATCTACTTCTATCTACCCCGAGCCGCTCTCGTACGCCCTCAACCAACCGTTCGGACCCGTGCTCCATTACGACGCTGTCGTTGGTCAGCTAGCTCTGCATACCGTTTTTATGGGGAATACAACTGCTTCCTCATGTTCGCGGGTTCGTTGGCGCGCCACTGCAGCACTACGGCACTACAGCTCTACCAGCCTACTGGGCGTATTCCGAAAGCGCCGCATGGCTCTAAGAGACCAGAGCTGGGAGAGACATGTCATAATGAGACATGCTTAGTTTATACATGTTCATACATGTTCATCTGGAGTTGCCAATGCCAAGCTCCCATTGACCTCTCAGGATATCAGCCACAGCCTACCAGCATCTAGCTCACCTCGTGCGAATCTCGCCCAGCCGTGCAATCGTAACCTCTTGTCCAGCCGATGTATCATTGCGTGTTACCTCAACCCGTCTTTATTTCAGATTCCGTTTCAACATCTCGTGCATACTCCCGACCCCCGTTGTGTTCCCGAGATGCTGCCTCCTTACTCCCCTTCCGGGATCAGACCTTGATCGGAGGCACGGTCAAGTGACCATCGACAACCCCTATATACACATTCTAGGTCAACTCTCTCTTACTCATCTCGCATTGGAAACTGGATTCTACAACTCGTGATACCTATATAGACGTCCTATGACTAACTCTTTCTAGGATATAGAAGTTCATCTAGTTGCGGCTACTGCCGCCGTAAGGGTCCTAATGGTCAGCCGCGGAAAAAAAGTATGTCCACTTCATACTAGCATCTGTTTATGATCCGATGTCCTCTCGGGCATAGTTGCTTGCCCATTAATGCTCCGGCTATTCACGTATACTGCCTAGCTGTTGTTGTATCTACGTTGAGCCTTTTGCTTCGTGTAGCGTCCTACAAGGGGCTCCGGCATAACCACATGGCAGTTCTTGCAATTGTGATTTGAGCAGCATTTTACTTACACTGCCCCCTAGGCCACTCCTATTTTGCACGTGCAACATCTATGAGCCCAGCCAGCTATCAGATGCTGGTTGACCGGTGTTGGAGACGATCCGGAATGCTCCTCTACAGGCCAAATCAGCGGGATGCTTGTTGCCCGCATTATTCTATTCGCCTCGACTCCGGCCGTTTTCGGCCAACGAGAGACCAACGGCAAGCTGTCAACCGCTTTAATAAGTACGTCGTAGGAGATGCCTACTTAAAGGAGGCAGCTCGCTTATACCCGAGGTCGCGCGAGCAAGCTCGGAAGCGAGATACCGAGTTTGACTTGGTGGAGAGGATCCACGAATGTGAGAGCGTATTACTGAAACGGCCACCTGAGCCGGCTCATACCTTAACCGTTACTCTAGAGCCTGATGATTTTACCGAAGAAAAGTTTCGAGTTTATGAAAACTACCAGCAGATCGTGCACCAAGAATCTCCGTCGTCTATATCCCGCGATGGTTTTGAGAGATTTCTCTGTTCTTCACCATTGAGGCGGGGAAAATATATAGCCCCAGATGGACGAGAACGTCAGGTTGGCTCATTCCATCAGTGCTACCGGCTCGACGGTAAGTTAGTAGCAATAGGAGTCTTAGACCTTCTTCCAGACTGTGTTAGCGGCGTCTACTTTTTATATCATGAATCTATTCACAGGTTTAGTCCTGGGAAGCTAGGGGCTTTACGTGAGATTGCTCTGGCAATAGAGGATGGTTACCGGTACGTACGAGCGAGCCCTTAATTGTAGCTAGTAAATCTCTTCAATTCCCTTGTCCCCTTTCAAATATATGTAATTCCTACCTTTATGCGAGTATGCGTTTGGATAATCCCTCTTTTACAGCAAGACAGACTTTGATGGTCGAATGTCGGTGTTAAGGGAGACCTACTAATGGGAGCATAGATGGTGGTATCCTGGCTTTTATATCCATACGTGTCCGAAAATGAGATACAAGATCGACTTCTCGCCGCAGCAAATCCTCAATCCAAACACATTAGAATGGGTAGACCTTGAACAGAGTGTCCTCGAGAAGTTTGACAGCCACGGATACTTAGACTTCGAAAGTACCGAGAAGGACGAAAAGATTACCCAAGCGAAGGAGGTAGTCGTGCCAATGGAAGTCGAAGATGAGAGCCAAGCGATGAACGAGGACGACAAAGAAGACGATGACGAAGACAACCCACTCTTCAGCAGTAATATGCAAGGTATCCCATCGATAGATGAGATGGATTCGTTAGACTTGGATCATATTGCAGTACGTCTTAACCGAGGATATTGCTATGCTGGTGATCTATTTGAATGGCATAACGAAAGCATCAGCAAACCGGGGTCGGCAAAAGCAATGATCGCGGAATTAGTGGCGGCAGTTGGTCCTGAAAACATTCATGATATATGCCTAGACTTTAAAAGGTCGTGAATATTTCAGAACTTAGCGAACCTGCCCACGAAAATTATGGCTTTCAACGAAACCAATACTGGAGAGAACGAAGTATAACATTACAGACCTAACGTATATAAAATTGATTCCTACGAACATATTTCACAGCTTAAATCCCGTCTACAGCCGTACTATAGTAACGCAAGGGGTCCAGGCATATAGGTAGACCTTAATAAATTTCGAAACCAACACAGGTAAACGCTCTTGTACCTTAATCTTCAGGTTATAATGGACCATCTTACATCAACAGTATCACACCAAGGTTGAATCTCTAGAGTTAAGCCAACGATAGAAGCTATAAACCCAACACGTCTTTCGCGTTGGGGATTTTGGCAATAAAATCAGCCTTCATCTCAGACCAAACTTGACCTTGCATTTTCTTGCCAGACTCTCCCGTAAACAGTATATCTGCTTGTCTAAGCTCATGGATTAGCCATAGTTACGTGATCACTAATTCCTAGTCTTAGACTTACTTTTGATACTCGGCCTCCGAACCGTAGAACCGGATAAACTTTCCCTATGCGTTCAACAACACCATATCAACTCGCTGCCCAAATCTGCATACATGATAGGGGGCGAGGGGTGAGGGGGGCTTGAAAAAAAAACGCATTGGCTTACATGCTCGCTTTCCTTGGTTAACCCGGTCGCCACGTACGTCCTCGCACCGTTCTCCGGCGACTTGCCAAATCCTCCGAAGAATATCGCGGCGGCGATGCGGTAGCCCACGCTCTTTCTCACCAGATGTCGTGCGAAGTCGGACTTTACGATACCAGGACACATGGTGTTTACGATGACTTCTGGACTAGAGGGGTTGTTGTTGTTGTTGTTAGCTGGGTACCTAGTACCTATTTTTATAAGAGGGTGAATTCAGTGAATGTGGAGGGATGGAATAATACAGTAGGACAAAAGGCTTACCGTCCGTCTGGACCTAGTGCCATCTGAGCGAGCTCATTGAAGGCATATTGCGCCAGGAGCTTGGTCGCGGCGTACATGGGGTTGGGCCCGGGCCAGTTTTCTGGCTTGTTCAAGGGCCTCAAAATGCCGGTTTCCGCGGCCCAGTTTGTCCACTCTTGGAGGTTAGGGATTACGTGCTGGTTTGAGTTGACTGCGGCCAGGTGCGCGGGCGCCGAGCGGTTTGGGCGTTCTGTTTTCATCCATCGCAGGAGGATAAGACCTAGGAGCGCCGTGCTTAAGGCGTTGGTTTGAATGTTTTGCTCCCTATTGGTTTTCGTACAAGTTAACAATATACGGCTGATGAATACCTACCAGGTAGGCAGGTAGGTAATCTTATAAAGTCCAGAAAAAGGGGCGAATCAAAGGGGAGGAGTAAGTTAGACCTTACCATCCATTGTCAGTAAGCGTGAAATCTATGCCAATTACACCGGCATTCAACACGGCGTAGTCGATACCTCCTTTTCCAGCCCTGACCTTCTTGATCTCCCGAGCAAACGCGACAACAGAGGTGTAGCTGTTCATATCCAGATCCAAGACACGAATACGATCCCTACTTCGACCCTTGGTCTCATTCTCTATGGTCTCGAGAGCGGCCTTGGTTCGAGACTCATTTCGGCTTGTTATTATGACCTCGGTAGCGCCTAGGTTGACGAAATGAATAGCGGCGGCAAGACCCAGGCCACTTGTCCCGCCAGTTACGAGGATAGCTTGGTCTTTGAAGCTGTCGGGCGATGGGAGAGGAATGGGGTTCCACTTCATGTACGCTTGGTAGAGCATATCACCCATTGTGCTTGCTATGTATAGGGCCAGGAGAAGGTATAGCTACCTAGATAATGATCACCTGAAGCAACGAATAAGCTATAGTTGAGGATTAGACTGCTCAAGAGAAGGATATGGCATGGCAAGACATGATATGCTACATCCTATTTTGAGAACAGTATGGTGCTACTTATATAGTAGCACACTTACAAGCCTATAACATCTAGTAGACTCTATCGCCGATTCCATTGCGATTCTAGGTCGAAATAGTCCCAAGATATTGCTTACACAATCTTCGCCCGGAGACTTTCTCTACGCATCCTACCTATGGCTCTTCTCTCAGTTGGAGGAAGGCGTTGAGTATACATGTTAGACATAAGATTAGTAAACTCATTATATGACAAAGCGTTGGCTAAATGACAGTTTAAAGGGCGATATTCGCAATACGTATTCCTGCCTCGCTTCAAGTCGGCTTAGGTGTTACGCCGCACTTATATATATGTCTCCGAGGAACCCCCCAGTTCATCCATCTTCAACTGTATTAGATATCTCGAAAACCGCAGCTTCGATAGGAATGTTTCTCGTATATTTCGACGAATAGATTGGTTACATTTCTGGATTACGTGAATAGGAAAAAATCATGAATATCAGGTAGCTGTCTTCGTTAAGGTTGACTTTACCCTGTAATGGTATCAAGGATCAAAAATAGGCATGACATCTGCAAGACATGATCTTCTATACTTATGTGTAGAAGAGACGTCTACCTAGGTACTCTAAGCTCATTCCTCTCTTTGGACAAGAACTTTCCAAGTATGATGTTTATCCAAGCACTCATGCTCAGCTCAGTATCCAGCTTCCCCGTACTTTTATCACGAGGAGCTCACATACAAAAAGTGCATAGTACCCTTCAAATGCATAATCACACATCCCCGGTTAATGCACTATCGATAAGCACTGCTTAGCTCCAAAGCCTCGTCGATCTAACAACTCCAAAGATGTAAGTAAGTAAAAGCTTAAGCCCCACCAACAAGCTCCAGCCAATAATCTCTATTCCCCCACCAATTTTCGACAACTAGCTCCCAGCTCAAAAAAAAATCTCCCGCCTCAGCCTCGCGGAAAGGGAAATATTCAATACGACGGTACCGTGCGACACTCTCCAGCAGCTTCTTTCCCGCTGCCATTTAAGTTTTACGCGAAACAGATAGACGAGGTCAAGCACATACATACCAGATAGATTATTCGATTCGCCGAATAATTATCATCCAGGGAAACCATCCCTTCTCTCTACCTTTTCTTTTTTTCTTTTTTTTCTTCTTCCTTTTCTTTTTCTTTTCCTCCTACCCTCCTAAACAAACCCGCCATGGCGTCAGCTACGACGCAACACCTCCTGCTCTCGCCCGCCGAGCTAGCCTACCTGCACTCCTCCCTCTCCCTCACGCCCCCCGTCCGTCCCGACGGCCGCACCGCCACCCAGTTCCGCCCGCTAACCGCCGAAACGGGGGTCCTCCCCGCCGCCAACGGCAGCGCGCGCGTGTGCTTCGCGGACGGCACCGAGGCCGTCGTCGGCGTCAAAGCCGAGGTCGAGAAGCGCAAGCTCCTGCCGCTGAGCAAGGGGGTGTACTACGAGAACAAGGAGCTAAGGCGCAAGGGAGGGGATGAGCAGGAGCAAATACAAGAAAACGACGGAGACGACGCGGTGTCGGGCGAGAACGATTGGGTCGAGATCACGGTAGAGATCCCGGGGTACAGGGACGACGACAGCAGTACCGTGTTCCTGGCTACTATGCTGAGCGAGTCGCTGCTGGCCGACGGCGAGTTCACCAAGAAGTTGTGGATCAACCGACGGTTTCACTGGAAGCTGTACATTGACGTGAGTCCTATCTACAAAATATATACATCACCACATGGGCGCGACAAAACGGACATAATACATTGATGCACGATGCTAATATATACTACCTCGAACAGATCATCCTCATCTCCCCGCCCCTATCCTACCCATTACCCCTCCTCAGCTTAACGACGCATCTCGCGCTACTCTCTACACGCCTACCCCGGTTAAAATCTGAAGCGGACGAGGACCCCATGTTCGACGACGATTGGGACGCCTCGCGCTTTATATACCCGCGACAGAGCAGCGATACCACGTCCGCTACGGTCGGTTCGCGACCACCCGTCACATTACTAGTCATGGCCGTAGGCGACAACATCATCTTCGACCCCTCGAAGGAGGAGCTAGCCGTTGCGGATTCTGCGCTCGCGGTCTCCGTGGGCGAGAGGAACGCGCCAGTGGACGAAGCGTCGGAAACGATGGATGTAGACGGGGAGCCACAGACAGGCAGGCAATTGCGGCTATTGTCGGTGCGAACGATAGACCCGCCGTCGCGGTTAACCGCACCGGGGGTACCTAACGCAGTGAACGCGGCGGCATGGGGGCAAGGTGGGCCCGTGGCCAAGGACCCGGGAGCTCGGGCGGCGGAGATAGACGATGTAGAAGGCGTATGGAAGGCGCCTAGGGGAGGAACCAAAGTAGCTATCCTCGGGGCCATGGTGCAAAAGGTATTAGAAAAGGGGGGCATTGCGGAGGAGGTGTTAGATGGTCTCGACGCAGTCGACTTGGGATAGCTTGTTGTTTTTTTGTCGCGAAAAAAATTACGATACCATGAAAAATTAATAACCTAACCTGCCTTTTGTCCCGGAGCAGAGAGAGAAAGAGAGAAAGCGAGAGATTCTGAATATTGCTAGGTTAGGGGGGGGGGGGGNAAGTGGATGCAAAGCTCGCCCATTACGCCTATTAAATAACGGCTAACTATCTCCCGTTCGCGTTGCCTCGTACTTCCATCCATTCTCTTGCTTTAAAATATGCCGAGGAACTTCTTGGGCTTTTCCTCCGGAGTGACGGCGACCGCAGCTGGGATGGGCTCGGACTCGAGCTCGGGGGTGGGAGTGGCGGCGGCGGACTCGACGATGGGGATGGACTCGGCGGGGGGCTTGTTAGCGCTGGCCCAGAAGCCCTGAGCGGGCTCGAGGCCGTGGGCCTTTCGGTACTCGTTGCGCTTGGCGACGTCCTCGACCTTGCGGCGGCGCTTCTCTGCGGTGATGACGGACTCGTGCTCCTCGTGCATGCGCATGACGTCGAGGAGGACGCCGAGGTACTGGAAGGGGTGGCGGGGGAACTCGGAGATGGGAGGAACGAGGTCGGCGAAGGGGGACTTGGCGTTGAAGTTGGCGATGAAAGTGTAGATGGCTAGGGAGGTGAGGGTGCCCTAGGGAGAAGAAATTTGATTAGTTGACATTGCCGAATAGGATAGGGGTTTTTTTTTTTTTTCGAGTAGTTGATGTAGTTATATAGAGTAGAGCGACTTACCAAAGTAATGAATAAGTGAATCCCTCGACTGTGGATGAACCAGTGCGACCATGTGTTCTCTGGAGGTGGTAGACCCGGATACGTCTTGACGGCTTGAGCTTGGATCTCGGCGTCCGTCATGGGACCACCGTAGTGCTTCGGGGTCGACCTAGGGAGTCGCGCGCCATGGGACGGGGGGTTGAATCGCTCGGGCTTCTCGAGCACGAGGGGCTTCGAAGGGTCGGCGGGCTTAGGAGTTGGTGATGGTGGTGTACTTGACTTGGTCGCAGACGCTTGGGGATCCGAAGTAGTGGTAGTAGTGGTAGTATTAGTTTTAGGCGGAGAGGCGGGCTTGGGCGTCGCATGCGGGGTTTCACTCGTCAGGATGGGGGTCTGGGGAGGGACTTCTTTGCTTATAGGAGCAGCTGGTTTCGTAGCGGCAGCCTTAGGAAGAGGCTTCGTGGGCGCGGAGTGCTTGGCGGCTTTGGCAGCGGGAGACTTGTGGCTCATCTTTGTAGAAGAAGCCCTCGCCGTGTAGCGCACTAGTACTTGTCCGAGCTCGGCATTGAGGGTGGGCGTGGTGCCTCTCCTCGCGAGAGTTGCGGTGCGCCATAGGGCGCCGTATTGTGGTAGGAGGTACCGCGGGATAAAAGTCGTCTTGGAAGCCATCGCGGGGTATATGGTACGATAGCTTTTCAGAGGGACTTTTGCTTCACTGTTGAATAGTTAGTTGAGAAGCTTGGTTTGTTGTCAATTGACAATAGTATATATAGCAACAATGCAACTAACTAGAGTTAACAGGATGCATACCTAAGGTACCTGTCAAGCCGAGCAAGTTGCTTTGAAATTTCAACTGTATGGAATTCTCGGGTTGCGGTCCAAGTCGGAGAAGTCTTTTTCTCTTTGCCGATTTCCAATTGAACGGGCCGGGTCGGCGGTCGCCGCCAAGAACCTCCGAACACCCGGTATGACTAATCAATTTTCCTAGCGCATTAGGTAATCCGAAGCACTACATACAACGTGCGACGCCGGTGAATGATATATCTTACATTAATTCACTCTATGCCAATTCACTTATTTTATTTGTCGTATTGAATTACCATGGAATCAAAGAGTAGTCCAAAGGAACTATTGTTTTAGAAGTTGTAGAGAATAGACTCTTTTACAGGGTCTTCTTAGGATAAACCTACAAGAAGATCCATCTTATAGATGTAGCTAGGTACAGCATGTGCTTATTCAAGCAGATGTAAGTTGGAAGTAACACAAGAGCATCTCGCAGCTGCTTTTCAAGCAGTAGTTTGGAAGGTGCCTTCGTATTTAGCGATACATTAAACCAAAAATATCTGGACCTACCTAGGTCGATACTACCCAGACACCTACAAACTTCCCAACTTACCTCAAGTCCAAAGATCGGGAAGTAATTATTCAAGTCATCCAAGTTGCCTAGCTATTCCTTCTCAATCTTCATATTCACCGAGCAGGATAAGTAAAGTATCAGCATTGCTGAACAGACTCTTTCCAACATGGCTAATATCAAGTCACTAGAATTACTAAAAGCAGTTACTCTGTCTTCTCACTCTCTATGCATTACCTAGGTACATAGAAAGAGTTCACTACTAATGGCCACCTAGTTAGGATGTCTTAGGTAAGTAGGTAGGTAGGTACCTACCTACTACTAGATTAGCTATTGCTGTACAGGCCTTACCGCATCTCAGAGCGCGGTATCGAAGGAACAGATGTTGCTTCCTTGGTATCTCTCTTGAGTGCCTAATGCACGTCTCCCCTCACTTACCTATCATCTTGACCGCCCTGTCCTAGGTTAGGTACCTACATGCAGCTTTCAAAAAGCTGTTGCCTTGGGTACTCCAACCCTCTTTCACAACGCACAAATAAATTCAACAATATTTCCCTACGGACTTTAGCAAACCAACACAGCTTTTCACTCTACCACCCCATCTATTTACAACTACTATCACTGAGGGATGTGGCTGCATCATCCAAAGGTCTTTTCAATCACCCTACCACCAATATTATTTCCAAAGTTTTCTTCTAACTCATTTGCGTCCTGGACATGACGTTAAAAGGTACCAGCCGCGGTATCTGGCTATTTGTTGCGTACGAGAAGCCCCAATTACACCCCCTTGGTTCTCCCTCAAGCGTTTGGCTTAAGGTTATATACTTATGGGTAAGTCTACTGTCATAACAATTCATCACGAAAAAATGGCTTACTTACATAGTGATGATTAGTCGCTACGTGGCTCAAAATACAACCTAACACATTGTCAAGTATGGGTGAGGACCACGCGTAACCTTTGACAATACCGCAAAGTCCTGAATTGAATATTTACCTATTAATCTCCTATTCCAACTTCACAGAGGCCTAGTTCTCTTGAACGTTGGCCGATTGTTATCCTGGAGAACCTTTACGTTCTTTCTTTCCAGTCCTCACGCCCCTGAGAACTCTATTTCAAAATCATCACCACAATGGCAATCCTTTATCGGGGATTCCAGTAGGAATACAGCGACAGTACCTCTCTCGACTATTTGGTCGAAGAGTTATTCGGCGACTTGGGACACCTGATAAACAACAATATCAAGCCTCGAGTGTTTCACTTGATTGACTACAAGTAAGTTTATGGCTGCCGTCAAACGCTTAAATCGATAGCTAACGTATAAGAGTTAAAAACCCACAGAAACACGCCGAAGTAATTGACTTTGTCATGTCGCAGGTTGTTTCCTGTTTGGTCATCCTCAACAGATCGTCTCTGAGTACCTAGCACTTGAGCGACAACATAGTCGGGTTCGGCAAAGAGGCGTTCAAGCTGTTCGAGCTTCAGATGAAGTCCAAGGACCGTCCTGAAGTGTACCAGAATATCATCCTAGCCGTTCTCAGGACGTGTCTCACAATATGAACTCAAGGATGAAATATAATCTCCTACTAGGAACTACAGAAGACACCTTGCGGTTTTATCTCTTAAGCAGACGCTATGGTTTGGTCGAAGCTACCAAATCCTAAAGACCGATTATGAAAGTCAATCGGTTGAGCTCAAGAGATAAATAAGGCTTCGCCTTTTTTTTATTCTACGTAAGCTATGGGCAATAAGAGCTGTCTACCATTGGGTGAGAAAAGAAGCCTGGAATATTGATGAGTACATCAAAATGTGGGAACGGACTGAACCAGGGAGAGTCAACCTCATGACTATGAGGGAGAAGAATCAGTCTCAAGACGTTGCTATGAATACTCCATTGACAGTCGACGGGACTAAGTTGTTGACTGCCGGCACATACATGGCTAACAACGAAGGGGGCTTCTGGCGATTCAAACGTCGCACTGCAGCTTCGAGGAGGAAACAACATAACATTGATGCGTCCTGAGTAATGACGTTAAAAGGCTCTGCAGGTCGCCGGTATGAGGCTCTAATTACCATACAACTCGGGTATTTATGAACCTTCTCCGTTATTGAAATGCCTGTGAATCTACTCGAGTTCGCCTGGCTGCTACAATATTTCTCAAGTAGCTTGTTGTGAACAAGAAGCCCTGCGCGCCGCCTGATTTATTGATCGGGATGAAGGGGTTGACAACGTTTTTCAGGCAGTACGAGGGATTACACTACGAGATGGCAACTCCAAGGAGCTACCGGATAATAAGCTTCCACCCATCGACTCTCTCGCCGTAAGGGTTCGGGAAGATAGATATCAAACCGCTACACTACTAAAAGGTAGAACATTGTCAACCCGAGGGGTTGACGTTGCTATCTCCACCTACAAGGGCCGTACCGTGATACTAGCATTGGAGAAAGATCATGTCGCCAACTTGCTTCTTGAGCAGTGTAAAGACACTTCCAACGGCATTCGCTCTACCGTATTAAGATTGCCTGACGAAAGGCGTTCTTCATGCTGTCCCTAGCAACATATAACAGAGGCTATAGCTGTCCAATTCATGTGGCGTTATGCATTCGAGGTGGATGCGTAAAAGCCTCACTGAACATGTGAAACTAAATCACATTGGGCCCCGTGACCCTAGCCGCAATGCGACAAGCCCGGAAGAATCCCACTTATCCACATATCCTACTTATGTTCATATTACTGAGGTCATGTGTCAACGCTCTGGCAAAAATCGCAATACGGTTCAAGTCTCATGTGAGGAAATTGAGACAAATCTCGACCCCTACCCCAGAGAAAAGAGAAAAATTGCGTCTATTCTATATTCCGGAGAATTCAACGCGAGAGAGATAACAGGAAAGGGTGTTAGGTGACTCGATGATTCTTCAATGAAGGCCACGGAAAGCGACGCGCTTGCCGTATGGTTTTGTTGAAAAAATGGACGAATTATCGATAAAATATCATAATAAGCAACCTCAGAAGTGTTGGGATCATAGATGAGACATCGAGGACAAAGCGTATTTTCGGTATTGATAGCTACGGGTTCCCATAGCTGAGCTTGACTGAAAGCAGCATACCCTACTGAAGGTGTCATCCAGCAAAACATCCGCAAAAGCACAAATGGTCTCTCAAGCCTTATGTGCCTAGGGACATGGAGCAATTACTTGCTGATGACAAGAACCCGCAGGGACAAGGACAAAGACAGGAATAATGTGGGCGAAGAGATGCAAACTCGAAAACTCGCCAAACCTTCATCTAGGTTTGTGTCTAGAGGCGCTATGGTTCCAGAGACACCAACCCGCGGTGTTAAGTACCGCGAAATAATATCCGGATCGTGAAAACGAGCACGCTTTGTTTTTCAGGGCGGAAATATGTCGGGCCCCGCTCGATGCTTTTTAATAAAACAACCCCCTAAACTATTCCAGTCTATTATGTAGTTTAGAGTTCTTCGCAGAACAACGAAGTTGTTTCCCTACTTTTCGGCCTTACTTTGCGACAAGACGATAGGCGACGAAAAAGTCACTTTATGAGCAATAAGTATATCAATAGGATAGAGACCAAAACAAGGCACCGATATACCTATAGAATAAACACCTGAGTTATCAAATGGGATGTAGTTGATCATATTAACCATCGTTATTATTATCATGACTCTTTTCGTAAAAGATTCTAGCTTCCCCCCTTTAAGTCCCGGCGTCCCAGGAGGTCCTAGGCTAACATTTCTGTAATCTGGAAAGGTCATCTACCTAAGCATTCCTTTTCCTCATCCTGAACCTCGAAGACAAGTTAAAAATCCCTCGCAAGTCCACGGCTGTACTTCGTCGATGGCCCTGGCTCCTGGGTCTCGAAGAAGTGGTGGCTTCGGCGTTATGCTGCCGCTGTTTTCGCTGAGGGGGAGGACTCCCGGGAATGGCGAGTAGCGTGGAAGAGAACTGCGGTCGCGATGATGATCCGCGTCGGGAGGCATCCGGCACGGCACTTACGTTGGCGGTGGTTAGCGGCAAAGGGGCTACTCCTTTTGCGCGCAGATAAGGATTGTTTGACCCCCAGCTCCACCTCCTATTCTTGTTGTCCCGGACAGATGGTGCAGTGGTGGGGGACTCAGAACCTTCGTCTTCGTCTTCGTCTTCGTAGAGGGTATTAGTCCCTTCCAGGCCCGGCTCTGACTTGGCGCCGTCATCATCATCGTCGTCGTCGCCGTCTTCGTATTCCTCTTCCTTTGCCTCTTCGGGCTCGCCTTCGTCAGCGGCGCTCTCTACGCAGGCCTTTTGCGGTTGTAGCGGATGTGTGAAATAAGGAGGAGGGGAGTAGAAGGGGAGAGTAGGATTGGATGGTATGCTAGACGGGTTGCTGTAGCTGTGCCAGCTACCGCCGAACCAGCTACTGCCGTGAAGCTCCGGGTACTCCTCGTACCGCTCGCGGATCCTGGGCGGGTTCTTCATTTCCGAGGTGGCGTCGCGGTACGTCAGGACGCCGTTCCCTGCCCACTGGATCTTCTCTCGGATCTCTGGTGGGAATGCTCTTGGGTCCATTATGAATTAGCTAGGGTAGAATTTAAGACTAAGTATAGATACTGTATGTCCTCTAGTTTACTAGAATATTTACGAGAAGGCAATACGGAAAACGTATGTGTATTAAGCATTACATTAAACATCGCAATGGGATGGGATAACCAGCGTATATCATGCACCTAGTTTACTTATACTTTTCTTTATGGGCGTTCATCTTCATAGTTAATGCTCTAAAAAAGCGCTGCGGTTTAGTACAAGCCGTTGCTACTTCAAAGAGAAGTGTCAATATGTCTTTTAAGCAATAAAATTAAGGGGTCTAGCTTATTAGCTCTATGACAATGGATTGTAGTTTCGTTGAAGAGAAAATACCTTTAGTAGGTATGGCCGATGCTATTCTTAGCCCCCTTTTTTTGCTTTGGGTTCGTCAACAAAGGCCTCGAGGGGTTTCAGCGTCTCTCTCTGACACAAAAGAATACTCAAAGTATCGAGATAAGTGACTTGATCAGCGCAATGTGCCGAGGGTTTAATGCTAGAATCCTAATTTATACTTCATACTGGAATTGAGACTTAGGTGGGATATAACGACAATCACGAATGGGTACGAAAAATTTACACTCCGTTGAAACAAACGTGCTTAGTATGTGCTGGACTCGTTGGCTCTATTCAACGCCCGGCTAATGCAATAAACTCTTGCTCTTTACCAGCAGGCCCATTGCTATCTAACCTATGTAGGTAGACGCTTCTGCAGCTAGGTGCCTAGCCAAGTATGATGTTATCCAACTGCTCGCGATCCAAACGCGACTGCAGCGCAGCCCTCAACAGGCCTCGACTCTTCGCAATAGCAGGCACAACCCCGTCGATCTGCTGCAAGTTCCCCCGCATGCTCTCCATATGGTTCGCGATCTGGCCCGCCAGGCCAGCTAGCTCGTCGTCCAGATCAGAGAACACCTTACCGGTGCTATTCTCCACAGGCACAATTTCTCCGATATCGTCAACTCTCGACTCGGGCGGCGGTAGCGCCGGCGGCTTCTCCGGTACTAAAACGTGCATCTTCCGCATCTGATCCCGTCTCGCCCTGGCTTCGGCGTGAGCGTTGGAGCCGAGCCGCGCGAGCGCTTTATACTCGCGGTCGAGCTCCTTCTCAGCGCGCTCCTTCTCGCGACGCAGCAGCTCGACGCTATGGAGTAAAGGGTCAAGCTGCGACTCGAGGGCTTGGATACCCGAGACCGTGCGTTCGAACTCGAATTCCTCTTCCCGCCGCGTCGACGTCGTGGCCGGCGGGAACGGGAGGCCCCGAGCGATCTTGGAACAGAGCCGCTTGCTTACGGCGTTGATAGCCGCCGCAGCGTGTCCGTGTCTTTGGGGATTGCTGAGACGTAAGAGCACGGGTCGCGAGGCCGACTGGAGGAGCGAGGCTACGCTAGATAGGGCTGGCTGCTCGAGTGACGTCCATTTAGACTCGATGATGTTGAGAGGAACACGGCGCGTACGTGTTGTGAGGTGTCGGTAGCGGGGTAGAGAGGTAGCTGAATCTGGTGATGACGAACGGTCTTGTGCGTCGGGAGACTGTTTACGTCTCCTTGATTTTGGTGACGATTTGTCTGATTGGGGTTTACGTTTTCTAGGGCGGTTCTCTTCTTCCTCTACGGGAGCGTCTTGGTCTCGTGCTGGTGCGCCTTGAGAGGTCTTGTTCTTCCCCTTTCTTTTCGTAGAGGAAGTATCTTCATCAGGTGGTGGTGGTGGTGGTTGGCGACCACGCTTCTTTGGCCGGTTTTGGGGCTCAGGATTGGCTTCTACATCTACTACCGGATGCTGATTGATGAGAGAAGGACGGCCTCGCTTTTTCTTAGGCGGGGGAGCAGAATTTTGTTCCGCTTCGGCTGTCTCGTGCTCGTTTATTGGAAGACGCCCTTTCTTCTGCCGTTTAGGAGGTATTTGGTCATCTGATCTCTGCTTATTCGTCGGCTTTACTGCCTCTTGGGCTGCTTTATTCGATGAGTCTGGAGATCGGCGAATTCGTCCACTTCGTCGAAGAAGGCTTGAATCACCCTCGTTCTCGTTCTCGTCATCGGCCTCATTCTCTTCGACTTCATTGCGCTTAGTTTTTTCTACCCCTTTCGCCGGTCGACCGCGCTTATTTCGAGGCGCATTTTCGTCCGTAGTGTTAGGTGCATTCTCTTCTTGAACATTGGTTTCGGTATTCGTTGAAGTTTGAGGACGACCGCGTTTTCTTCGCTCTGTAGGTAACGTATCCTGATCTTTATCTCCTTCACTTCTATCATCGGTGGCTTGTAGCGTCGGTGATTGCCCGCGCTTCCTCTTAGCCTTCTGTGTTTGTGCAGCTTTGGGTTCGGCTTGTGCTTGAGATGAAACCTCGGTGTTTGCTGGTCGTCCGCGTTTCTTAGGGCGGGATGATTCTTCCATATCTGATTCTCTTGTATTTCCAGAAGCCTTAGTTAATTGGTCTTGTTTCGTAGTGCTCAGTTGGGCTCCTGACGCGTCACCGTCGTCGCGCGACACGTTAGTCGGACGACCTCGCTTGCGTTTCTGATTTGCAGTTTCGGGCGCCTTGGGAATTATTGCGTCAGTTTGAAATTAAAGACGAAGGGGTATGAGCTAACCATATTCTTGAAATTGAGTTATTACTGCTTTAAAAGAAATAAACACGGCAATACCTTTTAATTGTATTTACTTGTTCGCTTCTACCTGAGGTCTGCATCTAATAATTAGTAGGTTGTTACTTACTATCTTATCGCGATTGACGTATTTCCTTATCGCATCAACACTCAGTAAATTGTGGTTCGTTACATACATGTACCTAGTAGTAACTACATACTACATGTACAACATAACAAGTATGTACTTTTAGAGGTACCTCCTGAGTTGACAGAACCTTACCTCGAAAATTGGATGCTACAGTTAGGTACTTTTTGTGCCACAAATCATGCGGGGCTCAGCGCTAACAGGGATTAGGGTGAGATTTAGCTTTCCAGTCAACAAAATAATGCACAATCATAGGTGGAGCTTGTAAGCTTGGCAAGAAAATGTCGGGAAGGAGGGTGGGAAGATAGGATGTGCTCGTCTAGCTTTTTAGCTGTCCGGGGAAGTTAGCTGTTGGAAAGACCGAACAAGCGTCCCGGGCCTCCTAGGACCCTAGACAATCCGTTACTTGACACATTTTTATTTTCTTCTACATCTCTTGAGCTGAGTAGATTCTACAACTATAGAACTCTTTGCCTAATATCACGACAAGCTGGTTGGAGCTATTTCGAGATTCAGCGTCATTGTTATATTATTATTCTTATACTAGGGGATTCTCTTAAAATCTTCTTTCAATTCCTTTAATTGATTTTTTTTTGGCCTTATCGTGTTGGAGAAAATTACATCATTTTCCTGACCTGTTGTGGCTTGATCTCCCATCCGAGCTATCCTTTCAACTAATAGCAAAATGCGATTCTCTACAGCCTCAACTGTTCTCAGCCTGCCGCTATTGGCGGCTGCAGATGTCCCTAACTACCAAGCTCAGTTTGATAACTACTTGGGCCAGGCACAGACCGTCCTGGGCAAATTCGCCTCCAAGATCCCCCATCCTAACAAGTATGATCCTGTCGCTGCTGCCGAGGCTAAGGCCGGTGCCTTGAATATAGACGTTCTGTCCTTGGATAACTGGAAGGAAACACTATATGGACCCGTGAAGCCTGACAGCACCACCCCAGAGGAATGGTGGGTTTTGATCACAGGTGGAAACAAGACTTGTTTCGGTAAGACCTCTGCCACCAGCTTGATCCAAATTCAAAACTTGAGCATAGCTCTCCTAACATTTAATTAGGCCACTGTGGAAGAATCGAGACTGCGTTTAATGAGACTGCCGGAAAATGGGCTCTTACCCCCGGTTCTCCTCATACCGCTCTCCTTAACTGCGAGGACCAACCTGTCCTTTGCAACTCCTGGTCTGCCCCGGTCGGTGCGCTGTGGATCTTCGAGATACTCCCGGAACCGGCACCTGTAAACATTTGGACGAAGCGATTCAACATGACAACTGTCACTTCTGATGACATTGTCGAACTGCAGAAGGAGGGTTACAAGTCCGCCGCTCACTTACACGATGGCTTCTTCCACCCCTTTAACGGCCCTCTCGCCAAGAATGGCCTCGCAGTTCCCGTTGGTTGGGTCCTCTGGGCCTTCAACCTTCTCCCTAGCTGGGCGTTCATGATTCTTGTTTCCATTTTCAGCAGGAGCATGATGTAAGTTATCCAAGTTCCCTGACACAGAATAAGTGACTGACGACGTCATAGGAGCAACCGCTTGAACCAGCAAATGGATGGCGGCCGACGACCCCCTGCTAACGGCCAAGCCGCTCCCCGAAGATAATGGGGATATTTGGTAGGGGGCATATTGGACACTCACTATAAAACTAGCTGTGGTGTTGTTGGAGGGTAACTCAAGAAGCTTGATTATAAGCATTGTGTATCATTGGGTCGGGGTCACATAGGTAGTGATCTAATAAAAGGGAATGTATCATGATTCACGTCTTGCGCTCACACACGTCTTGCATGCGTTGAAGGCCATCTAGAACTTCGTCTTTCAGTTTGGCGTTGACAAATCGACCATACCGAAGATCGCTCATGTTGCCAACAGCTTGTCTAGTAGACTCAAGGAGGGCAGCTTCTTCCTGCTCCATCGCCTCTATCTCACGCTCCATATCAGTGATGGCATCGTCCATTGCAGGTAGGATAGTCATTAAGGTATGCTGTTTCGGCTGTATCGTATTGGAAGTGGATCCGAATAACTATGACTTGAATTAGAGACTCTGGTTTGACTTCGTATTGGATCAGGTGACGTACCATTCGTTCAATCTCAATTTCGTCATCTTGTTCCTCTAGCTCGGCTTCTCTTCGAGCCTTTATGACCTCTCGGCGTAGAGCTTTACCTTGCCTGACCTGAGCATCTATATTCTGGGAGACGCCATCTACTACTGCATTCCGCTGCTGCTGTAGATCCCTATAGAGCGACCGGATCTGCGGGGAAGATTGTTGCGACTTGGGGAATAGAGAGGTGAATTCTTGTAAGGAGATGATCGTAGGTAGACGAGCAGGGAGGAGTAAGTAGTTGCGCAGGATCGTGGCCTCGGTCGCTGACATGGTTTAAAGAGAGGATGGGTTTCGGCAAATTGATTGTGCTTGGTTTGATAAAACAACAAAATAATAAAACAATAAAATAAATGCTAGAATAAGGTAAGAGTAATGTTGGCGCACCGGGGCGTGAATTGAGGAAAATCACTTTAAAGTAAAAGCGCGTCAAGAAAACGCGTCCGAGCTTTTTGGCGTCGGAAGCCGATACGGTGATAGGGTAATATATAGCGTGATACCTGGTACCTACACCTGACCCAATATATGGTACCAAGGTAAGTAGGTAATCTTTAGATAGTACATACTGTACCTTCCCCTGCTTCTCTCAACCTCATACCAATAAGATCCGCGCTAAGGGACTTCAATAACTTTCTCTTTTAGCATTTACTTAAACATTTAAACATTTTTAACATTTACATGGTTCTTTTCAAAATACATTAACTAACTCAATTCGTCATTCTTCCTCAACCTTAGTTGATAGTAACTCACCATTTTAGGCTTTTATAGCCCGTATCTCCGCTGTTAACTCACCCCCTTTCATCATTCTTCATTCTTCATTCATCGTTCCTCATTCATCGTCTTTCATCTTTTCAAGGTGAATACACCGGTCGAGCAGCTATGGCTCCTTCAAGACAGAATCAGGCTCCTCCTTTTGCCAAGGATGAGAAAGTACTGTGTTTTCACGGTGACTTGATGTATGAGGCTAAGATTATGGAGGTCAGTGTTAAGCCGGGCCAGAAGCCTGAGGATGCGCAGTATCGTATCCACTACAAAGGATGGAAGGCGAGTTGGGACGACTGGGTTTCTCAGGACCGCATCCGCAAATTCACCGAGGATAACAAGCAACTAGCTAGTCAGCTAGAAGCTCAGGCTCGAATGCGAAGCTCTGGTTCTAAAGGAGGAAAGAAGGGTATCAAAGCTAACGGTTCCGAGATGAGTTCTGCCCGAGGTAGTGAAGAGCGTGCTGCCGGATCCTCAAGCTTTGGTGGTAGAGGCCCTCGACGTGGTAGAGATTACGAACTTGAGAACGTGAGTCAAACTAACTTCCGTCATTGTTTCCTTCTTCATATTATAACGTATTGGGTCCTGGAGAAATGCAAGCCGTATCTACTTTTGCTTCGCCATCGGTTTTCCTATACTCAGATTAACAAAGTCCGCCTGTTGGGAATCGGGGCAACCAATATTCCCTCATAAAACACGAAGTACTTCATAGCGAATAGCGCTTAAAATAGCCACGGATTGGTCATGCTCGCGACACCTTTGGTTGAAGTAACATAATGGTCATGGTCTGGTCTTGGTTGGTCAACTCGAAGAAAATTCAACGACGGTACGGTCCTGCTATCCAATAATGCCCGATACCAGCATAATAGATAGGGGGTGGTTGCTACGCGGCGTAATCCTCGAGGTTTGATAAGAGAATAAGAGACGTACCAAGGCACTCATCACTTGTGTCACGGCCGTCAACTCGGAAGTCATTGTGCAGCATCTGCCAACAATCTTTCTGTCCACGTTGCCAGGTTACCGACACTGGGGCAGTTCCAGTGGCGGCTAGCAATCTTCTCAACCCCATTCATTCAGGGAAAGAAAACTCTTAAAATCGAGGTGTCTAATCGGCGGCCTATCTCTTGAGAAGAGGGTTTCTCATGGGAAAACCCGACCACAACATTTCTCTATTCACCAGAACCGCGCACAACACTTCCAATGTAAATCTGGCCCGCCGAATTTCCTGTCAAAACCTAAATATATTCCACGCACGACGTGCTACTTTTTAAGAAACAATATTTCCACATCGTTTCGTCGTACCTCCTCGCCAACATAACAACCATGGCAACCAGAAAGCAAAAGCGCGTGGTTTCTATCAACGATTACGAGCTTCCGCGCAAGCGAACTCGAAGTCAGAGAATGCAAAACCTATTGGGAGAATCCGATACTCCCCATGACGACAAGGTAACCGTCGATGATGGCCCTAATCCCGAGGATTCTGTCCCCGCTTCCAAGTTGGCTTCAGGCCTAAGTCCTGCACATGATCTAGAGTCTGATGTACCATCCCTTGAACGCGACGCCAAATCTGTCAGCAAGAAGGCGTCTAAGACGGTTTCTGAAAAGACGCCCAGCAAACCTGTCAGATCTAAAAAAGCGCTCGAAAAGATTCCTGATGTGATGGAAGCAGACCTCCCTAGGCCATCTAGTGGAACTCTAAGTAAGACCAAGACCAAGACCAAGACCACGTCTAAAAAGGAGCGATCAATCACTACTGGCGAACACCTAGAATCTCCCTTGTCTACAGCACCAATGTCTTCATCTGGACTTTCTCTGATGGATAAAGATGTCATGGCACGCCAAAAGGCATTTATGCAGAAGGAACAGCGACTTGCACGCAAAGGAGAAGCAGCAGACTTTCTCCTCCAACCGCCAGCCCTTGGTTTTACTTACATCACTAAGAAAGGCGAATTTGGCATTAATGATGACCGCTTCGGATTTTCTCGTCCTGTCCGCGATCATCCTAAAATTCAGGAAGCAGAGAAAAATGGCACATTGACCCGTGAGAAGGAGATCTGGTATCGAGGGATGCCCCACAAAGTGACCATACCTACAGCCGGAATACCTTCAGACAAGTTTTACACGGCCTTTAATGATGATTCCGTAAATCTAGAGCTTATGTATTATCTTCAAGGGCCACGGTGCTAACTTTTTCTTTCCTAGGAGGACGCATTTCACGCTCGCCCATCTATCAAGCTTTTCGTTCCTGACATTCTGAAGGCGATGCTTGTTGACGATTGGGAGAACATCACCAAGAACAACCAACTTGTCCCCCTCCCCCATCCTCATCCGGTGACGAAGATCCTCGAGGACTACGCCGCCTATGAGACTCCGAAGCGCCCTGCCGGTTCATCCCATGTGGATATCCTCGAAGAGACCTTGGCTGGCCTGAAAGAGTATTTCGACAAGTCTCTTGGACGCATCCTCCTCTATCGGTATGTTCTACTACTCCTAAGTAGGAATAACTTTCTAACCAAGAAATAGCTTTGAGCGCGCCCAATACGCAGAAATGTATAAGAAGTGGATGTCCGACGATCCCGAATACCAAGGCAAGACCGCAAGCGATACCTATGGTCCTGAACACTTGATGCGTCTAATCGGTACGTTATCCTTTCGCATCAGTTTATGACTTGAAGCTCATTACCTACAGTGTCCCTGCCGGAGCTTGTTGCTCAGACCAACATGGACCAGCAGTCGGTTAACCGCCTACGCGAGGAACTAGTCAAGTTCTGTACCTGGTTGTCTAAGAACACCACGGAGTACTTCGTTAGCCATTACGAATCTCCTCCCCAGGACTATATCCAGAAGGCTAAGGATTAATTCGAATATTCGTCATCCGATTATGTCAATACCTCTCAAAACTCGCGATTCTTCGTTGGGCATATTTCACCAATCAGGGGTCTTCTCGAAGGGCGAAGACACAAATGCTCTTTGCTGCAATACGGTAGTCAGTACTTCTGGCTCCGAAACGATATGCTCGATTCCCTTGTACGAATAACCATTAGATTTCATCCGGTCGATGCGAAAAGTTTTCCGCGTTAGGGCGTTTTGCCAGGGTACGCATGCCACAAGGATCCTAGGAAATGAAAAACTTGTGCGCCTGTAGCATAGTAGGAGGATACGATACTTGCGATACTGGTCTGGACGATCAACTTTGACGATGTGTTTGATTTTGCGATGGATTCTTTCCTTTTCTTTAATAATAATACGCCAACATCGCCTTGTGTTCTCTTAAGCTTTTGTTATTTTAGGTGACTGTTTTACTTGATCATCATGAGATTCTTCGCCCTGCCGATTAGGTCGAGGCTACTCTAATTATTAGGCCGTTGGCTCGAAACGAGCTATTAATATTAAGTTTTCCTTCTTTTCATATTGATTGCCCTCGGATTGTATTTCTCCCCGTCGTTTTTTGAAGATAAGAACACTCCACGTAGTTCCTACTGGGAGCTATAAGGTTCTCCCTGGCGGTGTCTTGTGGGGGAGGCCTCAGCCCCCCTTGGCCAGTTATCACCGCGCGTACCTAGGGATATGGGCAAGGCTATATTCGCATGCGAAGGCAACAGTCATGATATAAGCCACTTCGTATATAACATAGCAAGTATTCGGGATAGCGTTTATGGGCAAGTCAACGTAATCGTTGATCATAGCGAGGAAACGGGATACCATCTTCAGTATGTAGGTACTCACCAGCTTCGATGATTTACGTTCGCGTTTCTGTGCGAAGCTGTAAAATGCCCCGTGATTATTAGAGTCATAATATAATCACGAAATCAACTATAAGGATTATCCAGCCGGATGTGCCACATCACGTGTATGGAACCAGAGATCTTGCATAATATGTGTAATCTAAGGTAAGCCTGATAATCTTGGTAGTGACGACGCGCCAGGATGATAGAATATAGTACAGGATGACACCAGAACTTGAGTAAAATAAGCAAGTATTGAAGTCAAGAGTCATAGATACGTAGGTAGTCATGTATGCAGAGTGATTTACGAGAAGATCGTAAAGATTAAGTGAGTATGTAGTAACTATTTAAACATCATACTGTTAGAATATACTGGCTGGAATAATATAGTTATGAGGTAACTGTCAATCAGACTGGGAAAAAATGGCGTGTATCCCTTGCTCCAGTAAGACAGCAAGCATATTCTTTCCAGATGGTTGTCACTAATTCACTCAAGCAACATACACAGACCTATATATCACTCCCCAAACCATATCTGTATATATGCGTTAATACCTTTCAATTGACTTCGCATTAAACTTCATAGAAACCTACACAATAATACAAGTTAACGGCCATATAACATCACAACATGTCACGTAATGATCAAGTCACATCAAGACAAAGACAAAATTATAGTTCCATATATCTCCATTCAACAAAAGGGCTCGTCTACACACTACACTACACTAGATACACTACTACATACACAAGAATAGAATGAAGGCGGGCGTATGGCCTGTCAGCACGCGCACCGTTTTTTATATATCGGACGCGGCGAGCTCCTAGTAGATAAAAGCCTAAGATACTTTTTTGCTCAGCCTTCTTCCCACATTCTCGGCGACCAGACCGGAGATAGGGGGATTCAAGAATCAGCCAAGAACTGCGTTCAATCCAAGACACTTTCTTTCAAAAAACTGATCCGAAAAATAGGAAAATGCTTGCTCTAGTTTCTCCGCGCCTTGAAACGGCGCTTCCAAAACGTGTCGTGCAGTCGTCCCTCGTCATGTTATATTACAGCTCGGGGTATCGTAATTACAGAGGGGAACGCGTAATAATTTACCGGAGGACGACGGTAGGGATGGCGGCGACGCCGCTGGGGTAGGCAGGCGCAGTAGGGTAGCCGGGAGCGCTCGAGGAGACAGGCGCCTCGGAGGAAACAGTGGAGACGGGTACGCTAGAGGAAACATCTGCGGTAGGGTAGCCGGGCGCACTTGAGGAGACAGGAGCTTCGGAGGAGACGGTAGAAACCGGTGCGCTGGAGGAAGCAGGCACGCTGGAAGAAGCAGGGGCGCTAGAGGAAACGTCTACGGTAGGGTAGCCGGGAGCGCTGGACGAAGCAGGAACGCTTGAGGAAACAGGCGCACTAGACGAGGCGGAGGAAGCGGGGACGCTGGAGGAGACAGGAGCGCTAGAGGAAGCAGAGGAAATGGGGGCGGTAGGGTAAGCGGGCACAGTGCCGTTGCCGTTGCCGCTGCCGGTGGGGTAGGGGACAACAGTGGCGGTAGCGGTAGCAGTAACAACGCCAGTGTTGCTCTCGCTCTCCTCAGGGGGGCAGTCATCACCCTCTTCCTCATCACCTTCACCCTCACCCTCGCCGTTGCCGTTGTCATTGCCGTTACCGTTACCGTTGTCGTTGCCAGTTGAAGGGCCGTTGGTAGGGTAAGCAGGAGTGGACTCGGAGACGGAGGCAGAGGCAGAAGCAGACTCGGTGACGGCCTTGACATCAGTGGTCTCGGGAACAGGGGCAGTGATGTAGACAGTGCTGGCGGGCTGAGTCTCGGTGACGGTGACAGTGGTAGCAACGCACTCACCAGCACCGTTACCGTTACCGTTGCCATTGCCATTACCATTGCCATTGCCGTTACCAGAGCCAGTCTCCTCAGCCTTCACGGAAGTGGCAGTAGACTCTTCAGGAGCGACGGTGACAGTGCGAGTACCGGTGGTTGTTCGGGTAGTGGTGGTGGTAGCTTCGCTGCTGACAACGTAGCCGTTCCCATTTCCGTTGCCGTTACCGTTACCATTGCCAGAGTCAGATTCGGGGACGGGAACAGCAGTAACAGTAACCATCTCGGTAAGAGTGGACTTGAGGGTGGTGATCATGACAGATCGAGAGCTTTCAGGGCCGACAGTGATGCTGACGGTCTGGTCCACGACGTTGGTGGTAGGGTAAACAGAGACACTGGCACCGTTACTGGGCTGGGTAGCTTCAGGAGAGTTACCAGTAGAGGTGGTAGGGGCGGGAGTAAAAGTAACAGTGCGAGTAGAGCCGGAGATGAGACCACTGCTGTGGGCACCAACTAGAGACTTGGAGACAGACTCAATAGCAGTCACAGGGCAGACAGTGGTAGTAAGGTCAATGACCTCGGTAACAACGGCAGGGCCGGTGCTGTTACCACTGCCGCCGGTGGCAGCGGGGCAGTTGGTGACAGTAGGAGCACAAGAAGTGATGGTGTGGACGGTTGTGATGGCGACAGTAAGAGTTGTAGAAGACTCGGGTGCTGCCGAAGATTCCGGTGCAATGGAAGACTCCGGTAGTGCGGAAGACTCTTGCGAAGGTTCGACGACGGGATAGGTACCATTTCGTCGCCAGTGGAAGTGACGGGGTTGGTGGTAAGAAGCCGAGGCCATTCCGGCGAAAAGGCCGAAAGCTACAGTTGCGGACTTCATATTTGCGGGTTTTAAATAGATGTTCTTATCTGATCTCGCAGAGTATATATACTTCGTTGCTGTCGAATGAGTGGACGTATGCAATAAGCAATGCGGATATCAATGAGCGAAAGTCGATTTCGCGAAAGCTGAGCAGACACAGTTGCTTGTTTTTAAATATATAGAAACGTGTGCACAGAATTGAAAAGGCTGCTGGCGATGCAGAAAGGGACTGGGGGGGTGACCGACGACGTCGAAGTGAAAAGAGAGACTTGAGATAGACTCGAAACGAGAGAAACACGCAGATGGTGAAGAAAGAAAGGGAGAAAACGAGAGACACTTGACGATGATGGAGGGTGGCGAGCCTTTTTACACTACTGGGAATTTGTGTACAAGCCCTCAGGTTCCTCATCTTTCCTTACAGGCCAGCAGGCTTATAAGGGGCCTATGAAGACCGACTCCCCTTACCTTGGCGGCTAGTGTACTGTAAATGAAGCCGGGGGGGGTATACAAAGTCTCTTCAACCCTAGCTCAAGCAGAACCCCCCGGGGCTTTACATGTACTACTAGGACTCCAAGGCTCCAAGCATAATTCGAAGTACCCATCATATCCAGCATACCCTAGCTCATCATTATTGTTGATGATGAACGCGACCTATTGGAGAAGACCATTAGGATCCACCATATCATGTTGGTCCTGGTCCATCCATACGTTGGCCGGGTCGATCGGACAGGGGGGTTGTCATCTGGTAAAATATGGTAAAATGTCGTGAAGGACCAGGGGGCGGATATGGGTTGGTGACAGGGTGAAAGGGTGAAAGGACACTCAAAATCAACTCAGAAGAGAAGGATAGTAAGGGAGAAGGAAAGAAAAAAAAAAAAAAAAAAAAAAAAAAAAACTACGTCGCTCTCTCCTGTGCCACTCGTGCCCCTTAGCCCCACGCACCATTATCGAGACCCCTGTCATCCAATACGCAGGTACAATATGGTGAAACCGGCAAAGAAGCCAATAAGCGCTGGAGAATAAAGACTAGCTGAAATCTTCAGGAGCTAGTCAAGAAAAGCCAGCAAAGCCAGCTATGCCTTACATCCGCAGCTCGTGCAACGAAGACGGGTACGTAAGGTTAGGTTATGTAGAGTGGCGCGTTGCATGAGTCTTTCTCTCTCTCTTTCTCTCTTTTTTCTTCTTGTTCTTTTGTAGATTGTTTACCTAAGGTACCTACTAGGTTAGTAGTCTTCAGGCACATCATCTGATCGCAGCTGACAAAGTTGAGACGAGATTAAGCTTCCTATGGTATTTTTGAGGTAAGACGATGGAAAATATTTTGCTGATCGGCACATCTTCGATTAGCTTAAGGATCTGCGATGTAAGCGCCGCGTAAAAAGCCAACCAAGATATCTCATCTCATAGCTAGCGCCATCAGATAATATAAAATTCAATTTGATCTTTTCAATAAATAAGAAATAGTTACCTTATTACTTTTTTTTTTTTCTTCTTCTTTCTTTCTTTGTTTTCGCATTCGCTAGCGCAGTGCATCTTGATACTTCCATTGTTAACGATTCGGCTCATATAGATAGATATAAGTGCTTGTAAGCCATCTTCAGGTAGGAATAAGAAATAATATTTTTAAACAGCACTTTGCGGTAAACTGGAAATGTGTGTAATTACGGTTAGCAATCATAGATCATAGATCATAAATCATAAGAGTCACTGAGACGGCTCTGCACAGAGCCGCGAATAACTAGTGTAGGTAGATTTCCAGAATACGGATGCCGCGAAACGATGCACGAAACCATAAACAAGTGTCGCAATCCTCGTGGCTACCAGGGAACCTGATGATGCACAACGAGCTGAGACCTCCCGCATTCTCCTGGAGGACATGAGAGTCTCATCTTGCTGCGTAGTCAAGACCGCACCATGTCGTCAGAGCTGTTTAGAACCGCGGTCTTCCCCCCAAGGAGACGGAGGACTTATGCAGGGAGATCCAAGCCATGACACACTCGGCGCATTCCAGCTCGGTTTTCTAGCTCGGTGGTGCATCCAAATGGCGGTCCGCGAAATCGCATTTTAATCCCATTTAATCTCGAGCCGGGGTGCCAAGGGATGATTCGACTATGCGACGGTCTTTCACTTCTAGACCACACGCGCTCATCAAAAAATCTCAAACAAACCCTTGGCGCCATGCCTGTCCTTGTAATATGTAAGAGCGGTAAAGGCTTCCGTAGAATGTTCCACGAACTCGTTCGCCTTGCTTTCTATTCTTTTGTCTCTGCGTGAGAAAAACGAAGGTATACCCCGTATTGTGTGTATCTTGTTTTTCTCGTGATAGTTTGTCGTGTAAAAAGTTTGTAGGATTGCTCACTGCTAAAATCCTACGGTTGAGATCCCTTCTTTCCATGTGGTAGCCAACGTCAACTGGCCATTCACCTGCCAAATTCACTGTTTAATTACAGCCTTCCAGAGATCTAACTCTCGCTTAGGCTTTTGGTTGGTCCGTGCTAACAGGGTCTTTTGAAAGCGCAGGGACCCAATCCTTCAATTAACGAAGGTTGCCGAAAGGTTACCTCATTAAGATAGGTGTGATTATCAACAGCTGAATCCAGCAATATGCGCGGGGGACTAGGATAAGGCTGGCTCAAATTCAGGAAAACTCGGGAAGAATAAAAGAAAAAGGAACCGCCTGGTGGATCTCCCGTTAACTCTTTTTTACTAAAAGACCGCCCAACAACATGAAGAAAGAAAAAGGGGCTTGACTTCACCGTTTCACTAATTCAGTGAACTAGGTTTGGGATTCGTCAGTTTATCATAACATTATCATAACACTTAGAAAGCCGCCATTTCGTCATCAAGCGCGCCCCTCTAGTAAAAGGGAGAAGGGAAAAAAGAAGGAAGAGAAAAAAAGGAAAGGAACAATTCCCTGGTAGTCGTCGGTAATTACACACATAACTGCAAGCGGATGGCACAACACGTTAATGAGCCAATGGAACTCCACTTTTACAAGGCCCATGTCTACCTCGGTCCTCCAATGCTACGTCGTAAACATCTTGGTAACGTTGACAGGTCCGATTAATAAGTCCGATTAGTATACGCGCGTACGAATTTGGCAGTTCACCTTCACTTCGAATATAGTCGGCACCAGAAAAGTACTGTTTGAGGAGGACTCGATTCTTCCCCCAAAAGCATCACCCAGTTGAATTGGGATACTTGCTCACACACATCTACACCTAATCGCAAATGCGATCCTCTCTGCGTACAGCAGACTAAATGCAAGAACGCCACTTACTCCCCAGGCCCGGTTGATGGACCACGTGGTATAATTCTTTCCCGCCCTTTATATGCCTGCCTAATGTTGAATGCTTCCGATTCCCGCCAATCTTTCCTGTAGAACTTTTCTGGTATAGATCCCCTTTGAGAACCCAGCCCTGTAAAACGCCGATGTTGAAATCGATTATGCAGCTCCCATGGAAATTTTTTAGCAGGCAACTCCCCACATCATCATGCAATTATCATCAATTTTCGTAAAAATGAAACGCCGGCCTCCTCATACGGGAGACAATTATTTGGCATACTTAGCACGGAAGAACTTGGCTGCGTTGACCAGGTTGACCAACGCCTCCTTAGTCTCCTTCCACTGACGGGTCTTGAGACCACAGTCAGGGTTGATCCAGAGTTGCTCAGGCTTGAGGTACTGAAGCATCTCTTCGATGCGGTCCTTGATCTCCTGCTCGCTGGGAACACGCGGGGAGTGGATGTCGTAGACACCGGGACCAATGTGACGAGGGTAAGCCTCGTCGACGAAAACGCTCAAAAGCTTCGAGTCAGACTTGCTGTTCTCAATAGACAGCACGTCAGCGTCGAGAGCGGCGATAGCGTGGAAGAAGTCTTGGAACTCAGAGTAGCAGAAGTGCGAGTGGATCTGAGTAGAGTCCTCAACGCCCACGGTAGAGAGCCTGAAGGCCTTGACAGCCCAGTCAAGGTAAGCCTCGCGCTCCTTGCCGGATCGGAGAGGTAGACCTTCACGAAGAGCGGGCTCATCAACCTGGATGACGTCAATGCCAGCCTTCTCAAGGTCAATGACCTCGTCACGGAGGGCTAGAGCAAGTTGCTCAGCCTGGACGGACTGGTGAACATCATCACGAGGGAAGGACCATCTCAAGCAGGTGACAGGGCCAGTCAACATGCCCTTCATGGGCTTCTTGGAGACCGACACGGCGTACTTGGATTCCTTGACAGTCATGGGGGCGGGTCGAGAGATGTCGCCGACAATGATAGGGGGTCTCACACAGCGAGAACCGTAGCTCTGAACCCAGGCATGCGTAGTGAAGGCATAGCCGTCCAAACGCTCGCCGAAGTACTGAACCATGTCGTTTCGCTCAGGCTCACCGTGTACGTAGACATCCAGGTCAAGCTCGTCCTGGATCTTGACGTTGGAGTCAATTTCCTGCTCAATGAACTTGTCGTATTGAGCCTCCGTGATCTCTCCCTTGGTGAACTTGTTTCGTTGCACTCTGATCTCCTTGGTCTGGGGGAAAGAACCAATTGTGGTGGTGGGGAAAAGAGGGAGGTTGAGCTTCTTCTGCTGCTGAGCAATTCGGGAGGGGAACTCAGACTTTCGGTTGTAGTCCGAGGGGGCAATCTTGGATTGTCTCTCCTTGACCTGGGGGTTGTTTGTTCGCTTGGAGGTGGCGCGAGCGTTCAAAGACTTGGCGTTAGCCTCAAGAGCCTCTCGAACCGAGGCAGGTCCCTCGGTAACAGCCTTAGCAATGATGGCAATCTCGACAGCCTTCTCAGAGGCGAAGGAGAACCAGTCAGCAATCTCAGGGTCCAGCTTCTTCTCGCTGGCGAGCGTGTGGGGAGTGTGGAGAAGAGAGCTGGAAGTAGCAACAATAACGCGGTCCTTGCCCAGCTTCTGGATAGCAGTCTCGGCAATTTCAATGGCACGCTTCAGGTTGGTCTTCCAGATGTTTCGGCCATCGACAACACCGACGGAGAGAGCGGTCTTGGGTCCTAGGGCACCAAGGACAGTCTCCAGTTGCTCGGGGTTACGGACAAGGTCAATGTGAACGGCATAGATGTCCTTGGGGAGAAGGTCAATGTTGTGAACGATGTCACCAAAGTAGGTAGTGAAGACCAGGCTGGGGATCTTAGAAGCCAAGCTGGCAAACTTCTCATATGTGGGCTTGAAAGCAGCCTTAGTCTTCTGGGGCAGGTCGAAGACAAGGACGGGCTCATCAATCTGAACAGTCTCGGCACCAGCTTCCTTCAGCTTGGTGAGGAGCTCCTCGTAGACGGGCAGAAGCTTGTCAAGGAGATCGATGGGGTTGACGCTTTGGCCACGGTCGGCCTTGCCCAGGTGGAGGAAAGAGACGGGACCAAGCAGCACAGGTCGGGTGTTGATACCAGCCTTCTTAGCCTCGAGAAACTCAACAACGGCCTTGGGGTTCTCGGTGAGCTTGAAGGTCTGGTTGTCTTGCAGAGTAGGCTTGACGTAGTGGTAGTTAGAGTCAAACCACTTAACCATCTCTAAGCTAGGAACATCGACACCACCCTTCTGGTGACCACGGCCCATGGCAAAGTATTCATCGACACGGTCGAGGCCAGCGTTGGAGTATCGCTCGGGAACGGCCTACGGAGTTCCGTATCAGCAAATGTGTAATGTATAGTGGGGAAGAATTTTAGTTGGTAACTTACACCGAAGTCCTGGATGTGGGAGAGGACTTGGTCGTAGAGGGCGAAGTCGTTGCTGGGAATGATGTCTACACCAGCATCCTTCTGGATCTTCCAGTGAGCAAGACGAAGACGCTTGGCCTCAGCGAGAAGGTCGGCTTGGGAGAGGTTGCCAGCCCAGTCTAGGAGTTTGTTAACAACACAATTCCGAAAAGACGTTATTCAGTAGGTCCGGGCAGGCCGGTAGGGTTGACTTACAAGCTTCGGTGGCCTTCTTCAGGTCACGGTTCACACCCATACGGGGGAAACCCAGAACTGCAGATTGAACCATCTTGAAGGTGGTTCGAGGTATCTGGGAGAAAAGAAGTTTTCTTGAAAAATGTTAGAGATGATTCTCTTCCTCCCAAGAGTACAGTGTAGAGAGGGTAGTAGTAAGGTCTAGGTCTAGAGACTCACGAGAAGAACAGACTGCTGCTACTTCCAACTCTCTTTATATGTTAAAGAGGGTTGGGTCAATTGATGTGTGACAACAGTCTTTTGGAGAGAAAGAAGAAGAATTTAAGGAAGAAGAGAATATGAAGAGGATGACAAGAGGAAGAAGGATTCATAAAAGGGTAAGCAGAAAAGTAAGCGGTGAAGGTGGGGTTCTTATGTGAGCTCAGTACAGAAAAACGCAGTTGCTGGTCACTGGTTAGTGGTTAGTGGTCTAGTGGTCCAGTGGTCAATGAGGGTCGATGAGGGTCGATGAGGGGTTAACAATTTTTTTCTCTGTTGTCGTGCTATGAGTTGACCAAACAGAATCAAACAGGAGCCACTAACAATCGCTAGCTTCTATCCAACAGGATGCGTTCAGGGTCCGAAAGCGGGGGAGCAGATACTCCATTTCAATACTCCATCACTTCCTTAGCATCCGTTAGGTTGACTTTGGTTGAGAGGTAAGAGGCAGGAGGCAGGAAGAGGTTGAGGCTGGTACAACGTAGAACAAACCCCTGTCCACTTTCCTTCTTTCTCCCACTACATATATAGGTACCTAGGTAGGTATGTACTAACTCCCACTGTGCTCTCATCGCGTAGGTAAGCAGTGAGATAAGGTTCAACGTCTTGCATATCTACATGTGTACCTCATGTACCTACCTGACGTTAATACCTCAAGTAGAGATAAGTTGCAGCACGCCTTCCGTCAAATAGTCTGGTACATTAAGATACATCATTTACGTCCGCTTAGGTATTTCTGCAGCACGTGAAATTGCGAGCTTGTTTACATGTACCTAGGCTATTGGATATACATGTACATTGGTCCTCCGCTATGTGCGGACTCGGGGTTCTGGGGGTTCTATTAGCAAATCAAAGTAAGCGAGCCACTAGGACGATTCGGCGAGTCGTACAGGATGTCTATCAATGATGTGTCAGTGTGTCTACAGAATACTTTTGTTTCTCCGGGCGACATAACTCGGCTCCCGACAAGACACCTTACATATTTCAAAAATTTAAACGGTCCAAAATAAATCCTTCAAAAAGTAAGATATGTAAAAATCTTAGGTCTCGATGGCATCAATCTACAACCCCCCTTGTTCCGCATTGCTACCCCAATCAATGCCGCTTCGGCCGAACCAATCTCTTGGATGCATACAATAGCACCGATCGGTCCCGGTTCCAGCCCCCGTTACATTCCTTCATACTGGAGTCGTATTAGCTCGCAGGTTACTCCCGGACTAATTACTACGGTAGCAAAGGTAAGCCTGTGCCTTATTTTAGTAGGCAACAGCCGCATCGAAGCACTACGTCCCTAAACGGATTCTGACAATTGCTAAAATCGACATCGACAGTTGACTGACATCCGGCCCATTCCTAGCGTATTGTATTCTATTTCATCTACATCCGACTAAGAAGGTTTGAGCGTATTTAGGCGTAGGTTTAGGTCATCTTTTCAATATATACCACCTATAACTATAGGTTTTTCTAAGTTCAGCAATTCCTAAAACCCGCATTTTGTGTTGTTCCCGTCAGATTTTAGTATGGATAAGATAAGAATCCAGATACAACCAAGAATAGGACAAATTATTTCAGAAACTAACCGCATATATGAAGACATGCGAACGTATGACTTTATGACTTGACTGTAAGTTAATACTATGGGAAGCTATTAGTTTCTATAGTTACAATGTACGAAATTAAACTCTTCCTCCTAAATAACTGTGTACGGTAATTACATCAGACGGAGCTCAATCCAGCGCGGATTCAAGCAAAATAGAACAGCAACAGACTGATTATTTCAAGGGGGTGATGGTGAAAAGCGTCTATAACAACAAACACTGATTGAAAAGTGCCTTACGATCATAACCAATGGGGAGTATTACGTCTATACCAGCGTGTTTATATTTTTTTGCTAATCATAGAAAACAATGGACTAGGTTAGTTCAAGACTACCTATATTGGGATGCAAGTTGGTAAACTAACACCTTCCAAGCTCCGATGTCAAAAATCAGGAGGAGCCTTGAAACGACATGAAAGGATAGGACTAGTTTAGACCCCCTCGAGTTACTCCTAGCATTTATTTAGATAAGCTGATCCTTGATTAATTTACTACGATCAAGCTCGGGCTAACAAGTTGAGATAGGTCATATAGCACAGTTGATGATTATACTCTAGAGATAAAGACATAAGAGAAATGCGATGACCCATTATACTATATATTTGATATGATACCTAGGTACTCGTTTTTGCCTTGCTACAATAATGGGAAAGCACACGGATGGACTTCTCTACGTTCACTACCGGTACTTCCCTCAAATCTATTTTCACACAGCGACTTCTTCCAGATAATATAACCATCTTAGAAAGAGCTACATGTTATGTACTTATCTACCTCTACTTGTATCTTGCTGATCTGAAGTAAAGTTGAATGGTCCGACACGAAATGTATCGAATTCATCCAGCTTGATGCTACCTTATGTAGGTACTGGCCCCCTATTCAACTTTGGTTACATGGCTGCCGAGTGTTTCTTGGAAATTCACGACAGATATTAACCAAAATACATTCGCTTTCGATTGGACGCCATTTAAGATGTCCGTTTTCTGCTGCTATCGTGCTCGGCGTGCGGCAAGTCGAGAACCTGGCCAGGATATAATTGAACTTCCAACTCGTCCACCACGTGTAAAGCTCCCAAATCCACCATTTTCTACGTCAGAAGCTCAGCTACCGTCACCAGAGGCCATAGCTACAGAGACACCATCACTTCTACGTAACCAAATACCGGAAGCTACGGTGGATCCGACTATCCTCGAAATTGAAGACTCAGACGACGATGAGCCTGTAAGGAGTACCAGGAATTCCAGTACAGGTACTCTAGGAGCTATTAGGACCAGGTTTATTAGACGTTTGTCTCAAAAGTCTGAGTCGAAAAGACATTCGCAACTATCTCTGGGTACTAGCGATGAGGAGATCGCACGGCGTGCTGAGTTGAGGAGGCTAATGCGAAAGAGAATCCAAGAGGAACTAAAAAGTGAAGAAGAACGGGAATGCGTCCAAGCAAAAGCGGGCCATGCTGAAGAGCCAAAGTCAGACGGTACTACTAACGTCGAACTCCCTCGTGGTGGACCGCGCGATAATATAGAATTCTGTGTCTTGGATGTGAACGAAACCAATCCCCAGGATAATACATGTGGCACTCCAGATGTTATGCTTCTTGCCCTTCCAACCAGCAGTTCCCAGCCGAGGATTTCTCTTCGCCGGTGTAGCTATCCAGGTTCTAGTTCGGTCTCTCGGGATCACGAGGATGCTGTTATAGACAGCCGCGGAGTCGTGAAAGAACGCAGCTCACTACCACGGTTTCCTTCTTCCCCCCAGTTGACCCCTGTCCATATCCCGAGTGCCAGAGGCTCAGAATCCCTTTGTTCATGGCGGCTTTCTTATAGTGCCGAACAACTTGCGAGATACATTGGAGCACCCGAACCTGTCGAGCCTGAGGAAACCTACGAACTCGCCGAAATTAATACTCGAAGCGATATAGTTGATGGACAAGATGAACACGTCAACCAACTTGATAACGATTTTGTTTATGCTCAAAAGCCTGTGACGAGCCAAGAGCTAGATGAGGATAGAGTTCGCGATAAATCGAGTGTACGTGATATTCAACAGCAAATTCAAGGCGATGGGGAAAACTCCGAAAGCATGTATAGTGCGGCTCCTGATGATGCAAGCTCCAACTACGATTCGCCGTTAGACATGTGGTTACGAAGCCAAGAGCTACAATCGACGTCAGCTACACCAAGCAGAAAGACAAGTAATATGGTACAACGGGTCGTTCCGAAAACTTCTGGGTTTAATGAGCCTCAGGAAGCTTCGGGTGGATTGGCTGGAACGCAGTATGGTCCTCTAGAAGTACAGTTACATAAGTCAAATGCAGACATGAAGGCCAACCAAGTTAGGACACCAAATAACTGGCCCAACAACTTGATACGAAGACCGAGCAACGTTTTTGATGGCCGGGCTCTAGGATCAACTAACCAGGGCCAAAAGGCTCCTTCATCCCTTTACACATCTTCGCGGTACAGCACTAGACCTAACAGTTGCCAGACCGCGACAAAAGAGTCTCGCCTAAACTTGACAGAGCTTCTAGGAGGACGGAAGACCGTCGCTCCTTTCTTAGGTCTCAATCGTACGTGCATATGCTATGTTAAACATTCTATAAATTCTAACATCAATACTTAGGGTTAATAGCCTCTAGCCGCGCAACTGATGTTGAGAAATCAGACGTCAGTTCGTATAAGACTGCTCCTAACAATGCGTCGACATTAGATGTAACTATGCATAGTATCCGAGAGCCGCAGCGTCCTGCTGCAGAAACAGATTCGGCCGCTGTTTCGGATACAGCAAGTTTCAGGCAACGAGAAACCGAGCTTAGATCGATAGAAAAGCGGTTTAGTCGAGCTCATCCCCGCCACGAGACCATTAATCCAATGGTTAGCAAGTTCCGAGAGGAATTTAACGAACCTAGAGCCAAAACTTCAATCATATCTAAAAGCTCCATCCTAGCTAAGTTTCATTTACCAATTAGTAAAAGAACAAAATATCAGACTCAAGATATACCACAGCATAGTATGCAAGTAGCCAAGTGTAGCAGTGCAACGAATCAATACGCTGAAGATGCTCACCTCGGCCAACAAAACCTCCACAACGCCGGTGACAGACAGCAGGTAGCTTTATCATCAGAAATAGAACTCGAAGACGTTGTGAACTCTGTGGATCCACAGCAACAGACGTCCGTACTTCGTAGAAATATTCCTAGAATCCGGCGGGAAGGGGGAAGTCTTTCAGAGTCCTTGGGGTATCACAAAACCACTCACATTGACCAAGTCCTCCACTTGAAGACAAGAAAAGAACATGGTTCAACACTTAAACCACCATCCCGCCACGAAAATAACAGCAGCCAACAATCAGACCTATCCAGTACTGTACTTAGAGAATGGGTAAGCCTGATGAACGATCAGGACGTGAAGCCACAGGAAGAACCAAAGGCGGAGACGCAGAACCACGGTATTTGGAGGTTGCGGACACCTCCTGCATCATGGGCAAGATGGCCGTCACATACACGTCAGCAAAGAACGGGACCGGCAGGGGAAGCAGATAATGTGATCCCGAGAGATTTCGCGGTGCGAGTAGAATCCGGTGGTAATGATATAGCATGGTCAAGGGACAAAGTTGGCCAGTCATCGAAGAGAAGCGCTGCACCTACACGAAGCTTATCCGCCCAGCTTGGTAAGGCTATGAAAGGAGGCTTGAACAGAGTTGTCCAAAGCACTATCAATCGGCCTTCGTCAGAAGCACACCATGCACGGCAGAAACCAGACAGACGATTGGAATACCCTGAGCTTGAAATCCTCCCAATACAAGGGGGCTTCGAAGACTTACAGGCACTCGAACAACAAATCGGCACGATGAAGCGCGGGTCTGCGACTACAGAGAGTCGATTAGCCAATTCAAGTAAGGCAGACAACACGAGACCGCCCCTGAGCACGCGCTTCGCCGAAGAAGTACATATGATACAGCACCAAGTTCCAACAGACGGTTCCCAGGACGATGAGACTACGGTAAAAAGTTCGCTAATGATCCCCACGGTACCACCTAGGCAAGCAAGGCCGGCTTCACCAGGGATTTCCGAAGCGGCTAGTCAATCAAGAGAATCCTACGATAGTGGCGAACTCCGCGAGTTCGAACATAAGCCAGAAGATGAGCCGCCAGTAAATGGTGATACCATAACCGAGGACACTCGTGACATACCAGTCGCTTAATATCGGTTTGCATGATTACCTAGGTTCGTGGAATATACTGCCATAATGATATACTTTCTGTTGTGGTTTGCGGCGAGACGACGGGGCCGTAAATCAAGTCGGACAACCCCTAGTCTTCATGACAAGACGTATCGAAGGCGTATAGTGAGGCGGCTACGATTAACGAGCGTGAATGGATCCCATCGATTAGAATAGGTTAGCGTTAGTTATAACCGAAGGCGGACAAGGCGGAATCCCCCGCGTCAGCATTTGCCGGCTGGTAAGGGTATGCCCCCGGACGAGAGACATGTGGTATCTATCAATATCTGTATTGTAGGGGGTGGAGTTCATCAGGCACAACTTCTGTAGTAATATAGAGCCTTACTATATCCGTTATACTTTCTTTCACCCCCCGCTGGATATCCCAATTATCCTTGGTCGATTTACCAGAAGTTGCGAATAGCGGTGAGTTTGGTCAGGTGAGTATATTGGACATTCGCACATCTCGATAGCGTGGCTACGGGAGCGGAGCCCTTTTTTCTTTTTGGTTTTTGGTCGCGTAGGCCACGTGTGATCGCTTCCGTGAGAGAGCGTGGAGCAAGCCGAGATTTGTTTGTAGGTGCTAAACCTAGTTGCTCTAGGGCAAGGCACCTACTCGGCTGTTCTCCGCGTTGGCGTAAAATGCCACCATGCCCCCCCTGTTCAGTCGGCGTTTCTTTTCACGGCCAGATAGAGATATACCTTGTCCTCTCTAGCCATCGCGTTATATGGGAGTAGATCGGACTTTGGGGAATCGGTTTGCCTGGCTGTATCTATTGTATAACTTGAATTGCATGTGAAGGATTAGGATACGGATACGGGTAGCCCTAATCCGATATTTTAGTAATAGGTAGGTATTATCTTCGGAGTTCCATGGGCTGTTTTCTTTCTTGTGTTGCACTGCTAAGCTAGGCTAGTTACCGTGTTCCTGGACAAAGTATTGGATATGAAGCCGAGGGTAGGTCGAAATGACCCCGTAGCTATCGACTAAGCGAGGTTTGAGCATGGATTCCACGATAGTTAGACTGCTGGGTAGGAGTAGCAAATAATGACGTTGAAAGAAAAAAAAGCAAAATACCGCCATATTAGTATAGCCTTGCAGACACTGACGTTGTAGTTTCTAGTTTCTGCCCGAAGCACCATATGTTCGTACCCAGACAGCTGGGAAATTCTTCAGGAAAGACAACGCACCAATCCGAATCCGAATGTTTGTATGCTTCCACTGACTAGGCGGTCTGACATAGCCACCTAACCTACTTGATGAACGATAACAGTCCTTTGTATAGGTGGTTCTGATTACTCGCAGGCGGCTACTTCCGTCCTGCGTATTTCTTTCTTAATAGGTCGACTTTTGTTGTAGTAGGAAGGTCGATCACATCGTAATTATCGTGACAACGAGGGCGGTGATGAGGGGAGGAAAAAAAATAGGGGGTGTTTGACGTGGCATACAGACCGCGTTAATCGACAGCTACGTGGAGGCATATCCAGTAGTACGCAGAACAATCGTCCATTATGACGCGCAAAAAATTGTACTTGATGTTAGGTAGATATGGAATTTTGTTTTGTGATTGATCGCTTCGCAATTTCGAGCTTTGGTAGAAGAGAGAATATATTCAAAGATGGAATTATCTATGAACTTGCAAACCACGACGTAGTAGGGTAGTAGTTGTGCCTCCACGGGGATCCAAGAAATCAAGATATCAATCACCAATCAGACACATCCCGCGGTGATGTAGTTTTTTAATTTTCTTGGTCAGTAGGGTTCCGTCATCATAGGACGGTAGCATTGGGGGCTGAGACGGGCTGATCTGCAAGTCAGCCCTCGCAGCCAATGATTAGTTAATCTCGTTTGTTCTGACAAGATCATTGGCTGGAAGTGAATGATAAAGGATGAGTACATAGTAAGGAAGCGGGAAAAGAAGGATAGCGGTCTGCGCGTTCTACCGTCTTGGGTTCTTCTTGGACCCGATGGTTTGGTTATCGCTAGTTAGGGGGGTCCGTTTGAAGAAGGGGGAGGGTAGTATTCAGGAGTTAAAGAACAACAACATCAATAACAACCAAGCTTATTTTTTTCTCCCCCTTCTTAGTACCTAACCTATATGCTACGTAGTATGTAAACGGCATGCATATCGTCCTTCTCCCCGAGTCCCATCTTTTAGGCGTTTGTTTTTCGTTTCGGTTTTTACGAATCGAATTTCTTTCCCTCGAACCAAGACTTTGACTTGTTCTGGTCTGGGTAAGGCAAAAAGAGGGGGGAAAAGCTGGAAGAGCTATTATGACCTATAACTTATTACAAGCCTGTCAGCTTCGCCCTGCCCGCCCTGCCGCGCCGTCTAGCTCAGCTATTAATAGGTATAACAGTTAACTAAGTTCGATACTAAGGGCACGAGAGCATTATAATGAGCCGTGCGCAGGTTTGTAACATTACGGCATTACAAACTATTAATTCGTTCCCGCAGAAATGGTTCGATAAAACAAAAGGTACCTTTACTTATTATCTTTTTCCTTCTTTGATCTTCATATCGTTTTTTGGTAGGGGACTTGGAAGATCTCAGTTCAGGGCTACTAGGTTTAATAGGTACTAACCTATGGTATAACTAATAAGTACCTACTATGTATCTAACGTAAAGGAGGGTGGCATCACTTATTCGTTGATTACCAAATAGAAAAGGTTTATACTACATAATCATATAACGCATAGAGCAAGCTCCCGCCGTTCCGGAACCTAAAAAAGATGCATGTATTCATGTATCATCCCAAGCAAGCATTCCAATTCGGTCACGCCACGGTGACACAGCATAAGCTCTTTACCATACGGACGGGTCAACTGGGTCGGTACGTACATTAAGGACTAAAAAAAAAAGGGAAAAAAAAAGTATGGACATATCAAACGCCGATATTATGTACCGAGGATATCCTTAATCAAATCATTTCCCACCGATCATATCATTATCATGTCCTTTTTTTTTCATTTCTCAATGCTTTAATGCTCAATTAATTATTCATGCGCTTTTCTCAACGTGGGACGGATATTCTATTTAAGGCAGGTCGGTAAGTATTGCCTTGTCTAAAATGTTAGTCTAAGTGGTCCAAGTGGCATCTTAAGTTGCTTTAAGAGGTAGTAACTTTTGCCCTAGCCTTTCTTTTTTTTTCTTTTTCCTTAATTGAGGTCCCGCTCAGAGTCCACTTAAAAGTCTATCCGAGCAGCCGGGTATTCTAGGGAGGTACGTACTATTATATCTGGGTCACCAAATCTGGCCAAGGCGGAAAATCCAAGGACTTGTTTTGGGGGGGTTGTCTTTTCTTTTTTCTTCTTTCGTTTCTTTTTCTTTTTTTCTTTTCCAAACGTAAGCCCTAACTTGACCCAAGGTTTTTTTTGTACGACATGTGTACCGTATAACCGGGATTCATGTGAAACGTAGCTCCAATAAAGTTTGATATATCTCCCCGTTATTATTCACATCTCATGCGTCGAATTCTTTCTCTTTGGCCTATCATCTTCCCTTAACTCTTCTTCCCGCCCTTGATTTGATACGATTTGATACGTACACCGTATGGAAAAACACATGAAAATAAACCATAGAAGAAGAAAAAAAAGTAGGGAAAGCAAGGTTGTATGTAATGTAGGTAGTTATGTACATAGTAGATTAATAGATTAAAAGGTTAATGGATTAAATGGTCCTTTCGTCCTTATCCCTTTACGGCACAAAACCGAGGGTCGGGTTTTGGTCCCTCTCCATCTCTCACCGACAGAAAGGCGCCGCTTGCGCTCAGTTCCAAATTGCTGGGTCGCAATGGGTCATGCTTGGGTCGGCGCGTTCCTATTCTTGGGGCCCCGAGTTGCGTTCATCACCTCACTTTTGGTAAGGTCGGCTTGCATCTCATTGAAAGTCTCGACACCCTCCATCTGCAAGCAAGCGGGGATCCCTTCCATCCATAGCCAATTATCCCCCCGTCTCTATATTGGTCGCCATCTTGGCGGGGATTTTCTCCGTCGTGCTGGAACCAATCCGTTGCCATGATTGATCACCAACCCTACCATAGATACTTCCCGCATTCCCTCCCGATCTAGTGGACGTAGGAAAAGAAGCGAGCGAGAGAGGCAGAGAGACAGAGAGCCTCTTGTTTTAATGGTGCTCCTTTTTATGAGACTGCAACCTTGTTTTCAGCTCAACTAGACCAATCATAAAACCATCAACTTCAAAGTAAAATAACTATCTTCCCTAATGACTTATTGCCTACCATGAACAGGGACCAAGAACAACCCCCAGTCGATGCCGACTCCATGCTGTCGGTATCGACAGACGAAGAGGTATTCGATACTCTCTCACTCTCAGCCGACTCCATATCCATGTCCGATGAAGTACGCGACTATGTATACGAAAACTCACGACGCTATCACAAATACCAAGAAGGCCGTTATCACTTTCCCAACGACGATGCTGAACAGGAGCGTGAGGATATGCAGCATGCCATGTTCATGCTTCTATGCGATAGCAAACTACATTTTGCGCCTCTTGAAAACCCACGCTCCATACTCGATATAGGCACAGGGACGGGAATATGGGCGATAGAGAGTAAGCAACTCACTCCCCCGAGAAAACGAAAGCGAATTATAATAAGTTACGCGCCTGAATTCAGTACTAATAAGTTCGCTTCTTTTTCGAACATGAATAGTGGGCGATGAATATCCAGATGCAGAAATCTTAGGGATAGATCTAAGCCCCATACAACCTCTATGGGTACCCCGTAACGTACAGTTCATGGTGGACAATATAGAAGAAGAGTGGCTTCAGCCGGCAAACTCATTGGATTACGTTCACGCTCGTCAAATGGCATCGACAATTCGAGACTGGCCCGCACTTATGGGAGAGGTATTCAAGTAAGATATTTCACAGAGCGACACGTTGTTCTTTTTTTTTTTCCCTCTTTTCTTTCCTTACCTCTCTTTTTTTTTTCTTCTTCAGCACTCACCGCAAGATCGTTGACCCACAGGGTGCATGCAGGGCGTTGAAGCCGGGCGGCTGGTTCGAGTTACAAGATCTGAAGTGCGGAATCGAATGCGACGACGACACGATGCGCGAGGACGATCTCGTCGCGGAATTCCTGGGCAAAATCGCGGAAGCGATGAAGATTCTCGGCGTCGACTGCCTTGGCGCCCTGGAGATGTACGAGCAGTGGCTCAGGGACGCGGGCTTCATCAACATCAAGAGGATCATGCTCAAAGCCCCGCTGGGAACGTGGCCCAAAGATCCACAGCAGTCAAAAATCGGCTTGTACAGCCGGAACATGATGTACGACGGCCTCCACGGCTTCGCCATCCGGCCTTTTACCCACGGCTACGACTGGACGCCCGAGGAGGTCGAGGTCTACCTCGTGAACGTACGAAAAGCGGTGCTGCGCTCCAAGGCGCACATCTACCTACCATTCTACTGCGTTTACGCGCAAAAACCCCCGGAGCCGGCCGCGGCGCGCTCGAGATGAGCTATTCCCTTTACGAACAAATCGTGGTGTGGGCTGATACCTAAAAAAAAAAAACTACCTAACCTAAGGCGCGAACTGAGGGCTCTTCCCGGCGCTAGCGGATCGGGCGTATTCTATTATGGGATTCTGTTCTTGTTTAATACTAACGATCATTCACGATCACGGTAAATCCGGTGCGCGGTTCTTCTTTTTCTTTTTTCTTTTTATTAGAAAAGGGGAGGCAGGGGGGGAGGGGGGCTTTTCAGGATTGAGAGGGCATAGAACGGGAGGTTGTCATTTTATTGGTTTTCCAGGTACTAGGCGTTCCTAAAGCATTTTTTCCCGTATTATCCGTTAAAGCTTCACCAGCGTCGGGGGGAGGCATGGGGATAAGGTTTAAAAAAATGCAAGGACCCTTCGCATTGGCGGGAGCGGAATGGCTGGCGCTGATTTTGACTTCGGAGGAAGGAGGAGGAGTCTGTTTACAGATGAAGGCGGCTCTTAAAAAAAAGAAAAGAGGATTCCTGAGGGTCATGGAGGGTTTAACCTTGGAGACTTTTTATACTCTAAGCGTCTATAACTCGGTCGCTTAAGTACAGGATCGTACTGCGCTTCTAGAGCAATATTAATAGAACTTCTATGACCTATTTGCCGTTATACCTATGTTAGGTACCATAAGACACGCGTGAATAAGCTTCGTGTTAGGTAATTGTCGACTCGTTGCTTTGGTACCCCAGAATATGGAGCACGAGACTTCCCTCAGGTAGTATACAAATGAAGCCTATGTGTGCCTAAATATCCGCACTTTCAAAATTATTATATGTATCATGCCCGTAATTGTCGCGATGTTATATGTTATCGGTGATAGAGAAAGAAAACAAAGCAAAACGAGAAGAGACCAAAGGAAAGTTCAAAAGCATTGGTGGCTGCTACCTAAGAAGAACTGAGGCAGAATCGGAAGTTGAGCGTTGGTGACTCGATCATCCATCCCATATTCTAGATGGTTTCACAGTCAACCTGTCTCATTGATAGGATAATAGCTTTGGTTAATACCCGAGGCGCTTAGATGCTTAGTAGAGGTAGGTAGTGGATCTTGGAGGTTCTTGGGTAAGGCTACGTGTATTAGACTGCTAGTTGTGGTCCAAAAAGATCGTGGGAAGTCCTTTTGATCCTAACTTCTAATTAACCAACTTACCGATACTACTAAGAAATGAAACTTAAAGATAAAGAAATAACTTTGCTGATGTCTCGTCTAGAATCCTGACATATATCACGGTGTTTCGTCTCAATATTATCCGGAAATCCGGGGTTGATCCACCAAGGCTTACTGACAATAATATACTAACATTGGATACCGGAGTCAGACCAGAACTGGTGGAGATCCTATGCATTGCGGTGTTCACATACCTAATGTATCCGACTAGTTCGTCTTCATTTGGAGATGAGCGTAAGTGATCGTTTAGTGGGGAGATGCGTTAGTCAGTGATATAAGACAAAGCCTAGCTACCTACTTATCCAGAACTTTACAAGAAGATCTCGAATACCCCTTATAAGCCCACTGCTGAACGAATTTTTTTCTAAAGTGTGCTATATTGTCGGCTTCTCACACGTGTGTATACGACACAAAGTCCTCCTACGTTTGTTGCCAGAGATAGATACAAAATCTTAGGAGTCTAGCTTCAAGTTTGTTCGCTGGAGAGTGCGTACAGGTAGTCAATAGAAACAGTGGTTATGAGAAAAGAGGCAATTTAAAAGTACTAAGAGGGGCTACTTTAGTTAAAAAGAATAGATGGGCCAAATTATTTGATAAGACAGTCGAAAAAAGGGGATGAGACTGGGCTAGGCAGTATGGAGACTGTAACATATTAAGTTGATATTGTTACTAGAAGAAGTGCACTTGATCTAGTTATATGGCACCGGTGCTCACGCAGCTTCTATACCTACCTACGCAATGCCTATATCGACTCTCGAGGTTTTTTGCTCGAGAAGTTTCAGTTTAACTACTGAGCACGGAAGACAGTGCATGCGTGGCTGGAGGGTAATGAAATAATAAGAATTTACTGGGAGAGTAGAATGAACTATTTATCTCCTTTTCATTATTTATGATATTTATGATAAATCCATCTACTGTTTTGGAGTAGTATAATTATTTAAAGCAGATGGAATATCCGTCCGCAGATGACTTGTGGTACACTGCTACGTGTTTGCATGCATCGTCGGATCTGTTTGATTAAAGTCCGTCAGGTACATCGTTACGTACATTAGTACGGAGACAAATGATTCCCCGAATTTCTGTAGTGACTTCTGGCTAATATAGAATAAGATTAAGCTGTAGCAGTCTGCGGTGCGTGTATAAGTCATGTAAAGGACCTATCATATTCAGCGTTATCAGAGAACAGATCCATGTCCCCCATATAGAACGACCGGGTGTATCTAATCAGATGAAGATGTTCATAACCCTTACATTAACGAGTTAATTGCGTGGCTAGGGCTTCGTTGTTGGATGTTATCTGACAGCACTCGACGGCTTACCTAAGGTAGATTAAATATGTTGAAGTTGAATTTTCATATATCTTCAGTCTTCGGTTGCTTATACGAAGCTCATACATAGGTAGTATTCAATTTTATGCTGGCGGCGACGCTTGCCTAAGTGGTCCTCTTATAGAGTCTATTGATATAAAGACTTCAAGGTTGTTACCGATACTGACTATAGTCATACTATAACTGGTTACCAATACGCTCAAGTTCTCAATTGGCGGCTCTTACCAACTTTACGGCTGATGCTTTAACCAATCGGAATAAAGTATATTCTTGCGCTAGTAGCATTTATATGATGTCTCGTATCTTGTCGTTGCATCTTTGTTTGAAGTTAACTAGTAAGTTAATAGTTATGCCACATACAATTTGAGAATATGAAGTGTACGCCGAGAGCAGCTATAAACGCGTGTGTAACAAAGCATACATAACGATACATAATAATACATACGTGTCCTCAGATTCGTCAGATGATATACGAAATGTACGTATATGTAGGTAAGTAATGAGGACGTAAGCATTTGCTGTTTTGAGGTATCCCTCCGCTCCAGCCTGCTTAGATAATATGTATAGAGCCGAGTTCCTCGTGACACTTACGGCCCTAGGCTCTCCGGCTAGGGTTGAACAACATTTACGTAGATCCGCATTACCTCGTTCGTCTTTCCAAGCGAGTTTGAAAAAAAAAATGTTACTGTATTCGCGTTTTCTCGGATGGTTAAGCGAAGAAAAAATAAAGGTGTTGAGATTTTGGAATACATATAGTTACTCGGTACAGATAGATAGATAGGTATGTACCTAGTAGATTTAAAATATTAACTACATGTACCTAAGGTAGAAACGAAGAAATGAAACGTGCCGGCAAGTTCTCGCTAATGGAGTTCGCCTAAACCTTCGGATCGTCGAAACAAGCAAGTAGTTTGACGAAGACGATGTGGGCACTGGAGTTCCCCATTGGCCTTTCCCCCCGTTGGCGTTTAAAGGGAGAGGGCGGCTGAGTGTAGCACGAGGGAGTAACCTTGGTTCAAAGTTACCTAGGTAGGGTACATATACTTATATCAAAGTACCTTGGTTTGAGAAGTAGGTAGAGAAGTAGGGAAGTAGGGAAGTAAGGTCGGTAACTACGGCCTGCGACGGTACTGCCGGGGCGAAAAAGATTTGGTGAGATTGGTGAGATTCTGGAGATTGGGTTGGCTGCGGGTTGGTTGCGGGCTGGTTGCGGGTTGGTTACCCCACAAACCACCCAAACCTCCCCTCCGAAATGACCCCTGTCTTACTGCGGGAATCCCTGAAAGAGATGCGCTAGAGTGCTGCGAGATGCAGTGTGCGCAGGTGCGATGGTGGGGAAACAGGTAAACAAAATACACAAATACTAGGGGAGGTACTACCTGATACTAGGCACAATACCTAGGTAGGTACAGGTAATCGAACTAAACTACCTACAGCAGCCCAAAAAATATCAGGTGGCTCTTTCAGAAGGCACGTTTGGGTGGCTCTCGTACTTTGACTGTCTGACCCCGTGGCCCTCTTTTTCCCCCGCCTTCTTGTCCTTCTCACCCCCGCCTCCCATTCTGGGCCTTCCCCCTTGTAATACTATGTAGCCCTTGGATAGGCCACTTGGGATAGGCCCTTTAGGATAGGCCCTGGGAAAGGAAAGAATGATGGAGCCCTTGTGAGCCTTTTGCCCCCACAATTTTGACGATGAAAGTTCTTGCCTTTCTCCAACTTTCGCATTCTTCGTCCTAACTTAATATCTCCATCCTTTTTAGTTTGGAAATGGCTGAGAAACAGATGGATCAGTCCCAAGCTCGTCGACGACGACGAGATGGATCGTCAGGCGTACAGCAGCGTTTGTGTACGCATTGCGGACGAAGCTTCAAGAGGTCTGAGCACTTGGAGCGCCACGTTAGAACCCGTTGGTTACCCCAACCCCAAAAAATTCCCAAATCTCAAAAAATCCCAAGTATTTTCGACAATCCCTCGATCTGCACAACCTTGCTCCACCAAAATCTTGAACCTATTCTTCTTCTTATCTCTCCTGTTTTGTTCTGTTCTGTTTTTTTTATTTCTATTTTATTTCATTTCATTCCGTCTTATATAATTGTATCTATATGTCATACGATATTTCTTAGAAAAATTGTATAAGAGAAAAAGCTAATTCCCACTTATACAGACACAAAGGAAAAGCCTTATGTCTGCCATTGTGGGTCGGCCTATTCTCGTCGAGATCTCTTGACCCGCCATCAACGTATTACCCATGAGACTTTGTCGCCTAGGTCGCCTGATGGCCCCCCGTCGGAAGATAATCACCAGTTGACTGCGGCCGAAGAGGATCCTCCCTCTGAGGACCCTATTTCCTCTGCTGCATCTATTCCGGATATGAGTATGAATCACAACATTCAGCAGCATCACCAACAACAACAATATTCAAATCCAGCCCACGGTCTAGCCATTCACACCCAAGCTGTCACCCAGCCCTACCAGTTAATCACCGGCCAAGATTTCTACCCCAATGGTTAGTTGAAAATCTCCCGCTGTTCCACTCACTCATCCAACTTATTCGGCCGAATTGAGTAACACCAACTTTAATAATATATTGTCCCCGTGTTGACTGTCTTTTTTATTGCACTGCTAATTCTCTACTAGGTCAGCACTACTCTGGGTTTGACCACTTCCAAGGGATACATGATTTCTCAGACCCAGTTAGCCTGCCTCCGGAATGGAGCCCCTATCTTCATAGCCCAGGCATAGAACAGGAGATGGTAGATCCTGCTTTACGAGGTTCGATTGTTGATGTATCATCACCCCTCTCCAATGAGAATTTCTCGGTGCACGGCTACAATCCTTGGATGTCACCAACTGCCCAGAAATGGGGCAATTAAGTGAGATCTGTTCTGGAACAGCACGACCCGTCCCGGAGCTTTAATCGTTATCACACGCGATAACGAGCATACCAATTTACCATCCCGCCCCTTTCGAGACCTTCTGGTATCGTGGCCCCATTTTGGTCGTCTGGGCGGTCACCTTATATATGAATGGGTGCTGTTGAAGCTACACACTTGAAAACAGTCCCAATATATGTCAAGGCACATCTTTCGGGAAGGCATACATCGAATTCGGGTGGAGAGGTGTTTTCTTGTCATAATGGTGATTTCAATGGGCAGTGGAGGGGGGCATCTGTAATAACTGCGGATCAGTTGCCCGTCTTACCTGCCTACGTCACCTCAATTGGAAGGATATGACAAGTATGGGGTTCGCCTTTTTGTTCCCCAATCAATTTTCACACCTTGTCTCATCCACAATTCGCAAAGATTGCCTACAGGGCTTGTACGAATATTAGAGCGAAATAGTCGCTCTTCAATACTGCTCAAACTTATGAGTGGTTTGTCACTTCTCGTTCTCTGAAGAATGGGAATTATGATGAAGATTGACGATACCCGAGCATGATGCTCTTAAGCATATCGCAATGCGAGCAATACCTTACCTAAGGAATTAGTAACTACCATCTAGCTAATAGCTGTACAATTGAGGCACATACTGGCCATTCAACATGACGTCCCCAAGTCCTAGACATTCTTTCCTTTCAAACTAACTACCTGAGCACATATGGCCGTCTTGCCTACCTACATAACATATGAGTATATAGTTCACAGAACTAGAAGATGTAATTAATAATTAGTAGATGGCATTTGATGTTATCTCCTGAATTTATAAATATGTACCTACGTACTAGTTGAAATTGTGACGGCTTTTACTATAAACATCTAGCCCCGCCCCCAATTCCACCAACTAGCTACAATTACAGTTAACCATATTTAACTTACCGCAATTAACAACAGTAGATATTAGTAGACTGTTCACTATGCAAACAACTATACTGAATAAGCAAAAGGGTTTGCATTTCAGCTGTCTTCTTCTTTGCTGCCCTTGGCATCTAATAGAGATTTGCTTTTTGTAGTCTGAGTAACTAATGAACTCAGGCTTCGTCTTAGATTGTTAGCCTACCTAGGTTCATATACTAGAGGCACATACTAGAGGGGTAAAGTAGCTAAAGCGATCGACTTGCAGCGGTCACATCTCGGATGATGGCTGTGATTAGTGGAATGACATATCCTCTGCAGCCTGAGACAAATCGTCGTTCGCCCATAAGAGTTCTAGCAGCTGAAGCTGACGGTTCAGCGTCTCAGGTAGGCGGGCGACCTGTCGGCTACCTTAGCTAGGTAGCTAAGGAGGCGAAAAACTCGTGATTGCATGCGTTGCGTGCGTGCGCCATTAAAACATGCCGTTCGGATTTGAATCAGCGATTCAGACATGCAGCGCGCGTCTTCGGACAGGATCGGGTGGTCTGCTGCACGATCAGGAAAAATGTTTACCTTGGGTAGCTTGCCTTGCATTGCGTTGTTAAGAGATGCGTTCATCAAATCGGCAGGCAGAGTTGAGTGTTGAGGAAAAAATTCAAGTGCCGTCACAATTTCGTGGGGTTGGTTGCGGTAACGAAGAGGAAGAAGAAAAATGCAAAAAACATCATTTTCTCTCGAATTTCGGGAATTCGGGCTTGACAAATAACGGCGCGGAGTGTGATGTAAAACCCCAGGTTTTACTTGCTTGCAGGAAGCAAAGGCGACCAAAAGTGAGACCCACGACGGCCGAATCCTTTGGGAAATAAGGATGGGGAAATTCTTGCCGCGGGCCGCCGAGAGAAAAAAAAGAGAACCAATTGCTGCGGAATCTCCGGGGCGATCTCAGAGAGAAGTGAGCTCGGATGGTATGTACGATATGTACTCCTGCTTCTGCTCTTTGGTAGCGAGCTACATATACATTAAGAGAGAGCAATGCCGGCGGGAGTAAGTAAAAGATGGGAGGAAACCGGCGCACAGTGAATGATGGGGGAAAGTTGTATGTATGCCATGCCTCGTACGTCAGGAACGCGGCGCCAATGTGCTATTAGAGCCGCTGTCATTGGACCATGATGTAAAAAGGGGTCCTTGACAAGGGATCGTGACCTCTTTTTTTTTCCTCTTTACTTTGTCAAGCTTGACGCTGCGAAGCGTCCCCCGCACTCATGCATATAAACTTGCTCGGCTAACCCCTCTCTGATTCGTGGCCCCCGGCCGTTATCTGTTTCTTTGTACGAGCTCGGGAGAATAAGAATGCCCTTCTGCGCAACGGGCAAGCTCGGTGGAAAAAAAAAAACATTCCTTAAAACCCGCCCGCCCATCTATTTCCCGTATCTGCCTACCTATGTATGTATGTACGTATGTAAGGTAGGTTGATCGGTACGGTATAGATAGGTAACCAGGGGGGGAGGGGAGGAGAAAGATCCCCGAAATCCAAGAGTGAAATAGGGAAAGATTAGTCGAGATATTGAGAAAGCGGGGAGGGGGTTGGTAGAAAAAACAATACATACAGTCCAATACTATTAAACGTACCTAGTTACATAACATAACAAGCGAGACGAACGGAGCCCATTCTTTTCACCTTCGGTAGCCAAGACTCCGCATTCCTTCCATCTCAAGAAAAGCGGGAGAAGAGGGGGGAAGCGGACAGCGGGGACTAATAGTTACCCTTGTTTTCTTTTTTTTTTTTTTCTTCTTGTACTTTTCCATATGAATGCGTTCAATGGTTCTGAAAAAGCAATAGGAGAGACAAGAAAAAGGAAAGTAAGAAAAAAAAAAAAAAAAAAAAAAAAAAAAAGGCAAGTGCGGGGGCCGAAACGGGGAGCCCCGGTTCGCCCCATCCCGCATCGGACCCGAAAATGAATCGGACCGGGGACGCCCATCTCTGGAAATCGCAAAAAGAAAACATGGGGACGTACCTACCTACGGCCACCTAAGAGGGTGGAAGGCGGGGGGAAGGAGCCAATCCGATGCTATGATTTAATGATACTCTCTTATAGGCACCTATTGAACTTGCAGCAAGCCGGCATTGCCAACCGAAAATTCAACACAAATTCTACTTACATTATCCAGGTAGTTAGTGCGTATCTCTACCCTTCTTATCACCCCCCCTCCCCCTGGAATAAAGAGAAAAATAAAAACCGAGGTAGCACAAGATTTTGCATCTCCGGGAAACGGTCTGTCTCTCGTCCACAAAAGGAACTGCTACTAAGATCTCTATCTAGGTATCTACCTTACCTACCTACCTAATCAACGTTACATCTGGGAAACAAGATGTATATGACGAACAACATAGAAAAATTGTATCCGTTAATTGGACCAATCAAGCGAAAATGTACGTGCGTATCGTCGGGAACCTATCGTTATGCCCGTATGCAAGTACCTAAGCTACCTACCTTATATGTACGTAAGTATCTGTAGCCTATAGGTAGATTATGTAGGTAGGTATGTATGTACTCTGAATTTTTCTTTTTTCTTTTTCTTCATTTCCTTCACGGAAGTTGTTTCCGCGGCACATTTGTGGATCCGGATGGACCCTGGGAGGAGGGAGGAGGAGGGAGGATGCGGATTACGGAACGTCCAAAGGATAGGTATGTAGGTATTGTATATAATATATACCTGACATGCATACATACAAATACTTACATACCTACTTACATTCCTACCTACATACACATAGCTTTTATATCAGCCTACCTACCTAACGTATGCACATCATGACATCGCGTCCCTCGCTACCAAAGCCACCGCACCCTCTCGTGTAGCCACATGGGATAACAGCGTGACATCGAAGGGCACTCGGATACAATGCCCTATTAAGCTGAGGCTCGGAAGCTTGCATGCATATTGAAAGTCTTGAATTGATTGCTGTGGTTTTGTAAACTTGCATTCCCTTGGCTGGGAGCTTTGGATATCTACCTAGACATGGCAATGTCGCCACTGCATTTTGCAAAGTATGTATGTATGTACCCAAGATGGAGCGTGTTCCGGGATATACAGTTGGACTGAATATATACATGCGATTCCTAGCTGTTTCAATATTCACATATAGACCTTATAGGCTATCTGTAATCACCTGGTTATTATCATTTCTCTCCTTCTCCTTCACCTTTGTATGCGTGTAGCCACCAATTGAAGACCCATAACTAGTTTAAACCAAGACAGTTGGTTTGATGATTGACCTGCTGTTGATGTTGATGATTATTAACAGGAGCCCTAATAAATAAAATATTCCTCCAATAGACACAAGCCCCTTCGATGGTGGGTTCCGCACCCCACAATATGCGTATATGCGTTTGCTGAAGGTTATCAGACACCCTCTGATCATCATATAAGCCACTTGGAGTTGCGATAGAGGTGTGGCCACTATCGAGTAAAATGGCGTCTGGCGCATCCGTAGACTTTATCAATATTAGGTCGTTAAAAGTCTAGAGCCATGAAATATCACCAAGCACCAAGCTGAAAATATAGATTTGCTGGTGCCGATACGTATGGTGAGAGGATATAACGGCTCCGAGTCGAAGGATGGGCGTAGGTCTTGAAAATACCAAATCAAGAGATGTACCTAAGCATAGAAGCTTTAGAGGTGTGGTTACTAGCGAGCCTAAAGTAACCTTCGACGCGCGCACTCTTTTTTTATCAGGATGGAATTATTCAGAGGCCGGAGGTATGAAAATAGTATGAAGCGCGAAGCCGACAATACAAATTAGGTGGTGCCGATGTGAATGGTCAGATGACTCAACCAGCTCCAGAGCCGGCGTTGCTCCTAGTCGAAGGATGGGCGTAGGCCTGGAAAATACCGAGTCAAGCAATATACCTAAGCATAGAAGCTCCAGGCCCTGCTGGGGCGTATTGCTTGCTCAAAGTACCTGTCGTTGTGAGAATATGTACCAGCTGTCACCTTCGCTGGGAGGCTTTCATTGACACGATGTTGTGTTGCTTGGTTTGTGATACGGGTAATATGTGAACAATATAAGAGCTCGTGTGAATGACTTCTGTCGACGCCCAGGATCAAGTATTAATTAAGTACTAGGTGCGTCGACACCTTTAAACCGGACATGGGATCTCGTGTGCCTCGGATGCCTTAGGAGCCTTAGGCACCATAGGGGCCACAGGGGGCGAAGCAGGAATAGGAGTAACATGGCCTCGAACAGATACACCCTGCAACCCGAAGATTCTCTGAAAATATATTCACTGACGCAGTCACTGAAATTCTGAAAGCCTCTGCATCCGCTGGAATTATTGTCTAAATCGCTGCTCGGCTCGTTACTAGAGTTTTCGATTATTGCCGTCACCACCATTAGGGTCCGGCGCTCCGCAGTGAGTGTTCAGGTTTGGGTTGCTATCATTTGTGCCTATGCGACATCATTGAATTCCTGAATGTCCGGAGGCTGAGGGTAAATATAGGGGTCTGTTTCCTTAGGTGAAATTCTCGTGATCGTCATCTTTAGTAGATCCCTGAGAGCAAGATAATAGCTCGGGGGTAGAATTGGGTAATAGCTGACCAATGGTGGCCGAGTTAGTATGGATTTGGCCATTATGACCATAAAGTAATTTAGGACCAATGTTGTGTGTAATAATAACATATCTCTTCCTCTTTGTTATTAGCACCAGCGACTAGAGCGGAAAAGGTCTTGGGTGTAGCGTCGGTAACTTCAGCAACAACGGTTTCTTCGTCACTTGATTCATCATCAGTTCGATCTTTATCTCGACTTCGGTGTCAGCAGCGTTAGAGGCCGCAGGTAGAGAGGTTGCGAGAAATAAGCTCAAACTAATAATGGTGTACCACCCTCCAGTTCGTGTGTGATATAGGTTGGATCGGTGTTCAAAGAATAGGTAAGCCATTAAAAATAACTAGAGAATAAAGGTTTTGGCACGGGGTTTCCATCGCCATTATGGTTGCTGCTGTTGATATTCCTCCTTGGAACCATTCGACCATAGTAATAGGGGGGTGGGGTGAACTTTAGATCTTATGGTGCAAGGCTGTTAGGTCGTAAATATAAAGGGAATAGGTAAGGCGGGCTAGAAATATTGGGCGGAAAGCGTGCTCATCGTAGCCGATGGGCGAAGCAGATGGCAATAGCTCCTTATTGAGAGCTTTTGAAATACATCTATTAGAATAGAGTATACAGTTGAAATGTTCGTTGCCATCACGGAGACAACTATGCTTAATATGTTAATGACGAATTCAGGGATAACCATTGGTTTACTTACCTCATGTGAAGAGTTGAAAGCATCTGCTTATAGAATAAGTTTTTTCTTGTGCACCAGTTATAGATAGAGAGTCTAGTGGAGTTTGTTCTAAGATGTCGAAGTCCTCCCCTTTGTTGTTGAATTGGGGACATGTCAGGAATAGTTTATAAGCCATGTCCTTGGCAACATTCTTATGCCACTCGTATCCCGGTGGACTAATTATACCACCTATCATGATAAGTTAGAGAGTAGCAAATAAATATAGGAGCTCATAGTCATGACGTTGTCGTTATTGTGTAATTGTCTCTGGAGGCAATGGACTGAAGCAGTGATAACAGTAACCATTTGAGGCCCAATAGACAGAAAATGAAAAGCTGAGAAGGGGGTGAACGGAATGTAGAAAAATGTAGGAAAATGTAGGAGGATTGAGGAGAAGAAAAGGGTCAATGGATAACAACATGTAAAACGTGTATGTAAAGTAGGGCAGTAAGGTAGAATAGTGTAACAGGAAACGTGAATCAACAAAATCTGGGTAATGGATAATTGACAGTTGAAAAAGGTGGTGGAGGTTCTCGCGACAGTACAATGGAAGCATTTGAAGGACTTACTATTAATTCAGGGTTGTAAATATAAACAGTTTGACGCGAAAGAGTTGAAAGCCTTTCATCGTGACGCGTCAGTTTGCCAATTGATGCAGGTCCGAAAACCACCCCCCAAGTCATTGATTCTGGCGGCTTGCCAAAGGTCTGGGGAAATGTATTAACCAATTAATATACCAACCAAAAGAGAGGGCGAAGTGAAGTGGTTATGTTGACTTACACTTGTTGTGGTTGCCAGTGTCTAAACGGAATACTAGATACCTTAGGCGGCAGTGTTATTTGTATTGTTGAATAAACCAAACACCAACCAAGTCCTCTATGCTTCCAGGAACTCTTGGCATGTTGTTCATGGTGTAGTAAGTATTAATAACGTAGTAAATAATAAAGTTGCTAAGACTTGGGTTGATAATGTCTTAGAAGTGAATAAGGGGTTGAGCCGAATGATGTCTCGAGTTGGATATGTTGGATAGGTTGGGAATGTTAGAGATGTTTGACTTGTGTGTGAAGAGAGAAAATAAAAAGAATAGAAGAGAAGGAAAGTAATGGAGAAGAAAGTGAGGAAACTTGGCTGCTGTTAAATAGAAAAGATTGGGCGGTGTGAACAAATGCCTACCTAAGGCGGCAAAAGAAGAATCAGGCAGATGGGTAGGCGACGACTACATGGGACTGGGCAAGAACGAGGAGGTTCTTTCCTGTTATATGACGCTATGACCATGTGTTTCTTGGGCGACATATGCACATTCGGTACATTCAGACGCTATGAGGGTATCTTTGTTCCTAAAAATCGCCTAACATCCGCCTGATTGTTGCCAGGCAATCACTCTTGCAGCTTCTTCTGCTAGCCTCTACTTACAGTACTACCTACCTACTCTTGTTTCGTCCACCAATAGACTGTATTGGGTCCGTGCTTGTATCATGTTTGGTACATATCTGTTCCAATATCAGCAGCAGGAACAAGGTCACTTTGTAGTACCTCCTTTCTAAGTACACTGTCTAGCACCTAGTCGAAGATATCCAGAAGGAAACTGCTTTATACAGGTACATTCGCAGCCTTGCGTACAAGGCATGAGTTCCCACTTAGTAGTGTTTAATACAACTACCTACCTAGTTATTAACTAAATGAAGTAGTACCTAATACCCAAGTAGGTATTAAATTCTTTCTAGCGCCAGAATAAATTGTAAATATTCGCCTAACGGGCTAACCAATAAGTACGCCTAAGACCTGAGAGAGTGCCAGGCCATGGTACTGTTTGATGTGTCCAACCAAAGCAAAGTGTGATAAAAGAAGGAAAACATTTTCCAGTAAAGGTAGGTATTATCAAGTATGGCAGGGGCAGGGCGAAGGTATTATCATCTATTAGCCACAGCGAAGAACTTATTTTAAGCCTCCTACTACCATAAGTAACCAACCTAGCTATCTCGAATAGATCAGATATGATGATACCTTGATCTTTACGTTTTCATAGTTGGTTGGGCTTTGAGCATTGTTGCAGGTTTCCATATGAGATGTCCGTCTGGGACAAAGAATACTTTAAATATTTATAGTTACGGGAGTTCTTCTAGGAGTCAAGAAGTTGTTTATATCTATGCCTTCTAGATATCTCTATATAGTGGTAAGGTTTAGAATGTTAGACGTCCGTGTAATGGCTAGAGTGCCTCTAGCACTTAGTTCTTGCAATTAGATCGAGTAAGCTTAGTTCATCTGTATCCGGAGACTATCCAGTCTTCATATCCTTCTTCTCGAGGTCAATGGTCCCTGTGTATATCATACCCCACGTCTTAACTCCCCCAGTAACCACCTCACCCACCTCGCGAAATCCGAAGTGGGCGTAAATATCACGGGCTCGTTCGCTACCAGCCTCTAGCCACACAGGCATAGCGCCGCCTTCGTTTTGGTCTGAAGTGAACTTTTCCATGAAAGGAACCATAACAGCTCGAACTGGGATGATAACTGTCAGCGGCTTGATATAACTACTTAGGAGAATGGTACTCCATTGGCGAATTTTAGGTGAGAGACCCAAGATATATGTCCGGAAGCACTAGAGTACACTTAGAATCTAACGAAATTACCTTGGTAATAAAATAGGGGACTTCTAAGTTACGGCCTATTGGGGGCTTATGGGTATGGTTATTGTGTATTACGTTACAGAGTTGCCAACATGCTGTTACTTCCGTACAGGTCATACGTTGCAAAGGCGTATTTCGACCCGAGTAATATATTGCAGATCAAGGAATGTAAAATTCTCGAAATCAAGAAGTTAAAATTTCCAGGGGCCCGAAGAATTCGACCAACTTCCAGCTCAACCCACACCAACCGGAAAAGGAGTTAGGGGTGGTTATACAACTAAAAAAGGGATACTCACCAGCACCTGGGACATACTCCACCGCCGGATCCCTCGCCATAAGGCTCAACTTCCAGTACCTCCCCGCACTCACCCGCTCCGCTATAGGATACAAATGCACACGCATAAGCTCCTCGACCCCATCCGCAAAACTCCTAAAAAGCGGCCTCTCCATCCTCGCTGCCACGTCTACCCGCTGCGGATCGCCCACCCGCGCCGGCTCCCAGCACGCTCCGGCCATTTTCTATTTCTAGTTGACCAGTGGACTACAGAAGCTAGACAGGAAAAGGATTATAGTGATTAACTGAGGACCTTTTATGTAGTTCTTCAATCTTTCTAGGTATGATGGTCTACATAGTTATAAAAAAAGCAACTTAACCTTGAACCAATTCCATTAAACTTAATACGGCTCATTAGATATACAAGTAGATTTAGGGAGGGATCGTGTCATGTTAGAGATGATGGGGGATATTTAAGGGCAGTCGACGTGAGTCACACAGGTACCAACTTCGGGAACTACCTTGCTTATAAGTATAACACAGTCTTAAAGGAGTAAGCTCAGATAGATTAGGCACCTATTGATGCTCAAACTGCATAGTATAAAGCACATAACTCTTCATATGTGTCCTTGATTGGCTACAGAATTTAAGCTGGGTTTAGTCAAGCACGTGTATATCGCAATCCGCTCCCGCATATGCCGAGACCCTTTTGTCTTTTCCTTCTCCCAAACTCCGACGAGGCAAATATCAATTAAATCCCCGGTAAATCATTTTATGCACCAGTGGCTTCGCGGTAGAAAGTTAAGCTCCTATTCGCGCCAGCTGTGCAGAACATCTCATTCCTTCCTGTCTTTGGTAACCACTTGACAGCCCAGAGCGCCTTGTCTGTTTCGTTGTGCGTTGCGACACAGACGCCTCTGTCGATAGACCAGACCTTCACTTTGCCGTCAAAAGCACCGCTAAGTAAATATTCACCCGTGTCATTCCAGTCGATAGAGGTGATCCACGCCGTATGGCCCTTCAGGTTGCCTACATGTTCGCCGTGCTTTGTATCGTAAACTGCAATGATACCTGCATCGCCCGCGGCAGCTAGACGTGTGCTAGCTGGTGAGAAGGCTACTGTTCTAATAGGTTTGACTAGGCCTATCCATTAATTAGCACTGATGAAATACGGAGGGATGTCTAAGGAGGTGAATTGAAAACGAAACTAAGCTTACCAGGAAGTGAATATTGTAGTCGACCCGTGTCATTGTTAAATACGTAGACAGCACCACTTTGGTGACCACTTGCTGTAAATTTCCCGTCTCGACTCAGATCCACGCAAAGCCCAAAAGACCCGGAGCCTGCATTGCCTGTTTCGTACTCGCGTAACTTTTCAGATCTATCTCCAAACAGGTCCCATACGTTGACTCGTCCATCGTAAGTAGTAGAAGCTAGGTATTGGCCGTCTTCACTAAGCGCGATAGCCCACACCTCCCCAGCGCTCTTACCTGAGCCTTTCGTAGGATCTAGCTCTCCGAAGGCTTGCCACTCAGCTGTATCTGATTCGGCTAACTTCCATATTTTCACTTCACCACCAAACCCTGCCGAAGCCGCGACCTTGCCATTGCGGGAGACAGCAATATGGTGGCAGCCGAGCTTGTGCGCGCCAGTAAGTGACTGGACAAGAGGGATGGAAGGTTGCGAAGTGGCGTGTATGTGTATAGTCGAAGAACCGCTGGCAGACAGTAGGGCTGTGGGCGTGGCCGCGAGGGAGAAGATATCGGTTATGTGTGCTGATGTATGTCATTATTAGCTTGGATTAAGCTTGAGAGTCCTAAGCTTCTAAGCTTTGTATTCGTCTAAGGTTGGCTTGGGTTCGGGTTTCAGAAAAAGGTAATGCTCACCATTATCAATAGTATGTGTCGTCAGGTATTGTTTAGACTATAGATAAGTACCTATATTAATAAAATATCCTTGTGGCATGCGATGTCGTCCCTTATACTTACCATGGTGACTATCGATCCATATGAATTTGTCGCGAAGCTGCTGGCTATAAAAGAAAGTGTAGTGGGGTTGATGATGTTAGGAATATTAATTGCTGCAGAGAGCATCTGCAAGTGTCTTAGCTATAGTGGGGTTAACTAAAATTGGAGACCTTTAGATAGAGGCTTCTACCTACTTTCTATCTCATGTATTAGGTAGGTACATATAGCAATGTAAAACCACTTAGATACGTTTCAAACATGATTACATCACACATTTATCTCTTCGTTCTTACCTTATAACTATTAGACTCACAGACTCAGTAAACCTGTTTCATGTTCAAGGTCATGTTAGGCTACATGGGGAATGTACAGTTGCACGTGGATAAAAGGTACATACCTACTTCCAAGATTTTGGCTTCTATAGAAAAACATAAACCCAATATCAGTCACGCTACTAACATAGGCATATACTCAATAAAAAGGCAAGATATGAATTCGTAGAATCGTGCTTTCATTGTACGTGCCTTTCACCGTCAATATTTACTGGAAAATCCCTTACCCTTAAACCAGAACGCCAGTGGTACGCATGAATTCCGATTCCATAACTGATATGTACAACTATAAGACTAGGCACATCTATCCATAGTCCTCCAAGTTTATTTATCATGCCTTTTGCTTAAGATCCCGTTCAAGCATACCGCCGAGACCTAATCGCATCAAAATTAGTAGAAATCCGATATCATGGGGAAAGACTACTAACGGCCCATGCAATTGGAGCATAAAGTGTGCATCTTCTTGATTCCTCCACAGGCCGGGCACTTGTTTAATGATGTAACATCCTTTAAAGCCTTGCCTGCCAAGAGACGATGCCTCTTTTTCATGTGTGATGTCTTCTTCTTGGGCACTGCTCGAAGTATGCCTTCCCATATATCACCCAACAACGACGGTATTTGCGAGATAGCAGCGGGAATGGCGATGGCAAGATCGGTTACTGAGGGTAGTCGCGACTCCTGCGCATGTTGTGCATATATGACCGTCGATCGGAAAGAGGGCTGAAAGCTTGTCGACGCTATCCTCGGGAAGAGGGAGGGGAAGAATGAGGCTATTCGTAACTGCTGTAGAGCGGCCATGGTTGTAGGCTTTAATAAAAAGTAGGGCGACCGTCGCCTTTCTTGACTCGAATTGATTAGTGAGTTGACCCTTCTTCCTTAGATTTTGACAAGATGGAATTGCCGTTCCCAAAGAAAAAAAAAAACCACAATTATTTGCGCAGAGTCGGCGTATGAAAAACTATAATATGTGCTGCTATTGATAGAAAGAGCTTTGTTCGTTAACTAAAAAGTTTCTAATGCGAAAATGTAAATTGATTGGTCAAGAACTCCGGGCATCTGCCCATCAGCCGGCACCAAGCAACGCAGCAAGCGCAGGCACGTACGACTTTCAACCCCAGCTCCGATCCACTAAAGACTACTACGCACGGATGTTCATTGGCCTATCAGCACCTGCCAGCCCCCTTCCCCCTTTCTTGTGGTCCCCAGCCTAAGCCCAACCTGCACCTGCTTAACGGAAATTATTGTTTGGCAAAGGAAATCGCAGGGAGCAGTTCTCTAAGAGAGGATCCCCCTTCACGTTCGAAAAAATTCCCAAACGCCAACGAACCTCAACCTTCTTTTTTCCCCATCAACCCATCAATCTTCAACTCCCTCTCGCATCAGAGCTCACGTTACCATCTCCCGTCATTCGTTCGTTCCTCCAATTGCCAACTAGGCTATTTCTTGGAATAGGAGTTGACATTTTATCCCATTCATTGATCCATCAAAGTCAGAAACAATGACATCGCAACCCTCGCAAACCATCTACCCTAACAGCCATGTCGGTTTCGACAGCATTACCTCTCAGATTGAGCGCAAGCTCTTGAAGAGAGGTTTCCAGTTCAACATCATCTGTGTTGGTAAGTAATAAATAAACTGATACCTTTCTGCAAAATAAGCAAGCTATTCGATAGCTATTATTCCATCCTCCGCGCTTCTCTTCTATTTCCCCCCCTGCTCGTGTAACTGACGTGTCTCGTGTCATGCTATAGGTCAAACTGGCTTGGGAAAGTCGACTCTGATCAACACCATCTTCGCGTCCCACCTTATCGACTCCAAGGGTAGAATGACACCTGATGAGCAGATCCGCTCCACCACCGAGATCCACCCCGTATCGCACATTATCGAGGAGAATGGCGTCCGTCTAAAGCTCAACATCGTCGACACTCCGGGTTATGGCGATCTAGTCAACAACGACCGCTGCTGGGACCCTATCGTCAAGTACATCAAGGATCAGCACTCCGCGTACCTACGAAAGGAACTTACAGCACAGCGCGAACGTTACATTCCGGATACTCGTATTCACTGCTGCTTGTTCTTCATCCAGCCTTCGGGACATTCTCTGAAGCCCATCGATATTGTAGTGTTGAAGAAGCTTTCGGACGTCGTCAACGTCGTGCCAGTTATTGCCAAGGCTGACACTCTCACCCTCGAAGAGAGACAGGCCTTCAAGGAGCGTATCAAGGAGGAGTTTGCTTTCCACAACCTCAAGATGTACCCCTATGACAACGATGAGCTCGATGAGGAGGAGCGCTCTATTAACACTCAGATCAAGGTACTTTACACGTTACTTATACTCTATTTTCTTATACTAATATATCATGCAGAGCCTTGTTCCCTTTGCTGTCGTCGGTTCCGAAAAATCGATCATCGTCAACGGCAAACAAGTTCGCGGACGCCAAAACCGATGGGGCGTGATCAACGTTGAGGACGAGAACCACTGCGAATTCGTTTACCTCAGAAACTTCCTGCTCCGAACGCATTTACAGGACCTCATCGAGACCACTTCGCAGATCCACTACGAGACCTTCCGTGCCAAGCAATTGTTGGCGCTCAAGGAGAGCAGCGCACAAGGCCACGGCAGCAGACCGATCAGCCCTGCTGCAGATCGCGAAATGAGCAGGAGCTCTCAACGAATGACTATGAACGGTTACTAAGTCGTCATCTAATTTTCTTTGTATGCTTTCTACGAGGCGTTCCTCGGACTTGGGCTTTCCCATCCTTGCGAAAGATCTAATTACCCCTTTACGACTTATTACAATGAGTGGCTCCGGTGACTAGGATGCTAGACGAGAGGGGACGACTCTTTTTCAAGAATTAACCCTTAGGGCCCCAAAAGCTTTTCCTTGGGATGGGATACCCTAAACTGCGTCCGTATGGGAAAACATTTGAGGTTACGTGAGGAGGCGTATTTGATACTTATGGTCAGAGATGTTGACCTGTATGGGTTGTTCAAAGCCTTGTTGTGTGTTTGTCGGCCAAGCAAGCAGTATTTCCATCTACAGTCTGGCGACTCGACGTTCTTATTATTTCCTTTTTAGTATTCCCCCAAAGCTCTGTTCATCTTCTCTAAAGCTGCTAAGATTAATCCGTGGTCAAGCCTCTGCTGTACTCTAATAGAGCCCGCTCTGATACCTGATGGAATAAATACGAGACTTTATGCCCCAAACACCTCTTTGCCTTGAATTTGTGATTTATATCAAGCTCCCATCATATCCCGTCGGCTGGTTTATATTCCCTTGGATTACGGCCTTCTATCATCTGATCCTAATGTGCAACCGGTATTATTCCTAGCTTCGTGATCTATGCTAATGGCTTGTAGATGAATTCTTCTAGCTTTTTGTATGCCTTCTCGACGTCGTCGTTGACAATGATAATATCGTGAACACCAGGCGTGTCGGCGTATTCGAGCTCGAGCTTGGCCTGATTCAGCCTCTTGACGATGGACTCCTCGTCCTCGGTACCTCGACCTCGCAAGCGCCTTTCGAGTTCCTCAAAGCTGGGCGGCTTGATGAAGACGTAGCGCGCCTCTATACCGCTCTTCTTAATCTGCTTAACGCCCTATTTTCGCGTATTGTCCATTAATAATGTCCTCTATTTGACCGCAACCTGTAGGTTTTGAAGCACTCACTTCCATCTCGATATCGAGCACGACGACACGACCTTTAGCGGTCTGGTCGGCAATAGTCTGCTTAGAGGTACCATAGCGGTTGGAGCCAAACTTGGCGTGTTCGACAAAACCATCGGCCTGGACTAACGCTTCGAATTCCTCAGGCGAGACGTAATAGTAGTCGACACCGTGGGCCTCACCGGCACGCGGCTTGCGCGTGGTATGCGACACGGATAGAGCGAAGCAGTCTTTGTGCGCGTCGAACAGGCGCTTGAAGAGGGTACCCTTGCCTACACCTGAGGGGCCAGAGATGACGACTGGGCGGCGGTCTTGAGGCAAGGCTGTTACGGGGGCGAAAGGGACTTGGTTAGTGAGGGGTTTTGCCCAGGTTCGGTTCGAAATCTCGTTCAAATAGGACTCGGGAACGACCGCGACTCGGACGAGCGAGGGAATAAATAGAAACACGTACTAGAAGCCATCTTAACTGTGCCGAGGGAGTTGGGGATGACGAATTGGGCTACCGACGAAGAGCAGAAACGAGAAGCGGAGGTATAGAAAAGAGATTTATTATTGAATGTACTAAATCTACCAAGAGATGACACGGTTCGACAGTGCATGTGAAGCTTCGTTCGGGACCTAGCGAAAGGTACCTTTGCGTTCGGTCAATTGATGATGGACCGCCCCAAACTCTTTTTTTATTCCTCGGAGTCACACTGCAGAAAATCGGCCGGCGCAGTCCGGAGAACAGAAGCAGTGAAACCGGCAGAATTTCAAGGGCTCAAGTTTAAGGTTACCTAATCTTTTAGGGTCCGACCGAAAAAAAAAAAAAGATTCGAGGCTGGTGAAGTGGGTACAAAGGTACATGCTGAGGTCCAATATCCGTGGCTAGTGTGAATGCGTGTGGCTAGGCCTTTTGAACTGGAAGGTTTTGCATGAAGGTCCATTTCGGATTAGATCCCATCTGTCATTTGACGCCGTCTTGGAGCTAATCTCTATTCTATCGTTACACTACAGGAGAACGTTGGCCAACCCCTGAGACAGGGATGCCCTTAAAAGAAGCGCCACTAGGTACCTAACGCCCCGGAATTGTTCTTCTATTGTTCTCTCTCGCCATGTGAATGGATCTTCAGGGGGGATCTTAAATGCTCGAATTGTGATTTTCGCCTGTACCCACGCGCACAGAAAACAAACCATGTTTCATCATTTCCCTCGACCCTACACTTGTACAACAGACGTGACGTCGTTGTAGAACATTCCGAAACTGAGGCTTTTCGAGGGATTTGCTGAAGAGAGAAAGAAAGAAAGGAAGAGGCGTTCAGGAATGAGCCACGCGATAGTCTAATTCTTAATCCTCAAATCAGAAGTAGAAAGGAAATTTAGCATCTATCAGTGGTGTAATTTACGAGATCGGGATACTACCTACTATGTAGAATAGCCGGGAAGGAATCTCGTAAGTCCACGTACATCTAACAAGAAATGCTAAGAAAATAATAGTCTGCAAAGTAGAAGACTTTCCCAATCCATCAGGAAGCAACATCGTATAAGATCTCGTATTAGACTTCGATAGAGGGTAAGCTAGGCTATCATGCTTGAGAGAAAAGTTTCTTGGGGAGCAGCTAACTAGTCCATAAATATCTATAGTTAGACTAGGCGGTGTTCAATGATAGAGATATGAGCGAACAACATCGTGACACTTATTACATGTACACTACATAGGTAGTAGAGAGAATAAAAAGAACGCATAGAATTACATGCTTAAGCCTGGGACAAGATTGATGAATGATGAGATGTATGCATAGCACACAAGGTGGGTTAGGTAGCAGCATGTTTTACAGATAATACGCGTATGAAAATGTTTGACCCATTAGGAGAAGGTCGGTGAAACCATAAATTTGGTAAGAAGATCGACGGCGAACAGGCATATTTCATTATACTCTGTAATTTTGTTATATTTGTTAGTTATATAACAATACAGTACGGGTTTGATGGTGTCATCATGGTAAACACGGTAATCATTCACACTAAATAGGTGAGAAAGTACAGTACGAACGAGAATATCCTAACTGAGGCGGGTAGGTAAAATCTAAACTAGGGACTCGTTGGACTAGGGAAGACTAGGAAACTGTCAGATGAACTGATGAACCAATCCTGGTCGGGCTATACTCCCGCCCCACCTTGTGGGTCTTTCCTTGTTTGGATGGATCTCTACCCACTCAACCAGTCACAATTGTTATTGGCAGTGGTACTATGTATTGTACACGATGTACAATACCACGTAAAGAAAGAGACACCCAAGAAACCCCCAAGAACCCCCCAAGAAACCCCTAAGACGCCCCCAAGACGCCCCTAGCCAGCTAGTAAAACCCCTCGTACATTACATTACAGGTGGTACCTTACCTAACACTGAATACTGTACCCCCCAAGTAACATTGGCCTATTCGCTCTCATTTGCCCATCCTTGGGTACCATACCTTAGTTGCACCTGCAGGACCTGGGAAAGACATGGCAATGCTGCTACTCCCTCCTGCTCCAATCATTATCTATCTGCTTCTCCCTCCTTCTCACCCAACCTCTTCGCACCTCTTTCCATCTCGTCACTTCAACTAAAACTTGTTTTTTCCTGCACTCTTCTTTCACTAATTCTTTTAGACTTCGTCACAATCTTTTTTCTTGGCCATAGGCCTAATTCCAGTCGCTCTCTCAAAAACTTTATTTAACAAAGCTACTTTGTTTTGATCGCTCGCGCCTACAAAGGTTGTGAAGTCAAATATCAGCAGATAACATTAATTACAAGAACTCTTCTTCTTCGAGATTCTATTACCTGGAGAAACGAACCTCGTCTCAACAACCTCCCCCATTGTAGAAGGCAACCTTTGGACAATAAAAATAATCATGTTACTACAGTCTGCCATCGTCGCCCTAGGCGGCGCAACCTTAGCAGCTGCTGTTACACCTCTCGAGGTTCAAGGACAGCAGTTTGTCAACACCAAGAGCGGCAATGCGTTCCAGATTGTGGGGATGGCTTATCAGATTGGCGGAAGTGCTGGTTACGACCCGAAGCACGGGAAGGATCCTCTTTCTAACGGTGACATCTGCAAGCGAGACGCCGCTCTGATGCAGTCTCTGGGTGTCAACACGATTCGTGTGTACAATTTGGACCCCAACTTGAACCACGACGAATGCGCTAGCGTTTTCAATGCTGTAAGTTTTAGTTGGTGGCTGAAACCATTTGCGACTCTAAACTAACTCTTGGCAACAGGCCGGTATGTACATGATCATTGATGTGAACTCGCCCTTGGCAGGCGAGTCCCTAAACAGTGGTGCACCTTGGGAGTCCTACTACGCCGCGTACCTTAACAGGACTTTCGCGATCGTGGAGGCTTTCAAGTCTTACCCTAACACCCTGGGTTTCTTCTCCGGCAACGAAGTCATTGATAACGTCAAGACGGGTGCCACCGTGCCCCCTTACGTCCGTGCTGTGACTCGTGACCTCAAGAACTACATCAAGAACCACGCCGACCGCAAGATCCCTGTTGGTTACTCAGCTGCCGACGTCCGTGATGTCCTTGAGGACACCTGGAACTACTTCCAGTGCGCTATCGATGGTGACGAGGATGACATGTCCCGAGCCGATATGTTCGCTTTGAACAGTTACTCGTGGTGTGGTGAGAGTTCCTTCCAGAAATCCGGATACGATACCCTCGTCGCCCTTTTCAAGGATTCCTCTGTCCCTGTCTTCTACTCTGAGTTCGGCTGCAACACTCCTTCCCCACGTGTTTTCACCGAAATCGGCACCATCTATGGCTCGGAAATGATGGGCACTTTCGCTGGTGGCGTCGTCTACGAATGGGCCCAGGAGGACAACAACTACGGTCTAGCTGAATGCAACGACGATGGAACTGTTACCCTCTTGGCCGATTACCACACTCTCCACGACCAGTACAGCAAGGTCGACTTCAAAAAGGTCCAGAGCATCAAGGCTAGCGGTAAGAAAGTGTCGCCTCCTGAGTGCAAGGCCAGCTTGATCAAGGAGAAGGGATTCAACAACAACTTCACCATCCCCGCCCCTCCTCCCGGCGCTCAGAAGATCATCGACAACGGTGTTTCACCTAAGCCCTCTGGCAAGCTTGTTGACATCAGCGACTACTCCGTTAAACACAAGGTTACGGACGTCGATGGCAAGAGCCTTTCCAACCTCGCCGTCAAGCCGCTTTCTGGCGACGAGATCAACACCCCCAGCGGCGGTTCCGGCTCAAGCACCTCCGGTTCAAGCGACGAAACTGGCAATGCTGCCCCTACCTTGGCGCCTCAAGGCTCCCTCTCTGCTGCTACCATCGTCATCCCGGCGATGATCGCCCTCTCCTTCACAGCCGGCTTCACGCTGTTCTAGGCGATCAGTTGAATAGTCACTGGATAATGAATTTTGGCGTTGCGCCCAGAGTAGCCGTGGGTTATGACTGTTTTTTAACGTTTTATTCCCCCTGTTGTAATTGCTGTTTTTTCGGTCGTAGGAGGAGAATCAGAATCGAGGGCTTCGTTGTATTTTAAGTTAAATGTGCGCTTTTGTGCAGTACATACATAGAGGTCAAGATTTGGCGTCACTTTTGATTGTGCAGTTTCTGCTTTGTGTGCTACGATTTGTGTGAAGTTGAAAAGTGCTAGTCTATGTAAACCATGTAAAGAGTGTGCTTCATTGGCTATTAGATCATCTAACATTGCAATGAAGAATAAGAGTCGAATTATTTTGGGGCTGCTTTGCCTGAGAAGCCGCTTTTACTATTGCCAAGATATCCCCAAATTAACTCTAGAATATGAGCAAAAGACAATAAGTGAGAACCCGTCTCAATAGTTAATTCTGTTATGGGCAAATACTATGAATCATCCCTGGGCTATATAAGGATGGCACCCCTTCCCCTACTTTGATAGAGCTATAGGTCAATATGTCAATATGTGCCTTCATTATGCTACTTGCTTAATCCCATCTCTCAATTCCACGCTTTAAGATGTAATACTCTGACAAGAGGATTCCATCACGGGGTAAAACTGTACTCCTTGGTTATCTATATTATTTTTTTCAATGTAGAAGTTAGCATAGCTAAAGGTCCGTTGCTCTTGACGTCTTCTCAACGCCTTAGTAAATAGCACAGAAATCTACTAGGTACTAAGGTATAATATAGAAGTAAAGAATTATAGGGCAAAGAAGTTAGGACATGTAAGTCCCCATCCTTTCCCTTTATCATTTTTCTTCCTTTGCTACCGTATGCGACAGCCTTCTTATTCTATTTGATGAAATTGCCCTGCAGCGAAATCAGGAAGTGATAAGAATATGGTAGCTTCGGAACTAATTAACTTAGTGAAGATTTTCACTACTGCAGATAGCGAGGTATTAATGCCTTCTGCGCATTCCCTAATATTTATTAAGGTCGTTCTTCGATCAACGTATTATACAACTCCGGGGCTTGCGACACCATGCTCTTCGTTTATCGTAACAGAATTTACGAAAATTTAACTTGTACGCAAGACACTTTGAATAAATGCCTCTTTAGTGATTACCTATGCAAACATCCCCACAGCCTACCTATATAAATGTGGGCTATCTTGGTCGTTTTATCATTATCATTCGATGGGTAGTGCTCGGTCGCCACTGTCACGGCTCCGAGTAAGGTCTCCAGCATGGTGGCTCACCGGTACATTAGATCTAGAGAGCCATCTTTATAAATGGATATTATACAATATCAGCCTTCGTAGTGGCTAGATCACGAAAAGTGGGAGATAATAACGGAGTCGGTATGATAAATACGCAAGTAATACATTACAAACCCGCCGCCTCCAGCTTTCTTTGTATGGGTATGTTACATTGTTGTTGTTCGACGAGACATAAGCTTCGTTTAAAAATAGATGGGCTACGAGACAAACAATCTTCGAATTATTATCTTCTAGCCGCTCTTATTGGATACAAATTCCCGAGTTCGCAGCTACCGAGCTTTGCTTCGGAATAATGTACCCCAGCCAATGTAACAGCTGACAAGTGAACCACCAGGGGGGTCTGGGGATTCCAGACTGGAAAAATACCTTACCTACCTACCTACGTATTGACGAAATGCTAAGTCTCTTTGGATTGTAAGAATCCATTGTTTGGGCGACGACGTGAGTCCTTAGTCACTGCGTTCATGTAGTAACCCGCCAGGCAACGTGCAACAGACAACGGGGGGGGGCGTCTGTAGCTTTTTGTGATACCGTCCAACGTCGTCCAGGAGGTGACGAAGACCCGCCTTGCAGTCCCATACCTACCTTGGGTACGCAATTCAGTTCAAGTTCGTGAATCACAACACCAGATCATGCACAGACTTCGCACAGTCTCAAGTCATGCCAAAAAGTTGGATTCGATTTAAACATCCTACAACAAAGCGACTGGGTATCTCGGCATTCTCTTGTCCATCATGTCGACCAGGCAGAGGATCCGAGATATTATCAGCGTCGCTAAGGAGCATATTTCAGCCATGTCGGGAAGATACCGCATCTCGCCTACCGATTTCGATGAGCTGTATCAGCTCTATCAACTAGACACCTCGGCAAAGGGACTCTATGAATTTGTTGTTGATCGTATGTACTATCTATTCCCAGGGAGGAAAACTTATCTAGATATATGTTTTTTACTGACCATGACTACCTAGACCCGGTCACGCACGCCATAGCGGGAAGGCTTAATGTCCGCCCTATCGACGTGCTAGCCACCATGGTTGGCAAGACGGCGGATGTGTGCCAGAAGGAACTCGACGCGGGTACGTCAACGAAATGTGAGAGAGAGAGATTGAGAGACACCAAAACAGGCGAAATGCGTAGCTAACGAAAGAATCCCCATCAGAGATCTTGATCTACCAAGATGCAGAGGCGAAAGCTGCTCGGGCTCGAGCAAAGGCGATGGCTGAGACCAGGAGCGTGAGCGAGTCTACTCTGAAGGGCGACAAATCGGTGCAGGTCAGCTATGAGGATGGCAAGATTGAGGAGGAGATGTAAGCCCCCTTGAGGAAAACCCTTGAAGCTGGATGAAGATTGGAGTGAAGAGTAAGGGATAACAGCAGATCTCACGACCGCATTATGGCAGCATCCGTTTGGCTTAGAGGATGAGGCAATACGGCATACGCCATACGCCATATGCCATACTAATAAGATAAAGAAATACTGCAGTGGTTAATTAGTAATTCGACGATTGGGAAACTCCATATATGCGGCGATGCTTTCATAGAGAGTTTAGTGCCGAGCTTTGTCTTAGCTGGTGTAATATTCACCATCCTGTCTATCCTAGTTGTCTATTCTTCTTGCTATGATTAATATGACAAAACATATGTATAATGGGGGGGGATTTCTACGGGTTCTCAGAGTAGTTGAAATGAGAACGTATTTTAAGTTTTGTCCACTTGAGATAAAATGGTGCTATGAAAGGTAAGGGGGTAGCGTTTATGTGGTTATGCATTTACAAGATTTCAACTTTAGGTGATGTCTCTGAAGCTAGGAGGTACTAGGTACTTATATATCACGTGATGGCGCACTGGTTTCGTGTTGCCCCGCCAATGATGAGACGCTCAAAGGAAGCCGTTGTCTGGGAAAAATCGCCCACGTCATTTCCCACAATTGATCCGAAATCCCACAACGTTGCATAAAAACATCAGACCGGATTCCAATAACACATCACATCAATTGGATTGTATATCTTGTGATTATACCTAGTTGAAATATCACCATTAATTCTAGTCATCGTAGCGAATATACTATATTAGTTACCTATTAATAAGCGTCACAAAAATGCCTACTACCAGACGTTCTAGTGGCGGCGGCAACCGCACCACCACCACCGGCAGGCAGTCGACCCTGTCTTTCAACCACCGGGTCACCAAGTCCGTGCCGAAAGCGACCAAGGACTTGGCTTCTAAGCCCGTAAAGCAAAGTCCCCTGGTTAAGCAGATCTCCTCCACTTCTCCGGAACCCAAGGACGAAGAGGTAGAGGATGTGGAGAGGAAGGAGGAGGAGGAAGAGGTGACTCAGCACGAACCAGAAGACGAAGAAAAGTCCCTGGTCGCACAACCCGAGGCCCAGCCTGAGAAGTCGGAAGCAGAGCTCCGCGCGGCTGAGATTACAGACCGCCAGATCGACCAGTACTGGCGCAAACTCGAGCGCGAGCGTATCGCCAAGAGGGTGCACCAGGAGGGCTTAACGCTAGCAGAGAAAGTGCTACGATATTGGGACGTCAGCTCCCAGTACGGAGTAAGTAACTTAACCTAACCTAACCTAACCTAACCTAGTTTCCCTTGCCTTCCCTCTTTACGTGGTCTTTACGGTTTCTAACGAGTTCCCCAGCCTTACGTCGGCATCACGCGTATGAAGCGCTGGAAGCGTGCTGATAAGTTGGGCTTGAACCCGCCCCTGGAAGTTCTTGCCGTGCTGCAGAAAGAGGAGGCTAAGGGCACACCAGGCTTTGAGAAGGCGCACATGGATGAGATTCTCAATTCGACTGCTGTCAGTGGCGCCTAACGTGGGTAAAATCCCAAGTCTTAAGGGTTTGTCTGTACGATGGATGGATGAATGGGCGATGAGAATTTGGTGCTTGTGATGTTTACGATGGTTTATGCGATGGCGTTGGGGACTTCTCATATTTGCTTGGCTAGCAGTTGCCGATAATCATCAGCGCTTAGGCTTGATATACCATGTGTCATTAACCATTTTATACCTGGTAGCCAATGAACTACCTTATTATAGCTGCCTACGCATAGATTATTACAATGGTAATTCCCTTATCCAAAAATTCTTAGTACCAAATACTTCTCGTTCGATGATGTGGGATAGTCTCTTTCCCTTGGGCTTCCAGTAATTTCATGGTGTCGTACAGGAAAAAATCTATCAGGATAGCATTGATTTTCGCGTCGGGGTGTTGACGCTTGATCTCACGCCTGAGAAGTTCCACACACCAGATACTGCATGCTAATCGAGCGTGTTAGCAGTGTTCGGAATTCCGGCTAGGAATATTAATAAGTAGGTACTTACCCCTGAGTTGTATCTCGTAGTCGCTTCCGTTCTCGATAATGTCGCCCCTGGCTATCATTGCCTGAAGAGGTGGGCTGTATCCTATACAGCCCAACGTGGCCAAGATCTGTGGGACGCGATAGTCCGCAAACATAGTAATCTTATCGATGTCTCTGAATTCCCCATAGCCTTCGCCGTTGAAGCAGGCCCAAATATCCGCTACTAGAATTTGGGCGCGCTTGAGGAAGCGAACGGGTTTTCGTCGTCCTTCAAACCGAGATTCGTCTCTGAAACAGTCGAAGTCCCTCGCAAGTAGATTCACAAGCCCCGCGGCTGATTTGTTGGCAGCTTCTATGCATTTCGTAAAGCTGCAGCTATATTTCTGCAAGGGGCCGAAGCGCGTTGGCGATGCGTTATTTCCATGTTGCAGTTCTGGTTTGGGTTACCTACTTCGTATAGAACCTTTCCTGCTTCCCTTAGACACGAAAGCCTTGCTTCCAGCAGCGGGATCTCTTCGTCGGTACACGACCTAAAGACGTATCTAAGAGACTCAAGGTTGCATTCTTCCTCGTTTTGCCAGTAATGCGGATCGGTTATGGGGATATCTTTATATATATATTGATTAACTGAGTACTCTGGTATTGGAAGAGGTGCTATGGGTCTTAAAACATCAAAGACAGCCCCGAATAATGAGACGGGTGAGAGAGTGTCTGACAGTGTATGACGGTGGAAATTATATCAACCCACCTTCTTCTAGTGCTCTCTGTAACGAGGCTACTAGGCTCCAGTACCCGGTCCAAGTCTTGTCTCGGTATGAGATAGCAAAACGCTCTTCTTCAGGGCGAAGGGACCAGAAGGAGAAATTGAGTAGATCCATAGTGAAAATGAAGGCAACGGTAGATTCATCTTTTGTTTTGGGATGCAGCTCATGTTCGGACCAACTCGCAGTCGAGAACTCCTTCTGTTGCATCTGTTCATAAATTAAAGCTGCAGCATTTTTAGACGCTCTCATGTTTAGAGCTACGTCGATCGAGTTGTCGCAGACATATTCGGCTCCTTCTAAGACACCTGTCTCTGGTTCCTCATCTAGGTTTAGCTTCCCCTGGAAATGCTGCCTTAGAAGAGCGAGAAGTTCTGGATCTGTTTCGTCGTCCGACATCCTAACAAATTCGAATTGACTAAGGTACCTAGTTAGGTCTGAATAACAATCAATGAGTTTGTAGAGAATGATCCAGACTTCAGTTGGTTGTTTTCCCGAGTTCAAAATGTTTAAGGGATGGTGGGGAACTGCAAACATAAAATAGTTTGTGAAATTTTGAGCCCAACTTGAAAAATAATTCGAAGCTACTGTACCTCCCAAAAAAGTGATGCGGAGGAACCGTTTCAATGAACCCCTAAATGAAAATGAACCCCTAAGGGAACGATCTAATGTAGTATTTTATATGTCCTACTCAAATAAAAGTGCCATTGCGCTTTGGCTTTCAGCTCAAGTATCTAAATATTCTTGTCGGCACTTGTATGAGTTGTAGGTCTTGAGCTAACTCATTGAAATATTGCAAGGTACTAATGTATCAATTTCAATCTTCGGAGCTACATGTATAATGGGTACATCAGGATGTACCTAAGGCATGCTGCAGCCTGCATGTGCAGGTGCATGTGGACATTCAGATACATATAAAGTACTTGGTACTTTCACGGCTTGGCAATCTGAGAAATGAGAAAATCGCTCTGTACATGTATTGAGAGAAACACAGACCACCCAATGATGCCCAGCTTTGATTCCATGCTTGGAAATTAGTGGAGAATATGGCATAGCAGCCCAATAGCGTGAATTCCCGCTAGCTCCACGGCTACCAGCAGTAGCCTGCGCGTGAGGTCCTGCCGTCCTGCCTTGGTTGCTTCCAAATGCTTGCCTGCATTCAACTTGCATTCAACATTCACAACTGGGGGGTTGCTTGCCAGGTTGCTGCTAACCTTAAAAGCTTACGGTTAAGACATTGCCTAGTGCCCCCCGATTGCCCCGAGGTTGCGAAGTAATACCTCTACATACCTACTGCCTCTACTGTACTAGCGTAGGTACCTAGGTAGACCTAGGTAGCAAAGGCAGGAAGCGTCACACTTGCTACATGTACTTGCTTTCGGCTCCAATTGAGTTACTACTTGTTACTAACTTGTTACTACTTTGTTAAAGCATTCCCCAAGGCTGGCGGCGCCTTTCTTTAACACTACTTAATTTCTATCGTCTCATCATCATCTTTCACAACTCAGCTTCTTTTTATCTCTCACTGCGTCTACCCTCTTTCTTCGCTATCCTTTTTTGTTTTTCCCATTTCGAACATAATCTTCAACTGTAGTTCTTCTTTACTTCTCTATTCTGTATGCCTATTACTGTCTACTCGTGAATTACATCATCATATGCATCGACGAAGAGATCTTCCAAGATAGTGACTTGGGTAGCTAGCTGTTCAAGATGGGAGTGGCACGAGATACTTCCAACCGCCGATCTCTTGGTCCTTCTCTGAACGCGCTTGTCAAAGAGGTAAGTCGCCAAACTGCATGGCTGTCTTGCAGTCTTGCATAGCATCATCCTGTTTGCGCCCTGCACCTTTCCCGCGGCTGCGCGCACCGTGAACGGTTGATCCCACGTTGAACGGGCGTTTGCGATTTATAATCGCAACCTTAGTCACCTTGCGCTACAACATTCTAGTTCACCTTTTAAACTTCGAACCTACACTAGCAGTTGTTTTGTTTTTCAATTAAACACCTCTCCAACTGCAAGATGGATCTGTCTCTGGCCTTAGAGTCTACACTCACGCTGACACAAGATTTACAGGCCCGAGTTCTCATGGTTGGCGCAGGCGGAATCGGCTGTGAATTACTAAAAAACCTCGCCCTCACTGGCTTCGGTGAAATCCACATCGTCGACCTTGACACGATCGATCTGAGCAATTTGAACCGACAATTCCTCTTCCGACACGAGCACATCGGAAAATCCAAGGCCTTGGTACGAGCCAACTATAGACCGGACAGGATCATATGAATAATGACGTACTAACTATACCATTAGGTGGCCAAGGAGGCAGCGGCTGTGTTTAACCCGAATGTCAAGATTGTCGCGCATCATGCCAATATTAAGGACGTGCAATTTCACGTCGAATGGTTTAGAGGCTTCAAACTAGTGTTCAACGCGTTGGACAACCTCGAGGCGCGACGCCATGTAAATCGAATGTGCCTAGCAGCCGATGTTCCCCTAATCGAGAGTGGAACAACAGGGTTTAATGGGCAAGTACAGGTTATCAAGAAAGGCGTCACAGCTTGTTATGACTGCACCACGAAGGAAGCGCCTAAAACTTTCCCTGTCTGCACGATTCGAAGCACACCAAGCCAACCCATTCACTGCATAGTCTGGGGCAAGAGTTACTTGCTCAACGAGATCTTCGGTACAAGCGAGGATCAGGCCGCTCTTGATGTTAGCGAGAACGAAGATAACGCGTCGGAAATTGCAGAGCTAAAGAAGGAAGCAGAGGCATTAAGAAAAATAAGGGAATCAGTTGGTACAGAGCAGTTCTCGGAGATGCTATTCGACAAAGTTTTCAATGCAGATATCGTTCGTTTACGCTCCATGAAGGATATGTGGAAGTCAAGAGAACCACCCAAGCCTCTTGAATACAAGACATTGATGAGCCAAGCGGCTGAGGCACTCGCAGCGAAGGACCAGATCCTCAAGGATGGCCAGCGCATATGGACGTTAGAGGAAAATTTGGTAGTCTTCAACGATAGTTTGGACCGTTTAAGTAAACGAATGCTGAAGCTGTTGGCCACACATAGCGATGATTCGCAAAAGCCTACTATCAGTTTCGATAAAGACGACGAGGATACCCTTGACTTCGTCGCTTCTAGCGCGAATATTCGGTCGTACATCTTTGGAATTGAAGCTAAGTCGCGTTTCGATATCAAACAGATGGCCGGTAACATTATTCCTGCTATCGCGACTACAAATGCAATCGTTGCTGGCCTTTCTGTCCTTGAGTCCTTTAAAGTGCTTCGTGGGGAATATGATAAGGCACGAGAGGTGAGTAGAGAAAATCGTTAAACTGGTGCATGGCACTAACATTTCAGGTATTCTTGACACCCTTTGCGCCTCAGAGATTACTAGGGACGGACCGTCCTCGCTTACCAAACCCGGAGTGTCCCGTCTGTAGCGCCTACACGGTTAATATCAATGTTGACCTGTCAAAGGCGACGCTTAACGACCTAGTAGAATATATTAAACAACAACTAGGTTACGGCGAGAAGGAGTTTGCCGTTAATAGTGATGCTGGTTTGTTGTATGATCCTGACGAGACGGATAATCTTGATAAAAGCCTTAATGAACTCGGTCGGTGCCAGCGCTTGCAGATTCTATTGACATATCTAACAATTTATAGGTATCAAGCAGAATAGTTTCGTCACCGTTGTAGATGAGGATGACGAGGATACCTTCATCAACGTCGTCATTAATATTCAAGAAGCGTACGTCGTAGCACACAATTCTCACTATACTAATGGCTAACTCCTCTTCGCAGCAAGCTCGCAGACAAACCTATCGAAGGTCTTCGAGTTGATCAGGAGCATAAAATCCCTCGTCGGCCAAAGACCGTACTTACTATCCAGAGCAACGGGGTTGGACAGACTAATGGCAAGCGTACTGCCGACGGAGAGTCCAAGGACCCTAAGAAGCGCTCGGTTGCGGAAGACGAGGTGTCTCCGGCAGCCAAGAAGGTGAAGAACGACGATGATGTGGTCATTATTGATGACGACGCCGGCACGGGTGCGATAGAAATCATCGATTAAGTGTTCGTTGCCTTTGGCAATGAGAACCTGATGGATTATGTTGCACTCAAGCCTCCGTCGATGTTGAGCACGCAGTTGTGCGCGTACGGATTTTGGGCTAGGAATAATGCAGCGTCTGCGACCTCCTTGACCAGACCAAGGCGTCCCAGAGGTATTAGAGCAGAGAGCTCACCGTTCTTGTCCATGTCTATGCCGAGTGTATATTAGTAATCTTGTATTTTGTAAGGGGGTCGGTCAGGGGAACGGCTTTGAGCAGGCGGGGGGCGGGGGGAAGAAAAAAAAAAAGAGGTTAGGAAGGATGAAATATCACCTTTCGTCATATCGGTCTTGATATATCCGGGCAGGAGGACATTGGCACGAACGCCAAACCGGCCGACTTCCCAGGCGAGGGATCGGGTTAGACCTAGAACAGGCGGGTTTTTAGCTATTTTACGAGCTAAAGAAATCACCAAGTGCGTACCGACGATGCCAGCTTTCGACGCGGCGTAGACGCTCGCTCCCCGTCCCCCGTGTGTAGCTAGCAGACTGGCGACGTTAATAATACAACCTATAATAACAAGGTGTAAGTGTTAGCCGATAATACGTCGATGCGGAATCAACCCACCGTTTTTCTGCTTCATCATTTTGGGTATGATGAATTTGCAACCCCATATAGTACCTGTGAGGTTAGTAGAAATGATGGAATTCACGTCACATTTGTTGGTGTTGAATAGTAGAGAGTTTTGGGAGACGCCAGCGGCGTTGACGAGAATATCACAAGCTTGCTACCATAACGCACTTATGTTAACGCCGTATACGGGCAGGAGAGTGACATTGAGACAGGAGGAGCAACACATACCAGTTTGGTATCGGATACCAGCTTTTCCCAGCCGTTGGGGATGGAAACGTCGAAGGCGGCCGTGTAATGGCTCTGCAAGTAGCCCTGACGTTCTAGAGAATTGGCAGCGCTGGTAAGGGTGCTTTCGTCTCGGCCTATGAGAGTGCACCATGCTCCCTGGGCGGCGAAGAGCCTCGCGATGGCTAACCCGATGCCTCGGCTGCCGCCCGTGATGAAGCAGCGTTTTCCGGCCAGGGACTGCATCGTATTTTACTTTTTTATTCTGTCGAACGGGAGGATATTGATATTGGGCTTGTTCCCGAACTAGGCTGGCTGACTGATTGGTAACATTCATACAATATTCATACAGTATTCATATATGTATAGACACCTTGGGGAAATAGGTATAAATTACATCGTTATTGACATTTCTTTAGCGGCAGTCTTACTAGCGATGCTTCCTCGAATACCCGCACTACTTTAATACTACCTACAGCCATATTCAATTCTCAATTCAGAGGTATGTACTTACGAAGGTTGATCACGTGCGTGTTCTGTAGTGCAAGTTTAAATACCTTAGGTAGTGATTTAACTTACCTAATATCACTAAAGCTGCAGTGCATCACCAAACGTTAGGTAGGTAGGCTGGTAGGTACATGTTAAACGTCCCTGGCTGGTTTCAATTAACAGATGTCTGATTCGTACAAGATACGAAAATTCGGAAAAAAGTAAACTTTGGTAATGCCAAGCTCTCGCGGCTGGTCTAATCAGAAAAAGGTATTATTTTAGACCGGAATTAGTATGTCTTTTCTGCAAGTTACATAAGTTACATGTAACTTTTCCCCTGAAAGTTGACCACTTCTAATTGGTTTTCAGGGGGTGTCACTTTTTGAACAACCTACCTTAGGTCCCTAGGTCCCTAGGTCCATAGCAGAGCCTACCTTAGGTAGCGAACGACCAGGCCTAATCGGACCCCTGAAAGGTTATAGCTCTAGGAAGATAAGCCGCGGCGTAGCCATGGCAGTTACAACTTACAAGAGTCCATAGACGAAGGACTGACGACACGAATGTGGGGGGATGCGAAGGGGGGTTTTTTTAACACTAAAGATTGGGCTTGAAAGGAAAACACAACGGCCATTTTTGATTTGCGGCTGGTCCTACGACTTTTAGAGTTGAGATGATGCCAACTCTACCACATTCTACCTTTCTGCAACGATCTGCAACGACGGGGACGGGACGGGGATAATCCAAACTATTTTCAAAAGGAAAAAAACAACTACAAACCAAGATAATAAAAGGTAAAAAGGAAAAAGAAAAAAAAAAAATCTACATTGAACCCATGAACCTGACTTCCCAGATCTAATAAGAATATTACAAATTTATTGTGAAATTACTTACCTATTTATATTTTAGAAGGTTTAAAAAATATTTTACGGAAAATAATACAAGGAAGAAGAGAGGAAAAGAAAAAAACAAGCGACGATTTTCATATGCGGCGATCCTTGTGGCTTGGGACGGTTGGTCTATTGAATCCTACTCACATCTCTTCTTGATTATTATTTTTTTACCTTATAACCTACCTACATCCTTATTATATTCCTCTTAATTCACTCTCTATTTCTCTATATAATATTACTGCCTAAAAATCAATCTTCATCGACAATCGCAGTTCTACGACTGGCATCAAAGATTGGATCGATTTCGATGCGCGACCGTCAACACCGCCCAAGATCCTCGAATCCAAGAATTGACCCGACCCCGACCCCGACCGGAACCGGAACCGGAACGCCTCCCGTTGCCTTTCGCAAGTTTATGCTAGCATCCAGATCTAGGAGGACAGACCCTAGAATCCGATGAATGAAACCAACCACGCCCACGCCAATGGCGGCGCGGGTCCTATAAAGAGTACAGAAGGCGCCGAAGAGAAGCCTCCCGTGATCGATGCCGGGCTGCGAAGTTTAGATCATTGTATGTGTTACCATTTTTCATCCTGGTGAAATAGACGGGGAAAGGCGCTATATATATACCTATATATAAGAACATACGAGAATTTCACCAAGAGGTTGGAGTTACATACAATCGCGCGCGTGAGACATTGTTTGCTACAAACCGTCTTGAACGCTCGAGATTGTCGCATATGGAGAAGGAAATCTTATATAATATAACACAACCTCAAGAGTACACACGCTGATCTATCTCGTATTACTACAGACAAGCGCGCTCTTCCAAAATGGCGGTACGAATTGCGACAGCGAGCTCTTCCTCTTGTCAGATGGGAGACACCTTACCTCGCTTGGTTACAAGCCACCTTGCGCTCGCCTGCGCTCGACAGCTACTTCGCCATTACGGCTAACCTCGGCACTCATACCTTTTTCATGATCGGTCTACCTATAATGTTCTGGTGTGGGAATGCCTCCTTTGGGAAAGGGTACGAATATCTTGTCCCAATCGCGAGAAAACCAGGAGTGATGTAAAAGAATGCGAAACAACTACTAACATGGACCATTATCACCAGGATCGTACATATTCTCGCGACAGGCGTCTTCTTTACCGGTTTCGTTAAAGATTTCTTCTCCCTACCGCGACCACTCTCTCCACCACTCCATCGTATCACTATGTCTGGTTCCGCGGCGCTCGAATACGGCTTTCCCTCAACCCATTCTGCCAATGCAGTCTCCGTCGCCGTCTACGCCATTCTATGTCTTCACGATCCTGACAACCCTTTTCAACCCGCCACTCGCTCTGCCCTCGAGGCGCTCGCCTACTTCTATGCGATTAGCATCGTCTTCGGCCGCCTCTACTGCGGTATGCACGGTTTCGTTGACGTCATCATCGGCTCCCTCATGGGCGCTATCATCTCCCTCATCGAGTTTTACGGCGGTCCCGCCCTCGATCTTTACCTCGAGGAAAGTTGGGTCAGTCTATGCGGTCTCCTGCTCATCATCATCATCTTGATTCGTGTGCATCCTGAGCCCGCGGATGATTGCCCTTGTTTTGACGACAGCGTGGCTTTTGCGGGTGTTATGATGGGTCTTGAGATTGGGACGTGGCGCTTTGGGCGGTCGTCGTGGGCTGATATCCCGTTTGACGCTGCGGCGCTAGGGTGGGCAGCTGTCGCGCTGCGCATCCTGTTCGGTGTGTTGGTCATCTTCGCATGGCGCGAAGTGGCCAAGCCGTCGCTACTCAAGGGCCTACCACATCTTTTTCGACTTATCGAGGTCTGGGGCCTCAGTTTACCTCGCCGCTTTTTCATGCCAGCCTCCGAGTACAAGAACATCCCTCTACGTCTCCGCGTCGACAACGTTATGCCCAATGTCAGCGATTTACCAAACTTGATCACAGCCGTGCGGCACCCTGGCCGTGGCCGCTCCGTTAGTGTTGGTCCCCAGAGTGCCGCCGACGCGTACGAGACGCTGGCGTACCGCGAGCGCAGGCGCAGGGAGAGCGTTAGTGTAGGCGCCGGCAATAATAATACTAATAATAGCAATAACAACAACAGCAGCAGCAATGCCACTGCTACCAGTAATGGCGCGCTGCGTAATAGGGCTAGCGTGCAGGATATTCGGCAGCAGAAAGAAAATGACAACGCGCGGAGCTCGGGGGTGAGCAACAATAACAACGGCGCAAATCACCATCATCATAACACGCCGAGCGATTACGAGAAATTAATGGGACAGGGTACGGTGGTGGTCTCGCCGGCCGAGACGGGTGGGGAGCCGGACTTGGTCGTGGGGCAGCATGATGAGCTGGGTGAAAAGGAGGTGTTTTCCAAGTTGGTGAAGCCGCGGGTGCGGTATGATGTCGAGGTTGTTACGAAGTTGGTTGTGTATTGTGGTGAGTATTTTCCCCTTTTCTCAAACTTCCGTTTTTATGCTATTGGTTTATTTTCCTATGAAAGTATTCGCGTTCTATCATTGTCCGACACTAGCCGGGGAACTTCTTGGAGATATATATATTAACTAATCGCCATAGGAATCGGCTGGCTTGCCGTCGAGTTCGTGCCCATACTCTACGAGATTATCCCCGGCTTAGGCGCCGGCCACCTGCGGGTGGCGTAGCCCCCCTTCCCCCCGAGCTGGGGAATACGTAAGAGCACGAAAGGGGAATTACGACGGCAGCTTTGTAGTTACTTTGCCTGATTCTAAGTACGTGTGACGCTTGCAATGAGACATGCCACGATACATATATGTCTGCGGCGCCGGTAGTTGCAGCTTCGACTCGCCTGCCCTGCCCTGCTGCCGCTTGTGATGATATGGAAATGACCATTCTTGGGTTTTTTATATTTAATCTTCTTGTATATAATTCACTTCTGGTATTTAATGAAATTATACTTTTTTTCAGTTTTTATATTCAGCTAGCTACCTAATCTGCCGATCAAGTCCTCCCAAGTGATAGACCTTTCGATTCCGTTAAACTTTGTAACATAACTCCATCCCATTTCAACCAACGTTGCGAATGATTTAAATGATTACATTCAAGCATCCTATAAGAGAAAACGAAACCAAAACCAAAACTAAAATAAGATAGTGTGGTGCGGTGCTCTCTCTGTCTTCCTCGGAGCATGGTTAGACGCGGCTCTTGCTTTGTCCAAGTACAAGAAATTTCCAACGACGACTTTTTTGTAAAGTGTAGTTGCACCGGAAATTGAGTGAACTTGGTATAAGCAAGCCTAAGATATCAGTAAGATCTACACGCGCACGCGCACACACATATACATAACCATAACCATAACCATAACCATAACTAGCGTCTTCGCAAATGTTAACTATCATAGGAAAAAAAAAAACATGAAACCAAATTTCCATAGATGTTCAGCACAGTATATGCTCATGTCTCATCGTTTGGGCAGAGACATGAGAGTGAAGATTGAAAATTATGATTGGCCGATTGTTGTTGTTTGTTTCAACGTCTTGGTGTGTGTATATTGTAATTGTATCTTCTTCACCAAGAATGTTGGGATCTGTTTTAAGGCAGATCGGAATCGGGCAATGGAGGTCTCCTGTATCGCGTTTTAGTTGACGTCGCTCAAACGACTTTCGCTCATATAAGGGATAAGAGGGGGGGGGGGGGNGAGGGAGCAGCTTTAATACTTACGGTGTTGGAACCCAGTTGTCGTTCGCGCCAGGCACGTTCTCCGGTCTTAGTTCGGCGCGGCAATACGCGGGCGGCGGTGGACGGAGAGTAGCATCCGAGTCAACATTTGAAGCGTCAGAGCCATTGGAAGCAGTGGAAGCAGTGCCGGAGGAAGTAGTAATAGCGGTAGCGGCATCCATGGCGGCAGGGTTAACCCAAGCGTCTCTGCGGTGTTGGCTGTAGTGTGGCGGAGGGGTTATGCTTGACGCGGTAGAAGAGCCCGAGATGATGGTACTTATAGCAGTGTGTCCGTCGTTGCTGTCGATGCTACCAAAGCTATCATTGTCGTTGTTGTTGTTGAGAATACCATTGTTGTTACCGCCGCCGTTAGCGTTGTTGTTATTATTCCGGCGTCTTCGAAAGCAGGACGCCCAAAAGCTTAGTCCGGCCTCTCTATCGCGCTGTCTCTGGGCGATACACGCGACTCCGACGGCGATTAAGGTGGGGACAAGAAGAGCGAACACAAGTATAGACAAGCCGATGCCAGCGATGACATACACGGAGTCTGGGGATAGACCCATGATGGGCGATACGTGGTGGCAGCGCTCACGTGCGATCTTGAAGCCGAGGGCGATGCAGACGCTCACGTAGACGATGACAGCGAGGTATATGAAGGCAACAGTGGAAGAAGTCAGAGCTCCAAGGGGAGAGAGGTCCATAAGGATTATTATTTATGAAAAAGAGAGAGAAAAGATAGGGGGGAGAAGAGGGAAAGGGGAGGGGAGATTCTCCCTTTTATACCATGCAGTTTGTTCTGAGTTCGTACTAATAGGACACGGTTCTTCTGAGTCAAAGAGGGTGAATTTGGGAACAGGAGTAGAGGATCGCCTGGGAGGAGGGAGGGATATTTAAGCTGGAAGAGGTGCTTGGATCCTCTCGTGGTTTGACGGATGGTAAAACTTGCTAGAGAAGTTGAAACGCATTTCTAGTCGTGCTTAATACCAAGATGTGGTTATAGCCGCTGTTTATATGGTCTTTCAGATTCCCTCGAGGTTATAGAGTTTGGTAAATAGATATTGTGAAGCAATGGGCCAGCCGCGCGATATTAGTTGAATTCGTAATTAGTCATTGGATACGTCACCAAAGCGCTTTTATATTTTGCTTCGAGAGTTTCAACTCTGATATTTAGACCAAATTTATTGAGCTATGTCTACATAGTGTTGAGGCTCAGTGTGTCGAGAGCGTATGAGCTAGAAGTATTCCATGCTTAAAACTGTCTTATACTCTAGGTGGCCAAAGCGAAAACCACTCAAACTCACGGTCGATGCATTAACATAGCGTACATATTAGCTTTGCCAGAGCAGAGCTAATGCGTGTACGAGGCAAAGCCGTGGAAAGTTATTATAAAATAGACTATTCGTGATATTAGGACCCTGCGGCCCTACCGAGGTTTCTATTGTAGGTATAAATATAAATATGGTTACGATTTATCTTAGCACATTAACCAACTTCTTCCATTATAATCGAGATTATAATTTGCTTGGACAACTTTACGAAGCCGCCGGTCTGTCTCATACATTAGAACCATAAAGCATTATCACGGTATGAATTGCTCAGCGTTTTGGGAGCACCAAACTAAATTCTCGAGCCTCGCCAACCCCTTTGTTGTATCATCTAATCCTTAGACTTCTATGATAGGCAAGGTAGAAATATAATGCATTTGCAGGCTGTTGAGTTTCTTGCTGTATATTCTATGGTTTAACTCTACAAATGGGACCGACAGAGAGTGCTAACATAGAGTAGCCTGTATCGTTTAGCAGATGGTCGGGGGGGATATTGTACTCTGACATTGATCCTGCGCAAGCGATCTTGGAAATACAATACCATAAGTAAATAAATTTCTCACTTCATGGTATCAGAGCGCCCTGAAACATGTTATATATGGAAGCACTAGTATGGCAATACAACTCGCTGTACTGGTGCAGTGCAGCATTACTATATTTTAGTCTAACGCTCACGGAGTTCTTGCCGGGAACATAATCGCATAAACTCAACCTCTTATATTTCTCTCTTCCTAGGTTATACTACTCCTACTGTGACTAGAAGGTCATCCTTAGATCCCTAAACTACCTGCCCATCATGATCTCGCATTGCAAATAGCTCAAGCCAGAAACGTTTATGGGACAACTCTAATTCGTAAACTAGCCCCTTGCCTTGTTAGCGTTGAAGTCATCGAAAATAGCGACAACACTAAAATACGCCTTATTGATCGTAGTAAAACCGGAGCATTTGCATTTGCCTTAATGGTAAATATTGCTCTACAAGCCAATCAAATTGATTTCAGGGAGTGATGCCCTATGACTTCGGCTTAGTCGTCTGTGAGATCTATGACCTCAGATAGTCGTCGATTCTTAGTAGGGCGAGTTGAAATATCACTCTTGGTTAGATCAATAACCTCGTCCCTCTCGTGCTTAATACCTTTCGATTCCTCCTTAACTAGTTCCTTTCCCCCCTAGAGGTAACGGTAAGTTATGGGATTTAACATTTAACAGGGGCATATCCAAAGCTTACGTTGATGACCCTAAGCCTCTCCTTTGCCAACCGGTTTATTTCGGCCGCAGAGAGCCCGTCTAGGGTTGGTGACCTAGATGGGGTCCGTGGGATTATCATCTCATCTTGGAGTGCTTCTATCATTTATGGCAAGCGTATTAGAGGAGTGGTTTATTTTTTATTTTATTTTGTATTTGTTTTGCTTGAGACAGGTGACACTTACTTCTCGATCTGTATTGGAATCGGAAGATGGCGAAGGGCCCATTTTCGCCGGGGAGAGACTTGGTGCGCGTCCAGATAGGGCGTTGAATCGTTGTACCAGCAGATAACCTAGAGCAGATTAGTATACCATGCAAAGAGGATAGCGTTTATTGTGTCTCACGTGGTCCCGTGGGAAAGTGATTTACCCTTCAGAGCTTTCTCGGCAAGCTCAAAGGAGGGACTTGGCGGATCGTGAGTATGGGTGTCGGCGAGATAATTTCCAGTCGCGGTTTCCCGCTGTATCTCAATCTCGATGAATCCCAGTATTTTAGCCCGTTTGAGGTCTTTGTCCAAGCGCTCCTTTGTTGCATTTTCAACTTAAATTTCTCAAGTTAGTGTCGGTTATAAGTCGTACTTGGCATATACCTCGACTTACTAGTTTTCACAGTGGAGAATTTGAATCTGCGACACAACCAGGAGCTGGTGTTTTCGCAGAACGTATCTTTACCTTCGAATACGTCCTCGCAGTATCCGTTGATGAGGGTCTCCTTACAGTAGATTCGACTTTTCATAAAGCTGGAGTCCATTTTGGCCGTGAAAGTAAGAGAGTGGTTATTATTGCCCCAGTTATAGTCCTTGTCGATAATTACGCGGATAGTGAACTCTGTATCATCGTGTGACTCAATATATTTCGACGACGTTGGACAACTGGGCTGTTGCTCGGAGATATCAGGATCATCGTACTCGAGACAATCTTTTCCGTTGATGAAAACAGTAACCTTCACCCCGGGTACCTCTTCAAGTACAGCCATTATCGAGAATAACGTGCGGAGAGGTATTGCTAATTGCTTGAGCTGTAGTCAAGCCAAAATTAGGTGTGCGGATGAAAATCTAGTATTGGTGATTTGGACTATTGGAAGAAACAAGGCTGGAAGGTGGTGTTGTATGGAAGTAATATTCATATTATAGAGGAAATAGGGAGTGAAAAAAAAAAGAGTAAAGGAAACAAACAGTGAAAATTATGGAAAGGGTGTTGTAGTAAGTACCCAGATACCTAAGGTAGGTACATAATCAGGTAAGAGGCAGGCAGGCGCGAGCTTCCAGGCACTGCTTTTAGATATATATATATATATATATATTTGAGAATATTCTATGTAGGTAGTTAGATTATAACCGCCCAATGCAAACAATCATATGTATCTAGCATATCGTATTCTTGGATAATTCGATTTCCATTTATTGATGAATGCAGAATTCTATATTAGGTACCTAGGTAGTTATATAATTTGAAACCTAAAACGTTTTGCTCTAGAACATCTGCTGTTGTTATCTGATAATTCGCAACCGCAAGAAGATTGAGGCAGGCGGACGAAGTAGGACTAAGGATGTAAGTCAACGCCTGGATTTTCAACAATGACGTTACTCTTAGAAGCTCAAGTTATGGAAGCTTCAAGTATATGCAAACTCAGACAGGTTGTGGCTGCGGATCTTCATGTGGCATTTGACTAAGAGTGTGACGGTAGCATTCAAGCTGCTAGTGGGTTTGCGTGGATAGTCACCTTCTCAATCAACACCTTCTCCTTCGGCCGATTCTTCTTGTCTACTTCGAGCGCTTCCAGTTTGGCCAAAGTGGCTAGACTATCGTCCCCGATGAGCTTGCCAAACACGGTATTGAGACCGTCCAGATGAGGCGCCTTGTCGAAGAGGATGAAGAACTGCGACCCGTTCGTCCCCGGTCCCTTATTCGCCATCGATACAATCCCGCGGGAATTGTGCTTAAGGGCTGGCCTAATCTCGTCCTCAAATGTCCCGCCCCATATCGAACGGCCGCCTTTTGGGTTATCTGGCGTGGGGTTGGCTGGGCCGCCTGTTTGAACCATGAAGCCAGGGATCAGCCGATGGATTGGCGACTGATCATAATAGTTTGACGCACATAGTGCTAAGAAGTTCTATATGATAATTAGTTGCCTGATGACGTTGACATGAAGGGGGTTGAGTTGGACGGGTTATACGCACTTCGGCGGTTTTGGGCACGCTTTCACAGAATACCTCGATTTTGAGATCACCTTGAGTGGTGTGTAGGGTGACTGACATTATGTTTATGAGCTCTTAAGGCATCATTATCTGAGTTATTTGGGGACTGCGCGATTAGGGCCCTAAGACCTCTTAGCACGTCTACGAAATCTTATGAAACAACAAGTGACGTGAAGTTGGAAGTTCAGAAAAAGTTACGATTCAATGATAAAGAAGTTGTGGGGTCGCGAAGTGGAGGAGGCTAAAACATTCTAATCCAGGGGGGGCCTATGCGGGGCCTATACGCCCTAAATTGATTGGATACTACGGAGCTACGTATTTAAGGCTGGTACATGTAGTGACTTATAACGGTACTAGTATGTACCTACTAACCTACCTTAGAGGTAGCTACTACTCAATAAGATAGGTACTTGTATAGAAGTGGGAGATATAAGTGGACCTAGATACGCGGGTCATATTTAATGGCCTATCATCTCATTTCATTAACATCCTCACCCGCATTCTCTTTCATCTCATGTACCATCTCCTAGGTAAGAACCTACCTAGTACATATTGAAGAACGCGGGGACACGTGGGATCAACACCTGCGAATCATCCCAAGATTTCCCGGAAACATTAGTAGGGTTCCCGCCGTAAAATTGATGGCGCCCTGGAGGGTTACATTGCTGCTGGGCGGCAAAGGCTCCTTGCGCATGAGGCTTTACATTGGTGTGGTAATGTGCATCTATGCATACCTTACATATGTAGGACTTTAGAAGCGGGTTGTAAGCGCTAAAAGCCTAGCTGAGGGTTGAAGGGTTGAAGCTCGGTTGATTCTAACGAATATTAATTTAGTAACTAACTAGGTCTCATCTTCTTCTCTTTGGTCGAATAGTTAAGACAAGAAAGCCTAACATAGCCGTAGCTTGCAAATCTTCTCGGTGGTTAATGGCTACTATCTATGTAACTCATCGTTCTAAATAGATATAGGCAATGTACGACGTAGGGAATAAGATAATTTTACAAGGGAAGCAAAAATAGCACTTGTATACTACTACTACTAGGTAGTTATAGTAGTATGCAACATGGTATCGGCATTTAGGCAGGGGTAGTCTTTAGGGTCGTCAGCCTCATCCAGTTGGCCAGGTTTAGGTTCCTACATGGCCCCCAAGCCAAGAACCCTTCTGTACCTACATAGGCTTTTGTCAAAGCACCCGAGCACACGTTTGCGTTGGAGTAGGCTTCTACCTAAATGGTAGTCTGTTTTTGTTTCACTCGCCCGAAGCTACACTCCCACGTGTGGCCATGCACATTATGCCAACCACTTATCCGTCCCTTTTCTGTATTACCAAGTGTTATATATATATATATATATATATATACCTAGGTAGTTGTTGGGATATGGTTTTGGGATATATAACTACTGGAAAATCCGATATCGTGAAGGGGGCGGAATTGCCAAATATCCATAAGTACCTAGGATATGTATTTCTGAATGGAAAAGACCACTAAGGTTAGGTGCATTGAAGTACCTAACTACCTATATCAAGGTACATATGATAGTTATAGGCGATGTATACTACTCGCTCTGTTCAAATGTAAGAACTTACCTATCATTTCTACGACACTTCCATGTATCGTCTTGTCATATAAAACCAGAGCAAATCAAGAATCTTATATACATACCTTAGTATATAAGGCATGCGTGTGTTTGGTTAAAATGGTCAGGGCTACATGAGGTAGCTTACCTCTGTCGTCATTGATAGCACGATGTAATCAATTATTATGCTCATCACATGTGCGGCAAGACATGGGATTTATATAAAATGCGCAGCCAATTGTACATAGGATAAACCTAACTAAACGATGTATGCTCGTAGAAATGCCGATTTAACTGTAATTTATCAATGTATACCTGGTATAATTGGTTCCTAAAAGACAAGTTTGGATTACCTACAAGATGAAGTAAGAGGTACTTACCTTAGGTACTTACAATTGCTGGTGGGTACTTCCCTTAAGGTACCGAAATACTGGTACGACGTAATGGGTTTGACGGTACATACCTGTATCTTATACTCGGAGCTCATCTTTGCTAGGTACCTGATATATGTCAGATAGGTACTACCTCCACTACGCTTAACCGCCCGAATCGGAACGGCCGTCAATTGGCTTTCATCCAAGATGGTGGAAGCCCTCTCCAAATCCTCGTGCTCCTACACTACAACAACCAATTTCCCCTTTCAGCTTCAAACTTTCGGGCAGGTAGTATCTGTCACATTTTCCCATTCCCCATTCCCCATCCTTACCTTACATCCCTACAGTCCCTTACAGTTCCTACTACTATGCTTAAACTCCCTAAAACATCCTTAAACATCCTTAAACATCCTTTAAACAATTCAATCAAGCCTTAAGAGTGGAAGCCTTTAAGACACACATATTTTCTCAAGAAACATTCTGTTACCCACATTTAGCAATAGGAAGAACGGGAATCCCTAACTTACGGTACCTAGCCTTCTTTTTCTAACCCCCCCCCCCCCCCCCCCGGTAGAACTTGTGGGGTTAAACAGTTTATTTTGGCACACGGGGTGCAATTTTAATCATTCACTTCTGGTATATTCTGAGGGACTAAGGAAGAAAAGGGAAGAAAAAGGTCCAATTCAATGTAAACTGATCTTCCAGAACCTTATTCTTACCCCCCCTCTCCCTCCTCCACCCTCCACTCCACCCTCTCCCTCCAAGGTGAATGAACCTTTCAGCTGCCGGGCTCGTCGTATACCGACTTCGTTACGTAGCATATTCGTAGCAGTACAACTTTACAAGTCAAAAGTCCTAGGAGCCCGAGCTACGGAGCTACAAACCTGCCAACTTCAACGTCTACCTGAAATCGAAGGGACAAAGTTAGCCTCCAGGGGATATCCCACTCCACTCGTTTTTTTCCCCTATCGTCCTATCGTCCTATCGTCCTATCGTTCTCCCTATCGTTCTACTATCAACTATCAAATTCAAACCCACCCAGTCCTTTGTTGAACCCGTGCGGGCGGTGACCTAACCTTACACACCCTGTCGCCAGTCAAATCAATAGTCCACAGCCCGTCGATTTGCGTCCCTTTCTCAGCCACCCGTCTCCATCGGCTACCGAGCAACCAAAAAGCTACACCCGTACCTATATCCATACGCTATACGTATTTACGCTACCAATTGCTGCGTCCCGCCTTTTTGCGACTCTCCACCTTCAATTCCCTCGACTGGTAACACTAAGCGACACCACACTCGACGATAACAGCTTCGCCTTCGCTTACCTGTCACACTTATAATCGAACTCCCGACAAACATTACTTGCGACCGCCGAGATTTGACATGTAGTGCGCTTTTCCCATATAATATTCCGGACTGTGCAGAGATCGCATTTCGCAAAACGGTGTCGGCTTATAGCCGTCCCTGACGAATAGATGCGCCCGGCCGACCTTGAACATTTACCTTTTCTTCCACTTACAGGATACGGCGCTTAAGGGGTGATGGCAGATCGGGTGCTAGCTTCGGTTCGGGTTTCCGGCCCTCCAAATAGTAGTTTTCTAGTTGGTTACCCAGGTATTTCCGCTACGTTGGTGAGTTTGCGCCTTCAATCTATTTCATTTCATCTTTCAACCTTCCGCTTCCTCAGCGTGGGGTTGCGCGGCTTGAATATTCCCGAAACCAAGATATGATTAAAGCCTCTCTAATTACTCACGCGACTAACGTATGCTTCTAGCCGCGCATTGAAGGGAAAGTAGAGATTAGACCTGCATCAGGATATTCTGCCCCCGTCGCCATTTCTTTAGTGAGAATATGTCTACAAAGAAGAGAAACGATTCACCCAGCCGCCGAAAATGTAGCCAAACGTCACCTTGGAACACCTCGACGCGACACTACCGATGTTGTTGGAAAGGAGCTTTTGCTATATCGGTGTGCGACAGGTAGAGACGCGGAGCAGGTCATGACGATGGACCTCCCCTTTGTTTTGTTTATCCCGTTTGGACGAGGCGGTGAAGAGACGAATAGAAGGATACCGCCGGCTTCATTACAACTCCCAAGCAGGACTGCGGAGACGTATTACGAACTAGTGGTTACGGTACAGCAGGGTCCGAGCATACAGAATAAATACGCATTCCCTATCCCCTTGCAAAGATATGATACGTTATCGACCTTTGGAATGTATAACCGGCCGGAACACAAGGCCGTGACCTCCGATAACATAGTGACTCTCGGCATTTCGCTTCCAAGATGGAGTTACGGACCTATGGACCCAATTACGGTATATATCAAATTGGCCCCCAACCCCGACTGGTTAGCCAAGGCTAGAAAGGTCACCATACAGAAGATCACGCTTGCGATCGAGGAAGAGATCACCTACAACCCCGAAGGAGACGAGCCGACGAGGAAGGTGAACAGGCTGCAGAAACATACGCAGACGATAGGAGCCAAACTACCGGAAGAAGGTTATGTTACTAACATGGGCATTATCTTCCCGCATAAGGACTTAAGGGATGCGAATGGAATTATTCGAAGGGGGCAGCCGGCTTTTCCGAATTACGAAGTTACGTCATTTACAACAACCTCCACACTTTACAAGATTGAGTTCTTCCTCACTATTAAGGTATGTTAAGTTGAACATAATTGCGATGTAGTTTACGAAGGGCGAAGGACCTTGTTTGCAGATCATTGCTGACATTTGCTATAACACAGGCGCAATTAGCATCGGCTCGTGATATTACCCTTCGGCAGCCTATCGTTATATGCCCGCTAGATCATCAAGCATGCAAGGAAGAAATGGATGCTATCGAGCAAGCAGCAAAGGATGCTTCTGCAGTCGACCAGAATAATCCGATGTTACCAGCGAGAACGATCGTTTTGGCCGATGACCCGAATGCTTTGGCATCTCTAGGATATTGCTTAGTAGGAGGTCAGAAGAAGCCATTGATCGAATGAGAGTGTCATCCTATGAATTCGATGACGCCGGGGCATCTAGCTTCAATTTTGCGTGATACTATACCCGAGCATCGTGGCTCACCGGATTTAACAGACGGGCGTGCTTTTTGCGAATTGTCATGCGTTTCAGCTGTTTTACTAACATGGACGTCCGAAAATTAGTCTCACCTAAGAACTCCCATCCATCCGAAGGGTCATGAGTTTTCGACCGGTGTACTGGCCCGGACTGGTACGAGAGAAGAATAGAATAATACTACTATCGCAGTAGCGGAGTAGTTAGACTAATGCGCAGTGCAGCGGAACTGGTTGCTCGCATTATATATACCTGCTAAAAGGATTAGCAACTTAAAGAGGTTCTTGCAAACCCCTTCCCTTTTTTTAGTTAGGGAAACAGCAAGATATACCTTCAACCCCTTAGGCGGGTAAATTAAAGCACAGGCTTGGTTCGTCAGTAATCATATTCGTCTAGAGATATTCAGGAGCAGGATGCGAAAAAAACAGGGCTGGAGTTTTAAGGGGGTTGCGTCGATTGATTGTAATAGCTTTGTGTTTGACGGGCACGTTACCGTCGTTGTCGGATTTGCGGCGTTACGGTCGTGGGATTATTCCCAAAGAGTGGTGCAAGGATACCAGCGCATCAAATTCCGGGGCGTTCATGGGGAATACGGTCATCTGGACGGACTCAATTTTTAGTTTCTCTCCGCCTCTAACTACGAGCACGGGAAATACCATCATATGTTGTTCGTTAATAGGCAAATTTGAGACGCGGCCAGATGAAGAGAGAAGAAGCACATCATGGTCGAACTTGGTTCGTGGTGCTACCGAGGCCTTCTTCTGAAGAGTCGAGATTGCAAAGGCTGGAATGTTGAAACTGTACCTACGCGTACACACGTCGCAACCTTATGATATCTAACTTGGAGAGGAATGATGTATATGTCGATGTGGAAGGGAGTTCTAGCATGGAAGGATCTTGGCCTATGTCGTGGACGCTATTCTATTCATTGCATAGGGCAGCAGGATATTTTTGCAAAGGCTGCTTGGGTATTTTAGCATATAGGTAACTTTTAACGTATTAGGCCGATCTTCAAATAATTGTTTATAACATTCGTCTATTCGTCTAACTACCTATGTATTTTGATATGTGTGCTTTACAGAAAAGTCTCAATTTCTGTGTGTAGTTAGTAGCTACCATTGTAGGAATATCAACGTGTAGGTAGTCAGTCTACTGTGTATTTACACATAAGTAGGAGTAATTCTATGAATGACGACGATACAGGTTTGATAAAGTTCATTTACCCCGCCCCCTCCGAGCTAAATCAAAATGCAAAAACAAGAAATACAGCAAAGCATCACTTTATTCTCAAGGGGAACATAAAAAGAGAAAGAGAAAAAGGAATTAAGCTGTGATACAAAAAATAGAAGAAGGAAACATATATCCAACTGGCAAAAGTTTAATGAGATGAGAGCTGCAGGATTCGAACCTGCGCGGTTTCCCATCGCGGGTTACAAGGTGTTCTTGCGAAGACCTAAACACGACGCCTTAACCACTCGGCCAAACTCCCAATTCTGGTTGAAGAACTGGGCTAAAGTTATAGTATATAACGCATGGTGCTTTTTTTTTCGCCTGTCGAAATTTTCACGGTGTGGCAGACTTACATGTTAGAAACCGGAGTTGATTGGATCCGCTCATGGTTACAAAGATCTGATCTAGGCTGACTTGGGCTTAGTGGGCACTGGGTTTAGTAGGAGATAACCTTGAGCTAAGATAAGATTTCACATCTAATTCAATATCTACCTAGGTACACAGCTTGGGTAAAAGCAAGAATTAGAACGAGATTTATAGCTCCTACCTGCTCTAATAGCATGCTGAACACTGAATATTAGTATTTGGTAACAGTTATTTAGCAATTTATTATTTTCTTGCTGGAAATAGCGGGATTATGCTATTAAAGTATATGGAGCTTTTTTAGACGATAACATTAATTTTCAAGCTTCATTCACATGTGATAACCAACCTTCACCAATCACACTAACTACTGAAAAAGATTCTAACTTTATCGGGGGTCCGAGTCATCACCACTCCCCCCCACCGAGTCTCAGTCAAACGCATACTACATAATGGCTTTTGACGACGAAGACCCCGTTCCGTCGTCGGCCTTAGCGCCCGCAGCCGGGGACCAAGGAGCCGACGAGGCGCCGTCGCTCGAGGATGCGCTCGCGGACGAGACGCAGGACTTCCGGCTGTTTGCGTCGCTGTTCGACAAGAAGCAGGCCGGGGGCAAGACGCTGCGCCGCGGGGAGAAGGACTTCGAGTCGCATGGCACGCGCGCGCAGCAGGGCGCCTTGGACGCGAGCCGCGCCGCGATGCAGGACGTCCTGAGCTACACCCGGTCCCACAAGCCCAAGGACCACACGCGCGCTTGGTATTTTCCGGATAAATGGGCCGGGGTGCCTCCCGCGGAGGAGACGGAGGGTGAGAAGGGCGCGGGATTGTTTGCAAGGGAGCGCGTGGTGGCCGTGGAGAACGAGATTAAGGGCCCACTGGGCCAGAATACGGGGCGGGTGGTTACCGGTCCGGGTCTCGAAGGGTATAAGCAGACGCCCGGATGGTTGAAGACGTGGTTATTACCCGAGGAGGCGTTGTATCTGGTCGAGCGCGGGTCGTTGGATCTCTGGTGGCCGGCGCGGGGGATCGAGGATATCCTGCCCGTGATGAAGCAAGATGGGAAAGACAACGACAACGACGACGAAACTAGCAGAAAGTTTGAGGACTACGAACTTGGGGTACCGCTTAGTTTCCAGGCGGCATATGCGCTTCTTATCGGCAAAGACGGAGAGAGAGGGAAGGTTAGCCTTGAGAAATACCAGGTCTACGCTAATCTCCGGAGAACCGGATATAAAATCATGAGAGCAACCTCGATAACGTTACCGCCAGACGTATCTACCAGATCTTCGTCGTCGCCGTCGCCGTTACAAACTCTGTGGCAATGGCTCTTCTCATTATCATTATCGCAGACTAACCCGCCTTCCTACGGACCCCTCGTCAAGCCGGGTCTCTACCGTTCATACAACCCCATCTTCGCACAACTCTCCTTACTCCCGCGGCACGTCCCCACGCCTAACCTTCACGCGTCCACACCGTCGCCCGAAGAGCCCTTCCGGATCCACTTCCACGTGTGGAAGAGCAGCACTACGTTCTCCAAGACGAAGCCGCCTCCGCCCGACTTCCGGATCGCTGTCGCGGACGCGCGGGAGTCATCCGTGCCGACGCTCGAGCAGCTCACGGCGCTCCTAGAGCGGTGCACGCCGTGGGACCCGCCCGAGATAAAAGACGGACCCGGTGCGGGTGCGGGCGCGATGTACCGGCGTCTCAAGCACGCGTGGCGGAACGCGGTTGTTGCGGTGGTGGACCGCGGGTTGATTAGCTACGTCCGGTTTGGGGAGATGGCGTTTGGGGAGGAGAGGTTGTATGAGAGGGTTGGAGGGGGTAGGGGCGCGAAGGGGAAGAGAGGCGGGAGAGGAGCTGGAAGGGGGAGGGGACGGGGACGGGGACGGGGACGGGGTGGGTGAGGGTATAGCTACCTACATAAGATTATAGAGGATTTGGACTTGTTGAAGCTGCGGTTAGGAACTACGAATGGATGGCCTTGCTGATACCGACGATATTGGCATCATCCCGCTTGTTGAGTTGTCTAACTACCTACCTACGTATTAAGTGGGTAAGGACCTACTTTCTAAGCTTTAGATAGGCACTCAATTGGAGTCTCAATTGAAGCACAATTTACAAGTTAACTCGATACCTTACCTTGGCCCTTTTAGTGTTCAATGAATAGCCATATTAGAAATATGACGATGTGCAATTTTTACCTTTGTCCGGATCTGTTGCGCGCGTTGATAATCAACTCATTACCGAGCAAGACTTAGTTACCTCTATAAACATTACTATATGGGGCCTTTCTATCATTTGAAATACGGATGTAGATCAGATGCCTCAGAATACTTAATATGTCAATGATGAACGTCTTTCGTGGTCTTAGTACGGTCCTGAATAACACCCTTGTCTATCGACTCGATATAATGCCACCAAACCAACAACACTAACTATGTTGTACATGGTTTAGTCGTCAGTAACCTAGTGCGATAGTCACATAACTGGACCTAGCCAAACTACCTACCCGAAACGAACCTTAGACCCGGGTAATAATATTTTTACGGTGGGGAGGAGATGTGCTTGCATTAGAGAAAGAAAGAGAAGGAAAGAAGAAAAAAAAATCAATCTTGATAAAGTATTTTCATCTGGTCGCACTGTAACACAGCTGCAATGGTATCACTAACATGGGATTTTGATTGTGGCCACATGATGCGAAACTTACATTGAAAAAGAAGACCAGATAGCCAAACAGTTACGGGCTTTGTGGGTTCCAATGGCTTTTTAGTTGTAATACGTTGGTGTCGGCAGATATGTACATATCCTGTCTTACCTGTTGGAACACGAGGAGACGAAAAAGTTCCACAATAAGAGAGTCCTTGTGTTACGATGTGGCATCGACGAGATTAAAATTGGAAGAAAAAAATATTATTCTATGCGATGATCTTCTTCTCCTCTATCATTATTTTCGCGGTGATGTTCTTTCATTCGTTGGTTAGATTTTACTCGGCTATAACTTGATATGTATAACTCGCCACTTTTGTCTTTCTACCTATCTTCGTCACTAGGTAATTATTTGGATACTTACTGTATGTAGGCAATGCACATATTATCAAAAAGTGTAATAGGTACACGTGACGTAACAAGTCAGAGAGAAAGTTGTCAGAGTTATATAGGATTATCACATGATTGCGAAAATAAAGTAAAGTTACCTAAGAGAAGGTTAGGTACGTACCTTAGCCTAGTGTAAGGCAGGTAAAGACAGACTTTTTGACCAGGTTGTCGAGTTCACCCGGGGCTTTTGCAGGGGTACTCGTAAAGAAGAAAGTCTTGGCCCCTGCTTCTATTGAATTCCCTTTTCCACACTAATCAACCCCGTACAACTTGCTCTCTCGCACCTTGTGTGTAAAAGAAATGAAGTTGGCGTTTATGATTCAAACCAATAGCAATATTTTTTTTTTCGGAACTTGGGTATTTAAATCATTAACTAACTGATCATATTGTTTGTTCTTATCGCTGAGTTGCTAGTATGAGACTTGAAAGTTCGAGTTTGAGTTTGATGAGCGTAGGTAGTTACCTAGAGAGTATTAAACATGACACTTTTGGAATTACGGAAAGGCTTTTTAGGCAGTTTGGGAGGGGGTATTGAGTTTTATTATTACCTACTCGCGGCACCTTGTGGTCCTCCTTTCGGTCAGACCGAACATACCATCAAGAGTACGGATCGTAAAGTCGTTTGCACTTGACTTATTTCCCTCGAGTCGAATTAATCGGCTTCCTTGTCGCACGGAGGCACGTAATGTTTATCAGCAGAGGATTCTGGGTGATGACATGATGGCGTAAGATTTGTGTATCGTTATGCCCTATCAGGCCCGTCGATTACTGAGAGATATATAATCTAGTTTAGACATGCAGCATCAATACCATTACCATTACATAGCTGTGTGTGTCCACGTTGCATCCTGGCCTCCAATGCGTATTGAGAGTTATCATGCGCCGAAGTTCAAAACTTTCCGTGACGCCCCCACCCGGTGTTTTAACTCGAGACTGGGAAATTGATGATCGGGTAGACGCGCAACCCGGCGATCGAAACTGTTATTTTCTAGCACTATGCCAGTAACTTACTTACATACCTACCTACATACAGGTACTCTAGGCATGTCCAGTTAGGTACACATCATGGCAGCAAGCATGGGGTATGGGGCCGATTGCATACTGCTCAATATCAATTCATGCTATGGAATACATTAGTCCCGGCTGGGGCTAAATGGATACTAACGCTATAATGATTAGAAATGTCTACTATTGATTAAATCTGGTTGGTGCTGACCCATGGTACCTTTTTTGCGCAAATATGTCATGTTGGAAAGATAAGCGCGGCATAACATTCTAACCTAGGTAACTAAACTAACCTAACCTATTCTTGTTTCCAACGACCAGCAACTGTATGCATGGACCATTTGACATATACAAGACAAAACTATCCCTTCGGTCCGTGTCTAGGCAGCGGTCGATTGAAAGATGTCCGAAAAGAAAAGAAGACCATCCATCGGGTATGCAGTGGATGATAATCATTAGTTAGGGAAATCTGGTCTTTAGTAATGACTTAAGTTGCCTATTAATAAGAACCCCTGCCGCCACAGCACGCAATTCGAAATGCCAACGTCACAATATATGTACTACTAGTAGCCAACGTCTCTTCTATCTCTCTTATACTTAATGGCTTTATCCGATCCATCGTATTTTGGAAGGAAGATTTATCATGGCTAAGAATAGCGTCCTTCCTCTTTAACGCTCTATAACTTGCGATTTAGGTAAAGAAACGCGAAGTTCGGACTCCTACGCGTGCTAAGTAGGTAGTTAGTTGTCGCCAAGCCTTGTCTAATACTCTTACCCAATTCTATCCCTTGACATCGACTCGACTTATTCAGCTAAAGAGATAAGCAGCGGGTTTTACATAGGAATTTGGTAGAAGAACGTAGACATCTCAAATGAGAAATCACATGGGAACTTGATGGTATTTATCAGCTTCTTCTCTTGCTTATATCCAATGCGATCGATCTAAACCTGTCGGTGAAGGGGAATTAAGTAGGATTGATATTCTACTCATATAACAAAAAGTGCACGTTACACAATGCGAAGCGACTCTAACTCAGCCAGCCACGCGCTCCTTTGGTATACGACGATAGAAGCCTGCCTTTAGCTGACAACATGTTCAACTGAATAGGCAAAGAGGATAGAGGTCAGGTTACAATATAGATATGTGGTGCATTTGTGCGTAGCATTATATAAATGCCTGGGTCACACAACCTGAGTAATAACGGTCATGTATAGTGAATAGTAATAATAGTGTCAGCTCGTATATTCCTCCTCTAGGGGCTTCTTGGGGAAACGTCGCAAGTCGGTAAAGAGGTAAACAAGTAAAGTACCTATTAGGGTAGCCTCGAGTAAAATAAAAAAAAAAATGTACAGGTACTTTTCTTCTCTTGCCTACCTACATTAGCTGATTAGTATCATGTAAAAAAAAAAAATTGTACGTGGCTCTTGTACGAGCACGACATTCATTGGACTTCCAACTTTCTATCGATAGCGCGCTACTAATTAGCTAAGGTTGGCAAGTGGGCTTTTGTATTAGCACTTCACCAATCAGCTTAATCAAATCTCTGACTTGTTCTACCCCTAGTCGGGCCTTAGTTTAAGAGAGCCTGTATTGCACGATATTAACCCCCCCTGCTCGGGTTTCCCTTGGGTCAGACAACTTTTGATTTACAACGCTTACTTTTGCCGGATACTTTCTCACACGATACTAATCCCCATTCCCACCTTTAACCTTTTTCCACCTTCAACTCTTTTTTTTTTCCAACTAGTTTTGCCCTTGTGCCGGAGAGAGAGAGAGAAAAAAAAAAGAGAAAGAGACGAACGCCATCCACGCAAAAAACTTGTAATCATCTTTTCCCCTCTCTTCTTCTCTTTGGGTTGAATAACTACCTGGGTGCCTAATCTTTCTTTTTTATCACCGTATTGCCAACTCTCATTTCCGCAACTCGCCATATTTCAAAACCTTGTTTCGGTAAGTACTGCCAAACTACTCGCTCTCTTTTTCTCCGCCGCGTATGTCCTTTTCCGTTCATAATAAATCAGCGCGCCAATTGGACCGTATGGTCTCGGCAACTCGACAAGTGGTCGTCAATTAATTTTATTTCCAAATTTGTTGCTACGCGACGGTTAAAAAAAATAAAAAAGTTGTTAGGCTTCAATATAATACATATTCTTCTTTTTTACCCATTCGAGTCCCCCCCCTCGCCTGTACTTGGTCGCACTTGGACCTTATCTAGAAACGAACCGCACTGGTTATTTTCTATTTTCTTACTAACTCTATTGCCTAGGACTTAGTCTCTGCTTACCCTCTGCTCTTTGACATCAAGACTATCTTGTTCGCGTACCTAAGTACCTTTTTTACACCAAGTGGTTTACCTAGTTACAATCTCCATCAACTTGACCGTTGGGCGGAGAATAGCCAACAAAGTAGCCCGTGAGTCTTGTTTCGGCGTCTGTAGGCAAGAACAAGGCTTTCTTAAGTCTTTGCTCTCGTTTTGGAGATAACTCTCTCTTGCGTACCTGGTAAGTCCCGCTTTTTCTTGTTTCCAACACTTCGGACAGCACAGTGGACCTTGATCATGTTATAAGCAATCAAGTACTTTGACATTGTCGAGTGGTTTCCTGCTCAACTAGCAACAAGCAACAAGCAACAAGCAACAAGCAACAAGCAACAGCCGGACGGTGACCGACCGGAAACTGAAGCAACGTACTGTGTCATGCCATTTTTGTAAAAGTGGCTTCCCAACCAAGTCGTTCTTTCTTCTACCGTGCTTTTACAATTACTTAACTACTAATGCATTCTACATTCTAATGACTGGGTACCTTCCAACCGGATTATTTATTGACAATTGCTTCAGATATCTATTCAATTGCCGCTGTCCTCAATTGCACCGTCGCTACTTTTACACCATAGCACTTTTTACTCTTGCACAATTTATCGACCATGGAGGAGGAAAATAAAAAGCCGGTATCTCCTACTCGCGCTGAAGAGAAGGTAAAAGAGAAAGAGACAGTAGAAACTACTGTTGATGAGAAGTAAGTATACACTTACACATCTCTTTTTAATACTGTTTCCCCTTCTTCGTTATATCTTGTGTCTATTTGATATTCTTCTTTTGATTCCTCCCCATTTCCCATCTCCTTGCAATTACATCAACACCTTTACCTGTCCCCTTTATATTCACATCGTCGCATTCTTCTTCACGACTCAAGTCAATTTCTTTAAAGAAACCACATACCAATTTCACGTGTTTAATACCCATATCGACGTCGCGACTTCCTTTTCCTGCAATTTCTCGGTTCCCGCCCAAGTTTTAAACCGCACATTGAAAAACTTCGACGGTAACCTTTTAACTTCTACCTCACTTTCACCCCGCCCCCACCCTCATCTTACAACAATATCAATTCAATAACAAGACGCGCTACTAAAGTCCTTGCGCATTTCATATTAAAAAATATTTACTAACGTTCTCAAAAGACGCGCTGTTCCTGTTCATCCAAAACAACCTACGCCTTTGGAAGAAACCGCTCCTTCCGCCGATGCAACAGAAACTGCAGTTCATGACGCCGAGCTGAGCTCCCCTCCCGAAAGCAGTTCGGTTTCCAGTGTCAACCCTGACATGCTAGGTGACGAAATTGTTGTTGGTACACGCGCTAACGGTAATAAATCTCCTGCGCGTCAAGTCGCTTCTGAGCGAGGTGATATCGAGATGCCTGACGTCGAGGAGGATGATGAACCTATACCACACTACCCAAAGCGCAAACGCGCGTCTCTTTACAACAACCTTGGCGATGAAGAACTAGAGAATAGCCAAGTAAAAGATGCGGATGAGGCAGAAGAGGCTTCGGCTAAAGGAAAACCCCGACCGAAGTTCGACGAAGATAGCAAGCACGTGCCTGTTGGCTATTGGCGCTCTTCTCCAGTTCCTCAAATAGAAGGGAAGCATATGGTGGTTGGATTCATCGATGTACGGGACCGCCTACGAACACGAATCAGACCGAAGGCTCTTAACGGTGAGCTCATCAATCTCAGACTATTCCCTATTCCTTCTGGCCCTGGTGGCAGCTGGATTACGTTTCCGGGTACCGTATTCTTGGACCATCTTATTGGACGGGATCACAATGTGATAAAGGAATACGTCAAAGTTCGAGCTGAGACTCTCCACGACCGCTCTAAGGAAGCCGACCAGGCTGCAATTACAGAAGCCCTACGTCGTCTAGAACTTAACCCCCCACCTGAAACTCCTCAGCCTCCCTCCATCGCATGGGGCCTGGAGATACCTGAACAATCACAGATTACCCGCCCTGAAGCAAAGCGCCGTCGTTATGGTAGTAGTGTTGGTACTATCGCCGAGCGCGCCGATCGTATCGATCAAGCTGAACAGGCTGATAATGCCGAGCCTATCGAGCGTTCCGAACGTCTTCCCCTTCTCTCCCATCATTCAGAACTTCCGCAATCACCCCGAAAGCCGACTCGCATCCTCGTTGGCTGCTGGGCCAAGTCTACTGCGCCAAGGGATGAAGACAAACTCGCAGTTTATGGTATCTTGGGCGCGAATGACATGTTCCGTGTGAAGCTTGTGCGTGAAACGATGGATGGGCGCTACACCGACGATAACTTCCCTAGTGGAGCGGGCGCGTTGTGGATTTCATACGACGAGGTCCTTTTCATAAATCACCTAAAGCAGCTGACCAGACCAGAGGTTAAGGAATATGTCCGCATTCGCCAGGCCCAGATCGATGCTGGGGAGAAGAAAGAGGACCGAGTTGCGAACGAGACTCAAGCGGTTCATGATGCTCAGATTCGAGCAGCGGCAATTGCAGCAGCCAGTCCTATCAGAGCTCCTAATCAGGGACATGGAGGATCTGGTCCTTCTTCTGGTCTCAGTCGTGAGGAACCTCGTGAAATTCACGAGCCTCGACAGCCTCGACGTGAAGTAGCGTCTCGAAGTATCGAGTCAGCCCAGTCACTACGACATTCTCACCCGGAAGTGGAGATCAGACAGGCCAGTCGCAATGCCAGCAACGATCCTATTGAGCGCGTTCAAGGCTATGCTAACCGCGAAGTTGCGAGAATGGAAGCGGTGCAACTGCGTACTGATCGCCACCAGGCCAACCGTAACTCAGTGGCAAATCCTGGAGTCTTGGTGAGCGCCCATGACAACCGACGCGACTTCGACGAGAACATTCTCAAGATGAACCAGGTCTGGGAGGCTCAAGAGAATATGAGAATGGGGCCGGCTAGTCGCCACGGCAATGGAGATGTCATGATGCACCAAGGCATCAAGTATGAACGAAAGCAGAATGGGCCATTCAAAGACCGACTCGTCAGCCAAGGAACCATTATCAACATCGACGGCGAAGACTACGTCGAATATCGCGTTCTCACGAAGCCCTCGTTCTTCTAAATCGGTGCGATCTCTTACGGTCTTTTATTTCATGGTTCGTCAATGCATAGATACGGATCAGAACTACCTAGCTACCTTCGCCAAGTCTGACCTTCTACATGCACATAGCATTCTGTTTACTGGTTTCGGCGTTGTCTTATACGTTTACGATGCATAGTCTTTTTTTTCGCATTGCTTAGATTCAACCCCGATACCAAAATTTCTATTTCCAAGGAGCATTAATGATTGCGAGGTCGAGCATGCCTGGGGGGCGTATGAAACAAACTTTTTTTTTTTTTAACGAGGACTATATAAGTTTTCGGCATTTCATTTTTCACGAGGATGGCGTCAGGGAGGGGAAAAGAAACCTGAGTAGTTGATGATTTTCCGGTTGACGCGCACGAGATGCGCGGCCGCTCCTCGTGTATAGTAATAGGATCCGCGAATGGATGGTTCTCTCTTTAATCGGGGGAACAGAGGAGGAGGGAAAAGGAGAAAGGAGAAAGGAGAGAGGAGAGGAGAGGAGGGTACGAGCCGCTTTGTGGCGCTTGCTCGTGGCTGTGCAATATATGCACCATGAAGCCTGCGATGATGTTTTCAATATGAATCGTTTGCATTACGTGCTTTGCTCTTCGGTCTTGATATGGCTCTTGATGTGCTCTTAGTCGCTGCTTTACTCGTTACTTGCACCTACGTGACCTTAATACAAAACCCGATACTCTCGAGTACCTAGCTACTCAAAGTAGGTAGTTAACCTAATACAGATTTGATTTGGAACGTCCTGCCTTTCGGAATTATTTGGAAGTTCTTCAATTTGGAGGAACACATAATACGGTTGATGAATTATTCACAGTTAGGGTGTCTACCTCATGCTTCTTAAGTGTAAACCATCGTGATTTGGCTCTAATCGTAGCTGACTTCGTAACTGCTCTTATCCGACATGTAAGATCATTTGGGCTTATACCTCGATATTCCACTGCATCCCCCATTCCCCCTTTTATTATAATTCTTAACCTGTATGGTAGTATGGCATAGAGAAGACACATGATCTTTTGGCATATTAACATGAACGCCGGATGCCCATAACCACAAAATCAACGCATTCGCAAACCGTGTCTCTCCCTCCTTTCTATCCCCCTCTAACCGTGCGTACGGGCTCCTTCCGTAGTGCTTTAGGAGGAGCCTCGTAATTCTAGCAATCCGAGCAAGTGGATGGCGAGCGCAGTGCCAAGGAAGCTGCCGAGGAAAGAAACCATGATGCTGCAGGACGAGTGCTTGTTCTGGTTCACCTCAAGGTGCCCTTGCCCTTCCACGATGCTTTGAGGTATGATGTTGATGTGCCCGTGACTGATGTTTCCTTCGACCGTGATTGGACCCGTACCGCACTTATAGGTGTGTCCATGGCCTTGCTTTGCATTCAAGGCGTCCGAGGCGTCTGCTGTGTCGGCTTTGAAGAAGTCGGGTTCAGGCTGCCGGCGCTCGGAGCCGGCGCTGAGCGACCCTCGCGCTAGCTGCTGCTGGCGGTGTGGTGCTTCCGAGGTGATGGGGAACGACATCATGTCTTGATTGAGTTCTCGAGACGAATGGACTGGTAGGGAAGGCATGAGGTCTACTTGCTGAAAGATTTTCGCGATGAATTTTGTGGTTGCTTTGTGGGCAAACTTTTTTTTTTTTTATGAGTGGACTTGACAGGATGTGGAGGAAGAAGTATGAAAACTACTCCGTTGTTACGCGAGGAACTTCTAACTAAGGTAGTTCTGACTCGCATAGGTATACGTGCCTAGGTACCTACTTGACGGAAAATATTCTTTGTTCTACATGAAACATATAGAACCCCTGATAGGGCTTATGAGTGTTCCTGCTATTGGCTTGTTAAGGGGCAAACGTATATCTTAAAATCACCAGACGAACTTCGAGGGTCTATGTGTATTTATGCTTAAGTACCTCCCTATCGTATCCTTTAGATCCAGCAGTTCATGCTAACTTCTGTCACGAAGCATCTGGACCAGCTAGTACAGCTACTATGCCTAGTAACTAATGCCCATCAACGGAGGAACTTGGATTATATTGCTAAGTCATTCGTAGTCTTGTAGTAGTACTCGTGCTGCTCCTCTGGCGCATCAGTTGATGAGTCTCACTGTCCACCCCAAGTGCTTTATATGAAAAGCATGACTAGTCTAATTTCAATAAGTAGAGTAGAATAAGCGCGAGCGCACCCGCAGCTAGAAAACCCCCGGCTAGACACACAGAAATAATCCAGACGATATACAGAGGAGAAGGCGACTCTCCTCCACGGGTAAAGACTATGCTGCCGCCTAGAACCTGTCTCACCTCGATGCCTGATTCGTGGTATATGCGCGTGCTGGATCCATCTTGCTGAATGAAATACTCGCTTTTAGTTCCATAGTAGTGCTTGGATTTGCTCTCGGGTTCCTTCGTAACGGATTCTTGTGCGCCGGTATCAATATTCCGCTCGTTGGCTATTGGGTCGGGACCAAGAGATAGTGAAACCATGTCGCCTTTGCCTGATCTGAGGACAAGCTGCCCGCGCTGCGGTAGACCCGCGCTTTCGTCGTTGACTTTGGCGTTGGCCATATCTTGAGGATTGTACTCGGGTGGATCCATAGCGGGAAGTAGTGGATGCACACGTTGTTCAAAGATTTTGTCGATGATTCGCGTGGTTACCTCGTCAAGAATTCTTTTGGCAAGTGGGATTAAAAGTATTCCTAGCACTGGTATCGCGGAGTCAGCGATGGTTTTTAAATTGGTGGGAAACATGATTTTTTGACGGCCTTCCACAGCAACACATATACATAGACTGAGGGCAAAGAAAAGGATTCATTTGGAACGCACATAATGATTTATTTCGTTCAGTATTATTCGATTCAGTTAGAATGTTCTCACGTTTCAGCTGTATCAGCTAGACCTTTTGCAATCCACCAAACAAAAAACCAGCGCTACCATTCATAAGGCTCCTTTCATCCCATCTAAAACCATACACTACACATGCCATTGGCTAGGCCGGATACTTCCGGCAACTTCGCCATACAACTTGCTCAGAAGACCCTTCCCCCCTCCTATTCAATGCTCGCTTAATTAAACGCGGCCCACGGCGTGCCGAGCACCCTGCCCTTGTCGTCTATCTTTATGCCCTCCCCGCGGAGAAGTTTCCGCTTCTCGTCGAGCGTGATGCCCTCGCCGTCCTTCGGCCACTTCCCCTTGAAACCGCCCAGGGCGCCGCCCGTCGCTACGACCCGGTGGCACGGCACCTCGGGCGCGAACGGGTTGCGCCGCAGCGCGTTCCCTACGGCTCGCGGGGACGAGCCTAGGTGTGCGGCGAGGAGGGCGTACGTTGATACGTGACCCCGGGGGATTTGACATAGGAGAGTCCACTGCGTCGAGAGGTTGTGTTAGCGAGGTTTTGTAACTTTTATATTGTGTCTAGGTATTCATCTTGTAGGTCGCCACGAGTAGTTCCTAACTAGTACATATAACATTGTGCATGGATACAAAGAAGGGGAAATCAACCTAGGATATCCCCAAACTCACCACTTTCTTTTCAAAGGGTGTGCGGCCTGATTCTGTGATGCGCTTTAGTTGGGGTTCCATGTCTTCTGGAACTAGAACAGAGGCTTTGAGCGCGGCGTCATTAAAGATAGGGTTCGCTATCTTCTGTGGCAGAGGAGCGGCGGCGTCTACTACAGTTTCGCTAGTGCGCTTCCGCTTGACGCCCACGGCCATATTTGTGTGTTCTTAGTTGTTGACAATTTGAGACTGTCTTATCTTGGCTTTGGGGGGGGGGGGGGTTGGGGGTTAAATAGGTAATGGGTGGTTATGCAGCAAGTACAATATTCACTTTGGTTGAATGAGTTTGGCAAAAATAAGATTAGGGGAGATTTTTATTTAAGAAGTTGAGAGATTTATATTATCATGAGAAGCAGAAGCAGTTGAAGAATAAGCGCTTAGTGACTCATGACGCGATGTCATGAAAAGGGCGCGTCTGCCCCTCGTTCTGACATCACAAAGACGCGACGCCAAGTCACATGATCTTTTCTTTTTAAGGGGGCTTATGAATTAATTCATTTATCCTTCTAGAGAAAATAAAGAAAAAGGACAACTAAGATCTTGTCTTTTTTTCTTTCATGTATAACTACCTACCTAGGTACCTAGGGTATCTACCACCTACCATCACCCGTATCATACATACAAATACTGTTCTCAGGTTTCAAAGGAGACATGCCATTTTCAATAACAACTGGTTCACTCTTTTTGTTTTCAATGGCCTTGGTTATCTTTTCGGCGAGATACGCATGCGTATCCCTCGAGAAATTAAAACTCGGGTGATTTATCAAAAAATCGAGCGTCTCTGGTATTTTCTCGAGTAGCCAAGGGGTTCTGATCTTCTTTCGCATCATGTTCTTGTAGCGACGAGACTGCCTTCGGGTGATACTGTTACCTTGTAGCAAAGCCTTGGTAACTGGAAGAAATAAATCCGTCCGCAACAGGGCGGTGAAGTTTGCATTGGCAACCTTCACTTTTTCCTCTACTGAAAGATCCTTGATGAGGAATAGAGCATTGGCTACACAGCTCCACCTGAGTGCGATCCCAAAAGCGGAACGCCCTTTATCGTCGATATCATCGAGGCTATAGCCCGTGTCAAGTAATAATTGAAGGGTCTCTTCGTTGTTATCGGTACTAGCTGCGAAATGAAGGGGGGTCAGATTCCTGTCGCCTAGGTAAGTTCTGTGTTTCCCGACTTTGTAACCTCGGCTTTGCAGTATTTTAATGACTGATGGCATTCCGCACATAGCCGCCAACCTGAATGGAGATAAAACCATCCAATAACCCTCAGAGTCCTTTAGATCGCATGTAAGACGAGCTAAAATCTCGGCAATTCTTGTATTCATCTTTAAAATGGCGATAGAGAGGGGAAGGACTCGGAAACTATGTTCCCCAGTGAAGTCTAACAGTCTAGAAATATGGCAGGGATATCTTGCAGTATACATCCAGGCTCTAACGTCGACGGGTCGGCCTGTCTCTACTAACTCCTGAACCATGTCCTCTACATTATATAAGACTGCTTGTTGAAGTGGTGTCATGAGATGTTCGTAGGAAACGTTGGAACAAGCAACTTCGAAGTACCTCGGCCAGTACCGTAAAGCTGCCTTGATAGAATTCCGGGCCACGGTCGTGCGGACTCTATCATCGTCTTGTGTAATAGCCCAATGGAGGGCCGTCCGGTCTAGTCCCGTCTCGCAACTGCTAAGGAGCCAGGCCTGACAAACACCCTCCCGTTCCGATCTGCTGTAATCTTCGAAGTCAGCGTAACTTTTAAAGTTACCTTCCTCAAAACATAGTTGTTTCACCCTAAGCACGTCAGCCCTATAGGGTAATGCGCCGAGAACCCCACGATAGAAGCGACAAGTTTTTGATAAGCGCGCAATCGTACGTGGGTTATGCAGATATTCAATGGCAATATAGGCAATGACATCACCTGAAAGTCTAGGTGTTGAGCCGGGACCTCTTTTCTTCTGTCCAGAACGTCTCTTGTTTTTTCGCTTCACGTTATTTTGTGCCTTTGGTGTGGAGACGATGTCCATGGGCGATTGGGTTGGATCTTGCAGAGATCCTTTGGGGGGCATCGTGATGTGGATCGTGTGATAGGATAAATTGTATTGTGATTGTGATGAGGTGGACAGCGGCCTTCTAGATGATTATTCCCAACAGTCCTGATAGGAGCTGTGTTTGTGGGGAACTGGGAGATAATTTATAGACACGCACCCTAAGATGAACAGCAAGAACATAAATTTAGACCAAATACATGTTCTTTTAAAGTAAAGAACAATGTACAACTCGGTGATAATGAGAAGGAAATAAATAAGAAAAGGAACCACACGCAATAAAGCCTAATAACCGGCACCAAGCAGCTTGGGTTAGGTACCTGTTATTTATTATGAAAGAATCTGTTAGCTTGAAAAGTTGTCACTACAGGACTAGGTTTATAATACTACCTGTCACCCCATTCTTGAAAGATATGTCGCAGTACAGTCCTTATAGGTCGAGATAGCAATGCCAACCACTCGGGTTGACAACCTTCTACTTTTCGGTATTGTAGCGGGTTGATAGCTATCTCCCGAACTATTACAAGACAACTCCAAGTTATGTAGATGGCTCCTGTTAGGGGATATCTGGGACAAAGAATACGTATAGTACGTCTGGCCTAAGGTTCCTACAGCTAGGTACCTAGGCACATACCTAAGTAGGTTAGAGTCCCTCGCGAGAACAATGGAGTTGTTCCCTTGTCCTTTTGTTTCACCTCGTAGCGATCACCATAGTCTGAGCTTCAGTAGAACGGGTAATCTCTGTCGTTTGTACACATTTAACGACGTATAAGATCGAGTCGGAATGCGTTTCAAGCTTGGTAGCATTATGAATATGATTGCTAACAGCCCTAAAGTGAACCTAGGCGAGGGCTGGCTTAACTATGTGAGATGTTCTGAGGCATTTACGTGTTCGATACCTAGAAATTAACTTGCTGAAATAGTATAATGGATTAAGTACGGCGGATGCGTACTGATTTAAGGACTGGGAAAGCCAACCATTTACAGCCTAATATTAGGTAGTCTTCAAAATGGGGGTATAAAAGTGTTGTTTAATATTGGAACCCTTAGGTACGCAGACGTCGTTTCTCCGTGTGGTTCCTGTGTTAACAGTCGTTCCCCCTTTTATTCAATACGACAAGCACCTGGTGTTCAGACTATACTGTACTTTCATAGCCTGCCTAATGAAGAATAGTGATGTCTCAAATACCGCGTCCTACGATATGAAATTCTATTTGCCGTGGCAATAGCTTTATGGCTATGGACAACTATTTTCAAAGCCATTCATTGGTCCGCCTAATATCTCTTTGTCTACGTTGGGCTTCTAAGTTGGAATAGCGTACCAATTGACTGCTTATCCTGAAATTCTGCATGGGGGCCAGGAATGGGTGGTAAGGCTTCCTTGTTGGCTTCTCGCGAACCCTGGGCAACCTATTGGCTTAGCTACGAGTTTGTGCTTATGACAAAACACATACAGGGCAACTATAAAGTATTCTATTTGTAATTTCAGCTGGCGCTACCTACATAACCCGGGGCGGTGTCAACCAACCATAGCCACTCCTGAGGCTATGGCTGATTTTCACCTTAGGACTTGGCTGGGAGCCGAGAGGCTAGTGGCTGAATATTGATACACACCACTGATCTACGGACCGCATCTGGTTTCCAACAAAGTCCATGGCTGCATGGTTCTACTATTGGATCCCCTCACTTTACATGATCGTCGCGCGGGAGATATACCGAACCTTATGTTGACTTCTGGGCGTGCATCGCCAATGGCCATATTCCGATACGGAAATGCAAGTAAATAGCGCGTTTTGGAGTATGCTTACAGATTCTTAGTAGGGATGGTTAAGCTGCAGGAGTTCCTATATAGCGGACACAAAAGGGTCACGAACATGGATATTTGGAACTATTTGCGACTGGGGTAAGCCACAATCTCACGAACATATACCTACACATACCGCATAAAATAAGTCAATGAGGCTCTAAGTGAATGGTAACCTCGGTAGTCGTCTCAAGAAGCGCTTCTATCGGAGCTAGAAATACCGGGTAAGCAAGTTCCGATGCTTGAGCGATGAGGTTTTATGCACGTTATGTGGCAATACTACTAAGAAGTGTATTAACTATATCTAAACCACATCTGAAAGCTGCATCGCTTATAGTAATCGAGATCATAGAGGGCTTATGAATAGCAAATGAGGGGCCAAGTGCGGCGGAAACGGTGATATGGAGGACCAATACCGGCGACCTATGCAAACCAAACAAATGTTATGCAGTGCTACCATTATATACCTTTCGACTTCAACCCAGCCTCCTTCGATTTGTAGTCATATATCCGCGTCAACACGTCAGCAGAAAGTGCACTTTTGACCGCCACCAAGACGAACATGGAGTTCCCCATGATGCAGATTTGCCGATGCGGGTTAATCTTCACCGAAAATATTAGATAGATAAGATGAAGTCGAATTCTCATGAAACTTGCTCTCGTGACCCTACGACCTCTTCTAAAAAAGCATTGAAAAAGGAGTCCTCATTAAAGGGGTTTCTGAACCGAAAAGATGACACAATAGCACCTTAAGATTCCTTCTCTGCCTTGACAACCTCAACGCTAGGAATATTGCAACATGCTAGGAGGCCGCGGGAGGCCGACGGGGTGTAGACCGTCAGGATGCCATACTAAACAGACTCATAAGGCGAACACTTCTAAGGCGATGCCTTGTTTTATAAGAACGACAACGAATCCCTGTCATACGAGGAAGCCATGCGACGCGCCGTGTTGTAGGTCAGAAGTGGAGCGGAGGGATCAAACCTCCTCCAAGTATTGCAAGAAGCGTAAGTAGTCCCCATGTCATGCTCGAGACGAAGGGATGTGTTCGATTTACGATGATTTAAGATACGTGTGAACATTTCTGGGAACCGCTCTTCAATGCAGACCGTTGCCAGAACCATAAACAACCGGAAGATTCGGTCTGCCCCCTGCGTAAGTAAGACGAGCGCTTCCGTAATAGTGGCTTATCTGACCAGTTGATAGACATAGGATGTATAGCAGTAGGTTGCATGAATGGTAGGATACAATACTATGATCGAAGTCGAGCTGGAACATCACAATACAGGCGTTGGAGATACTGCATCGATCGTAAGGTTTTCAGCGTAAGGAATCCAAAAAGAGATCGGTCAATACTCACCTGTTTTATAGACAAATGCTCTGCACCGGACTGCTCTAATGAACGTGCCACGGTGGGGACCGCAAACCAATATCGCCCGTTTTGCGGTGACCGTGAGTCGTAGTCTTTGAACACGCATCTCGGAATATGCTAACCGATTTGAAAGATAACTGCCGTGCGGATAATTGTCCCAACAGGGTGATAGAAGGGACCGACTGCTGCCAGGCGCGTACGTGAAATACACCTAACCTACGATATAAGGCATCTGGATGGATGAGATTCAGCCTCTAAACTGCTAGGTAGATAAGTGCCAGGTTCCGAATTGCATGACTAGAGCAGATTCCCGTTCTCGGCTGTGTTTTATACGTAAGTCTCATAATTCCGGATGAGGGCAAGACCCTTGATTAACTTGACTGGCTAGACAATAGATGTGAATGGGTTTCACCGAGTTGCGACCGCCCCAAAGAAATGGGTAGAAAATACTGCGCAGAGCGTAAGTACACTGCCCTATCGCGGCCTTTTCCCCGTGCTAGTACTAATAGGGGCTAGACCTCCGGTGCCAGACTCCCGGATGCGGGCGTCCGAAGCTAGATGGCTCGATTCATTGCGCACATCATACTTGCCGTGAAAGGGGGTGTAATATTTCATCTGGGGAATTTGACTTCTGCCTTAATCGTGAGTGTACTTGTGCTTTGCTCTGTAAGGGGATAGGAGATTGATCGAAATCGTTACTAGATCGTTGCGAATGGGAAGAGGGATGTGAGCATCCGAGATCAGGAGATCGTTACTGTCTACTCCGTGAGTGTTCCCCCCCACGTCCTTTGGTATCATTGCATGTTATACTCAAGCTAATCCTCGAACCAGATTCTTGTCGTAGCGAGGGTTGTCCCGAGTGCGTCAACGACACGGGGATATTTTGCGATGCTCGTAAGAATGACTTGTCTGTTGAACACGCCTAGATTACCGGCTGGCTAATTTAAACCAGATGCTTGCTCACGGGACGGTTGCAAGGTGGAAGCAAAGCCATGCTTGGAGAATAAATGCTATGAACGTAAGTTGCCCTTTAGGGAATCGATGGCAATTTTCTAACGCCTGCATAGATTGGAAAGAGGATATCGAGATGTGTGTACGGGCAGAGTGGGGTGATGAAAAAAGGGGACTAACGCAGCGGCTGAGCGAGAGGGATCACCAAATCCAAGAACAGGATAGACGTATTAGAGAGCAGTACGATCACATCTGGAGGTTGCAAAGCGGCTACAGGAATTAAATATTCATTTCGCATGTAGGAATATTTTCGGGGAAACCTAGTGGGTATAATAACGGGGAACTATCCCCACGTATGTATAGTTAGGTACGGAACGATACAGTATATCGTATAATCATCGGTCTGATTTGGGAATCTTGCCGAGGCCAAGGACTAGGAAGGTGGACGTAAGAGATAAGCTTCGTTAGAATAGGGCCTGTATTATACTGACCTTGAATATTAGGTGGTATCAAGCTCTCATTGAATACATAGCAGATTAATAGCACAAGCATATCAGTGCTTCCAGTACCATATAATTTATACAGCTTCTATACAGCTCATAATGGTAGGGTAACTCTTCTTATCCTCTGATTAATCACCAGTGTCGACTTCCAGATCTAGTTGGACTCCGTTGCTAATTTCGTAGTCGGCGAGAGTAAGCATATCTTTAAAAGGCCGCTGCCCTTGTCTCTTTAAGAGAATCTCATGGGGCTCTCGACCGATACGCGCCGCGACCATGATTTTGAATTCCTTGATGCGATCCGAAGCAAAGCATGGGATGGCTGCCTTGGTACCTAGTCGGTCATTGACATGAACGATAATCATCTCTTCGCCGCCACCGGAGGGAGCTGCGGGTGCTCGAACAGGTGGCTGAGAAGTGTCTCCTCCGGTAGATTTCGACTTGGATTTCTTATTAGACGAAGATGCCCCGGAGTCACGTTCCCGGTCGCGATCTCGATCTCGGTCTCGGCGACGTGGGGACGGTGAGCGGTTTCGGTAACCTCTGAACGAGCCACCACGTCGGTCATCGTCTCTATCATCCAAATCGTCACGGCGCTTTTCCTTGAATTTGAAACCACCAAAGTTCTTCTTTGGCCGAGGTCGGTCTCGGTCCCGGTTTCTACCCTCATCCCTATCTGTGTCCCTTCGGTCTAAGTCTCTCTCTCCGCGGTTGTCGCGACGTCTTTCCGTATCTCGGCCTAATCGGTCGGAATCATCCCTGTTTCGATCCTTTCGGTTCTCCCAGGGTTCGCGTCTTGTATCCCGACTCCTATCATCATCTCGCGATCGATAATTGTCGCTTCTTCCATAGCTGTCTCTGTCTTGTCTATCCCGACGGCTGTGCGGTGATTGGCTTCGATCGTCGCTTCTGCTCCGTTTGCGAGGAGGCGGCGAATCACCTCGTTGGGCGTGAGGTGATACGGGTTTATCTGCCATTTATATTGGTGGCTGTTTGCGGAATTTATTATAGCCTTTGCTGTGTAGGCAGGGAAGAGGCTGGAAAAAGGGTCCGGGTTAGGAAAATAAACAAGTCGGTGATAGACGTAAACTAGGTAGGTAGGTACCTAGGTAATTAATCTAATTGATAAATGTTGATGTTGATGCAATGTTTGGACGTAGAATTCTTATCAAGTGGCAGCGGTTGATTGCTACCTGGCTTTTTTTGTGGAAACTCCAGGTACTTGGGTACGTATATCTTGGGTTCCACTGGTCGGATTACGTCAGGACAATACCCCTTTTTCTACATGTACCTATGTACCCATCACTACATTCTAATTCACAGTGTAAGCATGGAAGAGTTCTTGATAAAGCTGCTTATAATCTATATTTACTGAAGGTACCTACGCAGTAAATCTATACCAAGATGCCACTCTATTCTGCAAGTCGGTAATAATACCCTTATATCTCTTTGATAGTAGGATATTACTTGTGCCGTCGATTAGCTTCATCGTAAGCAGTTCCATGGACTTTTCGTTTATCGCCGAGGAGTACCGCGAAGGCCAAGAGCGTGTGCAATAGTCTGCGACCTTTATCAACTGTAGATTTTCCAGTTTGGGAAACAGTAGGTTCGGAGGTGCATCATCTAATGCCCAGCATAATCCTCTAAAGGTATAAAAGTCGTGTTGTAAGACGTACCGCCTCTCCGGGTCTTCTTCACTCTCTTCGCTTGCCTTGAAGACGCAGCAATCTAGCTGGCTAATATTGAACTTCAGACACCTCGTGTTGGCGAATGCGCGACCGAGGAAATGCCAAACGCCTTGCCACTTGAGTTTGAATATTGTGCCATCGTAGATATCCAGCGTGATCTCGGTTGGCCTACGTAGACACTCGTCGGATATCCTCGTGACTTTGCTCCACGGCCTCACCCCGGACCTGTCCTCATTAATCATGTAAGCCCCATCATGATGTAGCCAGTGATCATTGTTCCAATTCTGCAATTTGAGATTTGGCGGATACACAACGCCGCGGACATAATAGTCCTCGCCGAAGGGATCTAACCCCTCACCCCGGATGACTATGGTGTCTAACTTTGGGCTGAAAGGCAGGGTGTTTTCCTGGGGCACTCCATAGTACGAGATCGCTAGATTTCTGAACGCTCGACAGATTTGTAAAACATTTAAGTCGGCCCAGACCCGAGGCTTATAGAAAACCAATTGCGTTGAGCGGTTATATCTATACCCGTGATAATAGAGTCGAAGAAGTTCGCCATTCAACTCATAACTCCCTACAGTATATTGGAGGATACGTTCAAAAATCTCGCAGGGCAGGTTGAGGAGATTTGGCGCCTTTATCAATGACTCCTTAAACTTATTTGGTATTGTGGCGGCTATCCTGCTCTCCCCTGAGTGTATGACTTTAGGGAGTGGTCCGCATTTATATCTCGAAATCGCTTCTCTTGTCAAGGCCTAGAGAAACATTAGAACCGCTATTAAGCTGCTGTATTTGCTATGAAGTATTCAAACTAACCTGAGCTTTCAGGATTTGTTCCCAAGAGTCGCGGGTTCGGTCGAAGAGCCTTCGAACTGCAGCTTTGGCGTTGCTTTCCGGTTTGTCTTCGTAATCTTGCAAGCTAGGGCGATTTTCTACCTGATACTGTGATTCTTGATTGCACTCTTTGCTGGCCAATGTGTATGAAATAATACGATCTAGCATCTTGTCCCATGGTTCTTGAACCTGAGTGTCGATGGGGATGTTGACAATACGGCTAGAGTCAACCCGATGCCCCATTTTAATTGAACTTTGGAAATATTAAGTCTCTTTGCACGGTTTCTCTTGAATAAGGCGTAGCCGGATCCCAATTCATACGCGTGAAATGTTGCCCACCAAGTACTCGACGATGGCGAACTCCTTGGATAAAACTGTGGAGAGTTGATAAGCTCACATTAATCACGCTATCCACAGTTGCATAATGACTTTGGCAACTTACTTTATTATCGTGTCCGAGCCGCCAAGAGGAGCAAGAGGAGCAAGAGGAGCGATGATAAAGAATTGGAGAGTCGTAACTGATGAGGAAATGGGGGCAGAATGAATCTCGATAAGGACCTTACTTGCAAGTGAAGTTTGAAGAAGGAAAGGGTACCGAACTAGGATCCCTGGAGTACATGTCGGTGTTATATATAAGACAGTGAATAGTAACATAGGTACCTATGTCAGGTAGATTTCTCGTACAGTGAATGTTTACGTACCCACGTACCTAACATGGTTGGAGCTAGAATAAGAAACCATGACGTGTGGTGTCTGCAACTAAAGATGTTGGGCACCTGTAAATAAAATCCCGTAGCTTGGAATTACTTTGTATAGTACCTACTATTACGGTAGCAATGGGGCACGCGTCACCTGGATTACGGATGTTCCTGTGTGAGGTTGTTCGATACTAGGTGTTGACAGCGGGAAACTGATGGCAACTTCCAACTCATCTATCTGCGCAGCTTCCATGAAGAGGAGGTAGTCATACATCAATTGCTTTAGATTCTTGTCCTAAGAGCGAACATCTTGGCTATTCAAGGTTTGTGACGTTCAGGTTTTAAGGGGTTTTGGCGTTCAGATAGATATTTGATTACTACCGATATGAGAGAGTATGCAATGTCACTGAGAGCGCTTCGTGTGTATGTGGGTGCGTGAACACGGCTGCCTGTTCATAGTAATATATTTTCTTGTTCGTGTAGTGACGGCAACCTTGTATAGGTAGGTAATAAAACGATCTAACAGGATAGCGAGTATAGAAGGGTAAGATTCCGTGTAGCCACGATTCAACACAAATGCCGGGCTATATACATAATGGCAGTTTGAGCTTGAATGTCTAGCAAGCAGTATAATCAGGTAGATTTTGATATCTCGCTTAATAACAACCGGCATGTTGAATACTGTGAGCATTTCTATAACTGAAGCAAGCAGAAGGACGGATATTTAGGTATCTAATATCATGGAATCTACAATGTAACTAAATCAAGACTCCTAACAACATGCAATACACCTAAGCAAAGTTGTTCATTTAGTTTGCCGCGACTCTTGCTTCAATTCAAATACCCGAGAGGATCATATCGGACCTATTCTCCTGTGGAAGCACTCTACCAATTTGTTACCTGGCTTTCCTTGTAGTACTTGCTGTATGTTATGTGGTAGGCCACAATGAATGTAAGAGGAGGAGGTCTAGATATATCGGAGTAAATGGGAAATTATGCTCGATATGCTGCTAGTAGTGTTAAGGTGAAACTAGGCTATGTGAATTGGAAAAGATATCGGATGAACATTGTTATTCAATACATGGAAACCATATTTGCAGTATTATCCCACATGACTATTTAATTGGTTTGGTGACTACTCCTTTTTTGCTGATTACCTAGGTGACTTTTGCATCCTGCAAGAATTACTTCGATGCAAATTCGAATGCGCTAAACGCCCAATTCTTCACCTGAGGAATATTAAAATATATATAACCAACCATTGTATTCCTTTCTTCAATTTATGTATTCGTTCCCCAGATCTAAGTTGGAAAGCGTTAAGATCAGTTAACAATCAAAGCAGCGACCCAAGCCCACTTCTTCAAACGACTTCCAAGTTTACGCGATAATTTGGGCAGCGTATCGCATTAAAGCGACTCCGATTAATCAATCAATGCATCAATTGTGCAATCAATTCCCTCCAAGCAGCATCGCATTTGAAATAATGGCTACGCCAATTCCTACAGTACGTATACCTACCTTCCGGCTCCATTGACATTCTCCTTGTGTCCCCCCTATATACTACCGCAAGCCCATATTCCGTACCCCCAAACTTATTTGGAGGCAATTGCTTAAAAATTATTCCTATAGATGGACCACCGATACTTCAAACCGTCTGAGCAATTAACTGGCGCTGCCGACGGCTCTCGAATGACGGACCGATGCAATGGGAACTACCGAGGAGATTGCAATCTATCCATCAATAGAGGCACAGGCGTTCCTGAAGAAAGAAACACTTCGTTATGGATTACCGGACTACCTGGATTGACTACTGTCCCTAAGCTCCTTGCTGCAATTACGAAGACGGGTAGAGTTCGTTCGACGGTAATCAACGGCCCCAACGAATCTACCGGGACCGCCGCAGCGTCTATTAGCTTCTTCAGACGAAAAGATGCCGAGGTTCTTTACAATGCAATACAGCAAGGAAGAATGGTCTTCGGAGACATGATTCCGAGAGTGCAGTGGAACAGGAATAGGATAGGGGAAGAAGACTCTCCTAGCTATGCTGCTAGCCGCGTGCTTCTGATTGCTGGGGATCCGCTGGTCGTCAACCAGGATTATCTGGACGGGTTCTTCAAAAGCAAGTTTGTGTATGACATCGACGATATAATCGACCATGGTACGGTTCCCGGTGTTGACGGACCTATCAGTCGGCTCGAATACCGGTTTGGATCGTGGCGTTCACAGGCTTCCTTTGCTCGTCTGGCGCTCAACCTCGAGCTTAGGGGGTTCGTACTAGCAGAGTACGGTGAAGACCCCTGCGCAGTTTGACAATGTATTGGTTTCATAATTCTATCTTTCTTCACTCTAGTAAAATTGGTTCTCAAATATGATATACTCACATGTATTTTACGCCCTACATTTGCTGCTTTAATTTCCTCCACGCCTTGACGCTTTCTTAAGCTATAGTATAATTAAATTATAGCCCTGATTCTACATATGTCACAGTACGGTCCTTATAGGTCGAGATAGCAACGTCAATCCCTCGAGTTGACAACGTTCTACCTTTTGGTAGTGTAGCGGTTTGATAGCTATCTCCCGAACCATTACAACATATTTCTATAGCGGTTTGTTGCATCAGGCTTTCGTGTTCCGGGAAAGGGGCACTCGAACCTATTACATATGATTAGATTAGCACAGAGTAGCTCACTACTTTTCCGACTGGGTTTAAGATGGAGAGGTGCCACTGGATTATGATAGTATCTCCAACTGAGTCTCTTTTAAGATTTATCAGCAGAATAAGTAGCTTTGGGACACCTCGTAGTTTAGTGTACTCGAGATATTAAATTTCCTCAGCATTTACATAATTAGTATCTTTCTAGACTGAACCATATTCAATTGAGGATAGGTAGGTAGTTGAAGAGATATAAGATCTTTTGGTATAATGGTATTAAAGATGGCTAGCTTTCTGTGCGGAAATCTACGAGGCGAATTGACCGCGCAATGTTAAAAGGATTCCCGCTACTTCATCCCCGCAACTAGCATCTGGAGCGGGAGACTTTGATGGCTGATTAGAGATAGAGAATTTTTCTACCTTGGACTGTTTGACCTCAGATTGTGGTTACATGATTGGAGAAAGCTACATAGGAACAACTATATACTCTAACTAGTAGGCATGTTGCACTTAACAATTTCATATAATTTAATTGACAATCATTAATGATCAGATAGATTGACCTTTCTTCGTTTGAGATGCTGGGGTTACTTGTATGGTACCTAGGTAGGTAATCAACGGAATTATGCAGTGTCCCAATAAATATATCGTTCTTGGTGAGAAACTACACTGCTTAACTAAAATATTTTGTATTGTTATAACATTGAACCAATCGCGTTGAATGGCTCTGTGTGGTGGGTTGCGTAAGCCCTGGGCTATCAGAGTAGGTCCCTAAGGTACCTATGTAATTCTGGGTTGGTGAGACCCACATTTAGATTGTTAGAAAAACAACACTAATATACCACTCAGATACAAATAACATAAAAAGATCATGCAAGACGCGTCCTATCGAATGATATAAATTATTAGTATTCTTACGCGATACCGAAAAAGTTCAATTGATTTTACAAACAAACAAACCAACAAAAAAAAAAAAAAGGCAGCAGACGTCCGTTAATATATGGCTAGCCAATCAGAAGCTATATCTATTTGTGGCTGCTTCGTACAAGTGAGCGCTTGTGCGAACGAGCCGAGTATATGTAGCTAGTAGCCTACATTTCAATTGTCTTTATACTCTATGGCAGACCAGTCAGAGATCATTAAGAATAATCCTATCGGTAGCGGCCTTGATACTTTCCTTACGTTGTTTAGTTCTCTCTGCAAGAGCAAAGACACCTGCTACTCGGAAGAAGCCCTTGACTATCTTGGTAATAAAGGTGGGATGGAGGGGGGTTAGCTTCCTCGACGAACTTCTGCTAACTAATTCATAGATGTGCAAGAACTTGTATTTCCGCTTTTGGTAACGCTCCAAAATCTCCCTGTCGCCCGACTTTTGCCCTCTCGGACGCGTGGTACACTTCGAGGCGACCTACTGCGGTTAGGGATCTCGCTCGACTCCGGCGACTTCGACTTCGGCCGTGTCAAGCCTCTTCTGCGAGTAGTTATTTCTAAGAAACCTGACGAGGAAATCTGGACACAAGTTTATCATGCTGTTACTGAATCCACGTCGCCCCGACCCATTGTCTCCCACCTTGAGGAGGGGCCGTTGTCCTGTGATGTGGACAGTCTCGTAAACTCTTCGGAACGCCGCATTGATACAGACGACGTGCTTAGAGAGGACTTTTGCCCCATGTACGTCGACGTTCCAGGGTTCTACGAGGCTTTCTTCGGTGGGATTCCGGGCCTAGAAAGCGCATCTATAGCCATCTTCGAGAAGTGCCGCGAGGGTTCAAACCCATTGTTCCGTGAAGGGTGGACAGGATGGCCGAAGGATATTAATGAGGCTTCTATCTTGAGCTGGCTCGAGACAATAATTAAACAACTTATGCAGTGGGCTCAAAATGACAGGCAAACGCCGGAACGAGGATTGTGGACAAAGCCGAATAAGCCGCTCGACGGGTCGACTGCGAGGCGCAAAATTGATATTGCTATTTTAAGCCACCCCGCAGCCTTAACGGATTGGTCTCAAATTCTCATCCCCGGTGAGTTAAAGAGCAGTGCAAAAGAAGACCGGCATACTGGTGCGTGGTTCGATATTGGAAAACACGTTAGGGAGGTATTTTTCACCCAAGACACCCGGCGCTTCGTCTTAGCTTTCACTCTCTGCGAATCTCTTATGCGCGTCTGGGAGTTTGATCGCCTTGGCGGAATTGCTTCGGCGCAATTCGATATTAATAAAGACGGGCTCCAGTTTGTGTCGACGATTCTCGGCTTTTTATGGATGGACGAGAAGAGCCTAGGATTCGACCCAACTTTTGTCCCGCTCAACGGCGGGCGATACATCGATATAATTCGGAATGGAACACCAGAACGTATCGTGATCAACGAGGTTATGACACGAATGCCTTGTATCGCAGGCCGGGCAAGTACATGTTGGAAGGCTCACCCAGAAGAAGACCCATCCACGACGCTCGTAATCAAGGATTCGTGGCAATACCCCGAACGCGACGTGGAGGGCGAGCTATTACGCGAAGTAACTGAGAAAGGCGTTTGTAACGTCGCCCGATACTATCATCACGAGACCGTCTACGTCAATGATAATGCCGATGATGTCCAACATGGCATTCGAAATGGATTGGATATTACCAAAGCCTCTAACTACTCGGCCCAGAGTTTAAATACGCCTCGCATTTCCCAGAAGAGGTCATCCAGTCAAACTGGCGCGCACCTGCCATTAAGCAAGCGACCCCGTTCAGAATCTCCGCTTAAAGTAGACCTACTCCATCCCAGTCCATTGCCGAATCGCATCCGTCGACGTGTTATTGTCCGTGACTATGGACGGAATATTTATGAAGCCAGCTCGCGTGTAGCACTGCTTGCGGCGCTGGAAGGATGCATTGAAGGGCACAAGTCGCTACACGAAGCCGGGATTCTCCACCGCGACGTTTCCATCAACAACCTTCTAATCAATGAGAGTAACAATAACCCTTCCTGGCCGGGGTTCTTGATCGATTTGGATCTCGCCATTAAAGAACAGCGAGAGAGTGCTTCGGGCGCGAAAGGCATGACTGGCACGAGGGCTTTTATGGCAATTGGAGTACTTAGAGGCCGTCAGCATTCTTTCGAGCACGATCTCGAGTCTTTCTTCTGGGTGCTATTCTGGATATGCATACATTATAATGGACCAAAGGAGGAAAGAGTCGTTTCCGAATTCGATAAGTGGAATGTTATCGGCACAAGTGAATTAGCAACATTAAAACGAGGTACCATTGCGGACGAGACGGACTTTATCGAAATAATCACCCAAAGCTTTACGCCCTACTACAAGCCTTTGATACCTTGGGTCAATAAATTGAGAAGGGTTGTGTTTGATAAGCAAGGGGCAGATTCGGCGCTGTATTCTCGTATGCAGGAGGTCCTTCGCGAAGCTCAAAAAGACGAGAGAGTGTCGAGTAACGCAGCCAGTGGTTAATACTCATACATAAGTATATTTCTCTATTTACTTCTCGCTCTATAGCAACGTAAATTAATAGTAATAGCATAATTACCTAAGGTAATGTATTCTATCTCATCATTATCTAATGAGCAGCCAATGCCCGTTAATTATCCTGTCTACCCACGCAGCTATATCCGAATTAAGTTAGGTGAAATACGATATATTTTTTTATTTCTTGTCAAGGCATTAAGAAGTGTGTAGATAAACTCGTACGTAGCCCTGAGAATTTAGGGGGTCCCTACAATGATATTGAGAGGGTCCTACGAACTTGATCAGGATAAGTCAACAGCATCCCTTTATGATTAGCCCTCCTCGACAGCCGAGCTGACTCTGCAAGATTTCGGTCGTCGCACAACATAACCATTACAGGCTTCATGTCCTGCCCTCGCCAGTTGACCCGCGCGGCCGCCTGCTTCTCCGCGTCCGTCGTTCTAGCCGGCTCTATCATGACGTAGTAGTTAGGTCGCTGGAGGTTTTCAGCCCATAATGGGACGGCAGGGGGTAATTAGGGGCTCTAGTACTTGTATCTGGCTACAAATAGCCGCATCACTCCCTTGTTAAGACTAAAAGTTAAACACCGGGATGGCTTTAGAAGGTCCATTTGCCTGGAGCGTCGTGTTATGTACTGGTACAAAGTACTGCTTATACGTAGCCCTTGCGTTTAGCATTACAGCCTCCTTTTTAGCGTGCCTGGTAACAGTGCCTACTTAAGTTGGACATTTTTTCGAATTTCATTCCGTCTTGAGGCAACGCAAGACGCAACAGCTCATGTAACGGTAGCGCTTTTTGTAACTAACAACACCCCTAAGTTAATTGTGCCAAATCTTTGTCGCCAGAATCCGGATAGAAGGGCTCTTCTGCTTGGAGCTAGGGTTATGGAGACTACCATAAGGGTGTGCTAATAACTAATGAGCTACCTAGCCCCCTTTCCAAGTAAGCTATTACCGCACCCCTATCAAGTTTTTTATAATACACCTTAGGCATGCTGCCTACGTATGGTACCATGCATGTACCGGGCCTGGCTGGTCTTTTCATAGCTTAGTTGCCTAACATTGCATAAGCTACCTAGGTACCTATATATCCTAGAATGAACTCTCAGCTTCTATGAAATACAGGAGGGAGCTAACAGGGTGCCGATCTGTATGTTTCATCCGTATTTCCAGCTAGTTTGAGAAGACCTATTAACAGTAACTTTGTTGGCTAACCGCTTGTAAAGCAATCGCCCTTACAAAATATTCTCACAAACACCCTAACTTTAATTTAGGATTGATATGGTGATAAATTAATTTCTATACGTACTGTGTAACATCTCGCACTAACATGAGCTTAGACTACCGTTTAAATTTAAAATCTGAACTGTACCTATGAGGCAATTTCGATTAGACTAATAAGAGAAAAAAGCTATGAAATTTGAGAATATTAGTGGAATTCCGACGAAATCAACGAATGCATGTGTATTGTTATACTCTACAAAAAAGTCTTTGGTTTTTAGTCCACCATGTGGCAGTCGATCCGAGACCGCATATCGATAGGACTCGGGACTTTTATATACGGTGATGACTTATTCTACCATACTCACCTCCAACCCCCAGAGGGACAGTCATAACAAGGCAACGGCGCTGTCTACCGGTGTCACGGGTACGGCCCGGTGGAACCCCGGTGGGTCACCGGTAGGCATATATATAGAGTACCTAGTTAGATGAGGGACCTTCTATCATTCTCTCTTCCTTCTTGGTACAACAATAATATAATCTATCGAACCCTAACAATCGGCCAATTCCACTTCAACTTAGATTACATACAGCAAAGCAAGGCTCCTGGGCGGCACGTCCCCCGAACCATGATCTTAGGATTGTTTTAGCTTTAATCATCCTACAATCCTGTTCCGAGGTGAAGCCTATCCAGTCTATTCAGGTAATAATACGGAACTCCTGGTCATGATCATTAGCAAAAACCAACTGTTTGTAGACCTGTAACGCGGTTCCATAATCCCTATTCTAGTGCTAGGAGGCTATGAGCTAATATACTCTACCACCCTGGGCATAGGGGTTAAAAGCACTTAGATCGCCTTACATGCAGTTGGTTTCTGCTAATACTTTAAGCGTCTTAAATGTTGATTAAGGAACGGATTGCGTTATTCACCGGATGGTACAAGCTAAAATGCGGTGCGAGGATCCTCCGTATATGCATAATGGTAACGCCCTTAAATGCTACAGACCCCGATACCAGGCCACGTGCGTGCTACGTGACCATAAAGTGAATAGTGAATTGAGAATGTCGAAACCGCTATTTACTATTCAATGAATATTGAATAATGATTTGGGAATTTACAACTCACTATTAAGTATATTAAGGAGGGACAAAAAAAAAGCATAACAGGAGACAGATTCCCTCAAGTATCTAATCATTCAATTTCGACAGCTATTAATCTAAGTCTGATATCTAACCATACTTAAAGAACGACTCCAAGCCTTCCTAATTAATACTTTCGACTTACTTAGATACTTGACTCATATTTTTATTATTTACCTAGAATCAAGAAACCCCCAGCCCTATATTCCAACGTACCTAGGTACCTACTTAAGTATAGAATCGTCACTGTAATCGATAAATATAAGCGAACTATAGCAAATGCTCAAAAGCTATAACAACTAAGTTAGCTCGGTAGCATTTTTAAATGATTCGAAGCTAATAGCATCGGAATCATACAACAACACGGTACGGCTTTGATCGGATAGATACGAGCGAACTGCAGCAGACGCTTGAAAGTTGTAGCAGTTTGGTCCATTTAGTCGCATTCTTAACTAAGTCAAAGCTCATAACATCAAAATCAAGCAACAATACAGTGCGGCTCTAATCAGTAAAAACAAGCGATCATCTGCTAGTCCATGTTCTTGGCACCATTTCCTATAACTTTTTTTAGCCCTAACAGCTAAACTCTATATTAATACCAATACTTATCTCCCTTATGTGACGAATCTATATTTACCTAGGTACGTTGGAGTATAGTGCCGATGGTTCTCGATGTTAAGGTACTGTAACAGTAATAATATGTTGAAGTGTTCGTCGGAGCATTTGGAGTCCTTCCTTTAAGTATAGGTTAGATATTAGACTTTTGGATATCTTTGGGGAATCTATATTCTGTTATGTGATGTGACTCCTTGGCTTCTTGACCCTTGGTCCGTGCTCTAAGATCCTTGTCATGGTGGTTGCGTCGTAACAATAACCCCTTAGAAGTTTCGCTAGGTGCTTGAGTTAAACTAATCCATTAATTATCACACGGCTGATTAATTAATGCCCGAGTTTGCTGTAGAAAGTTATCTTATCACTTTCCAATGAAAGCTTATTGCCCTTGATGGTCTCGTATTAGTTCAGGTACAGCTTTCCCCAAAGCGGAAGGATTGCTAACATCCTTGTTGGTGGTACTGTGCGGGCGCATCGCTAACGAAAAAGGGAAGGTCGTTAGGATGATCAAAGCACGCGATGGTGCCGGCTTGTTGGAAGATAAGCTGTGCTCCGTAGGTGAACCATGTAAGCCATGTAGCTAACCGGGTACGAAGTAAAATATAAAAAGTGACTGACTCCCGCGGTTCTACGAGAGGAAAAGATCCTTCAGCTCACCTCCGCAGGTGCCTGGAACCACATTCGCGTCGCCAAGATGAAATCCTCCGTGGGTGTAGTCCAGTTATTGCTGGCAGCTGGGGTCTCCGGCTTTTTGAAAAACAAAGCCGGTATGGAGCTTGGTCCAATTGACGAATTCACCATCCTAGCAGCTGGCAATGGTACCGCTGGTTGGGGTACTTTTCCCCAGCTCCTCGATCATTCCAATCCTGATCTTGGTACTTTCGAGCAGAGGTATTGGTACGGAGCGAAGTACTGGAAAGGACCTGGATCGCCAATTATTTTTGTCAACCCTGGCGAACAGGCAGCTGATGGCTTCAACGTGTCTTATACTACAAGCCAGCGTCTTACAGGGCTTCTAGCTGAGAAGCTCGGCGGTGCAGTTGTCATTCTCGAACATAGATACTGGGGCGATTCATCTCCTTTCGAGGATCTGACCAGCGAGAACCTCCAATACCTTACTCTCGAGAACTCTATTAAGGATAACACTTATTTCGCCAATAACTTTGATACACCTTTCGACAAGACCGGAAAAAGCAACGCAAAGGATGCTCCTTGGATCTTTACTGGTGGCAGTTATCCTGGCGCATTAGCCGGCTGGGTTGCTGCTAAAGATCCTGGTACGTTTTGGGCGTATTATGGTACTAGCGGTGTGGTCGAAGCTATTGGAGATTTCTGGCAATATTTCGTCCCCGTTCAAGAAGCAACACCTCAGAACTGCAGCTCTGACTTGACTACTGTCATCGATTACGTCGACCTTGTTCTCCTGACCGGCAGCCCCAGGGAGAAGGCCAAGCTCAAGGATAAATTTAAGCTGGGAAACCTGAAGGACGCTGACTTCGCTGCTGCTCTTGAGAATGGCCCATGGACGTGGCAATCGGGTCAGTTTTATTCGGCTTCTACTTTGGGATATACCCCTTACTACCGATTCTGCGACTACATTGAGAACGTTTGGCCGAACTCTACCAACCCTGTGCCCGGTTCTAAGGGCGTTGGCTTGACCAAAGCCTTGAATGGTTACGCAAAGTGGTTTACGGAAGTCGAACTACCAGGAACCTGCGAGGGTTACGGGTACTTCAAAGGCGAAAACAATACCGAGTGCTTCCAGTCGCTGAATGCCTCCAACCCTATTTACCACGACCTTTCACCACGGAACGCTGGCAACCGCCAATGGAACTGGATGTTGTGTAATGAACCTTTCGAATATTGGCAAGATGGTGCCCCTATTGGCCGTCCCAGCATCGTCTCACGTCTCGTTAACAAGGCTTACTGGCGCTCACAATGCCCACTCTGGTTCCCTGAACTAGAGTACGGCATCGCTAAGGGCAAGTCTGCTAAGGATGTGAACAAGTATACTGGTGGCTGGTTCGAGACCAACGTTACGCGATTAATGATGACCAATGGTCAGTGGGATCCGTGGCGCGATTCAACTCTCAGTTCCAAGTTCCGCCCTGGCGGTCCTAAAGAGAGCACCCCCGAATTTCCCATTCGAGTTGTGGAACAGGGTACACATTGCTCTGATTTGTATGGTCAGAACTGGGCCGTCAACCCCGGTGTTAAAGCTATTGCCGATGAGCAGGTTGCCAACATGGCAGAGTGGGTGCAGGAATTCTATGACCAGAAGTAGGTCAAAGCATACGTACCTATTATAGCCGTAATCAGTAATGACTTTAATATACGGCGTTACCCAACTGTAAACTATTATGCGGAGGCTTACATCAAAGAACCCTATATTTGTGCCTACAATGTATTCATTAACGTGACGTGATTTTTTTTCTAAAACGGCTTTATTCCGTCTACGCGTCCGCCATTCCATTCGCCCGTTCTTTAATTATTCTTTTCTGCATGTTCTTTGCTTCAACACTGGCCTTCCGCGGGTTCTTCGCCTCGAAAATCGCGTCCAATTCTTCGAGTGTCATTCCTTTAGTCTCAACGAAAAAGAAGTACATAAACGCCATTTCAAAGGTGTCCCAGAATACGAAGAACACGTAAAACCAATAGCCAATCGAGCTGAGCGCGATAGGACCAACGAATGTGTTCAAGAAGCCGGCCGCCCCGGCGGTTAGTTTAAATGTCCCCATTGCCTTGGCCCGCATCTTGTTTGACACTACCTCTGCTGGATAAATCGGCTGCATTGGAGTGTAACCTATACACATGTGAGAAAGTTGTTGTGGTTAAGAGGAAGAATTAGACTTACCAGTCGCAAAGATAGCCCCAAAGAAGAATATGAACACGATTGACATTGTAGCGGCAGCGCTGTTCCCGTATTCGACCTTTCCGGCAGCGCCAGCAGCTACAAGAGCTAGACAAATGATCATACCCAGAGTGCTGCTTAGAAGCATTTTCCGGCGTCCTACGATATCATGAAGACGAGCGCCAGTGACTGAGAATACCCATCCGATGACGGAATATATAATGTTGAGGATCTATCATAAGGAGTCAATATCTAGAAAGATAGCGATATATCAATCTAAGCACCCGTCACTTACCAATTTCGTATTAGTATCAGTGATACCAATACCATCGAGCATAATGGGGAGATAATAACTGACGATACTGGAGTCATGGGTTAGTGTTAGGCTTTCAGCCTTAAATCTCCGATGACGTACTTGTTTCCACTGAATTGTCCAAACCAAGAGAATGCCACGTTCAGCATGAGTCTATACCTACTCGAACGTGTTTCAACGAGGACTTTAAGGTCAATAAGATCCTTCCAAGTTGCCTTGGGCGCTCCTTGGACTGTGCCCAACATCTCTTTCATTTGAAGAGCCACGAGAGGATGGTCGGGATCACCGTTAGTATGATATCTAGTCATGATATCTCTGGCCTTCTCATGCTGATCATTCGCAATGAGGTACCTAGGTGATTCGGGGAAGAACTTGATGAACAGGCAAACTATTCCAGGACACACCATTTGCAGCCACAAAGGGATACGCCAGTCAAGGTTGCCGTGGTCTGAAAGGTGAAGATGGCATGCGTAGACAGAAGATGTAGCTAGGATAGAACCGACATTATAGAAGGTATTATAAGCCCCGGCGATAGTCCCACGATATGCCGCGGGGGAGATTTCAACGAGATAGAGTGGAGCCGCAGTGTGCGCGCAGGTTGCGAAGAACGACAGAAGAAAGCGTCCTCCAATGAACATTGGTAAGTTAGTAGATAGAGCTGTAATGATGGTACCAATGCAGACACCGAGGCAGCCAAAGAAGACATGCCATGTTCTCCCGTACCAGTCCGTCATCCAGATAAAAAGAGCGCCGCACATTTGACCGACCTAGGATAGTTAGCCACTGCCATAGCCGTTACTGTCACAAACGTACTTGGAAAATTGCAAATACGATTCCAGTTGAAGCGTTTCCTTTTGCCGGAAGCGCGAAGTATCTGGTATAATTCGGAAGAGCCTGCTCGTAGTGTCAATGAAGTTCACCATAAGCCTTATACCGTTCTCTTAGCAAAGTATACAGTTAAAGAAGTGGTTTCCTCTCACATTAATTGAGCTCATCAACGAACTATCAAAACCTAGGACAATTAACACTAGGGTCCCACACCGAGAAGATACCTCAGTCATACTAACCATTCATGGTAGAGCAGAGGAAAACCATTCCGGCCAGAAGATAAAGTTTGATATAGCCAGGACCTCGTGGGTTCGGCTTTCTTGTCGCCATGATGGCGGCATACGTTTCCGGGCTTGGCTCGATCCCATCGACATCGTCCAGATTAATTTGTTGTCCATTTTTACCTATTGTATCGTGGCTGAAGCGAATCTCCGACGCTTTGCCGGCCTGCATATCTCTAACATGATCGGCCATGGCTAAGGACGCGATAGATGAACCTGAAGGTTACTTTTCGAACTGGAGACAAGGGTAATTGGGAATTCAAGCTTTAAAACAAAGCAGCGCGAAGCCATTGTCTTATACAGTTACTTCACGAGATGCAAAAACCCCCGGAGAAAAGTCACTAACCCCGGTTTTTTACTCCCCCGGTAAGCCCCCGGGTACACGGGGACCCCGTGGGGCCTGTAAAGTTCGCATGCAATTTCCCCGGAAGGTGGAGAGCCAAGTGGTACTATTTTGATCTAGGGTCGTGTTGCGACTCCAAATTAGGTGTGATTAGCCCTCGGGGATTTGATTTCCCAGGCATATAGACTCTGCAAGCAACGTAAGGTAGGGTGTTAATGGCATAGAGACTAGGATGCGGCATTATATAACCCCTTTGCCTTGAAGTAGAAAGTGGTCGAACAAACCACAGACCAACGACCAAAGAGCAAGGTTCCCATCGTGGCCGGAGTCAAGTCGCCGTCTGCATACATAGTAGTCTATTACGGTGCCTGAATAATTGAGCACTTGTCACTTAAACCCCTGAACGTTAGTATTCCTAGAAGCGGATAGCGCTTGGCGAAGGAATTCGATATACGACATAGCCAGGCCTGCGATTGAAAACCGGAGGCGAATTGATCTTTCGTTAGTACTGCAGAAGTAGTTGTATTGGTTTTCAAATATTTATACATCGGGGGTTGTTGACTGAATCTCTCTCTTGGTTTCTCAAAGCTAAGTTATTATGGGTCAAATATGGAAGTTGGCAGAAGGTATATGATTATTACCTAAAGAATTATTCAAGAGAGAACTACTAATTTTTTGTAGTGAGTAACCATAAATCTGAAGAGAGTTGCTGGATGGTCTTGCATGGGAAGGTATATGATGTAAGTTATTCAAGTCCAGGGCGCGATTTTTCGTGGGCACTAAGCTAACTTAACATGATTAGATTACTTCATTCGTTCCAAAACATCCTGGAGGGAAAAGTATTCTGCTGAAGAATGCAGGGCAAGATGCGTCGGCGGCCTTCGATTCGATCCATCCAGTTGAGATCTTGGAGGAGTATCTGAGGCCAGACCAAGTAATAGGAACCATTGAACTAGGCGTGACAACTGATGATACCAAGGCGCAAAAATCCGAGCATGATTCGCAACTGGGGTTGAAGGACTCTCCATTATCTACGCTACCTCCCCTTGCGTCAATGCTAAGTGTAGCAGAGATTGAATTGTACGCGATGAAATGTTTATCGCCGAAAGCAATATCATATTATGTCTCTGCCTCTGACGACCAAATCACGAAAGAAGAAAACGGTAAAATATACCGTTCCATCCTTCTGCGACCCCGAGTCTTTGTAGACTGCACGGAGTGCTCCCTGGAGACATCAATATTGGGAAATAAAGTCGGCCTGCCAATCTATGTCTCCCCAGCTGCCGTAGCTCGTCTAGCCCACCCCAGCGGCGAAGCCGGAATCGCCCGAGCATGCTCGAAATTCAACGCGCTTCAGATCATCAGCAAGAATGCGTCGATGTCACCACCGGCGATAGTAAGCGCTGGGCCTAATGCAGTTTTCGCGTGGCAATTATATGTGCTCAAGGACATCGCAGCGACCGAGAGGACTCTCGCCCAGATTCGCAAAATCCCGCAGATTAAGTTCATCGTCTTGACGCTGGATGCACCGTTCCCTGGAAAACGCGAGGCGGATGAACGCTTCAAAATGGCGGAGGTGGCGGGCGGGGCGCCACCGCAGGCTTGGGGGACGGAGTCGGGTTTAACATGGCAAAAGACACTGGAGTGGCTCGGCAGACATACAAGTTTGCCGATCGTCCTCAAAGGAGTTCAGACGCACGAAGATGCGTATGCCGCAACGCTCTTCCCTGCTGTTAAAGCTATTATCATTTCGAACCATGGCGGTAGGGCGCTCGATACCGCGCCTCCACCGGTTCAAGTTCTTTTAGAAATTCGGAAGTTCTGTCCGCAGGTTTTCGGCCTCATTGATGTGCTTGTTGACGGGGGCATTAAGCGAGGTACAGATGTTGTGAAGGCCCTAGCGTTAGGAGCTAAAGGCGTCGGAATCGGCCGAGCAGCTCTCTATGGGCTCTCGGTTGGGGGAGAAGAGGGTGTCGAAAGAGTGCTCAAGAGTAAGTAGCTAAGGGTTATGCGGTTGGTACTTACGGCTAACGGATGGTGTAGTCCTCGCGGATGAAACCCAAACGGCGATGAGATTACTTGGGGTGAAGAATGTATCAGAGCTTAACCCGCGGCACGTATGTTATATAAGACTTCTCTTTTCTGGGTTTCTGAGCTAATTATATCATAGATCAATACAAGTGCTTTAACGTCAAGACTATTCGATGGGCCTTCAGGTCTTGAGGATGTTGAGAGGTTACTCCGGTCGAAGATATGAAAACAGCTGCTAGGATTAATGAAAATGGTTGACGATTATGCCATCATATAGGAGACAAGCCTAATGAAACCATTAAAAACTCTTAAATTGCATTTCGATAGCCATGATTATGATACAGTAGTGTCGCTAAGTTAATTCCATATTTTAATGCAGTGCTCGCCTTAAACTTTGCTTTATTGGGCCGTGAGGAAAGCTCCTTGGAGATCATCGTCCATCAGAAAAGAACCCCAGTCTAACTCGGCGGTAAGTTGTTCATCATACCAACCGAAGAAATTCGAGTCTCCATCTTGAGATGGAGTTCGGCCAGCAACTTCAGCCTCACCGGTAATTGCTTCATATATCGCTGTGACTATATCTGATGCTCTATCAGAACCCCGCATCCACGGTTTCATTTCCGAGAATGTTTCCAGAGCTTTGACCAGGCTCGCGCGAGCCGAAGCTAGTGATTCCGCATTCGGATTTGGACGTGACTGATCAATCGTGACGAATAGCAAGGGAACCATACAGGCTTGGAAAAGGTACCAAGCTGAGTTCCAAACGTGGATTCTGTTCGGTGTCCAGTAAAGCGCTATTGAATCAACGGCTTCACCAGCCACGAGTCGGCATGTATCAATAATTTGAATTTCCTCAGCATTAAGCTGGGTCTTTTGAATGCGGCTATGTGTGAAATATAGTATTAGAGATCGCATTATTATTAAACGTATATTTAGGTACCGATTGCGCACTATCAAAGGAGAAGTTAGCGAGTGTGTCCTGATCGTTACCTGGTAAGTAATAACCCCTATCAAATCCCCCATAGAGTTTTGTATTTAGAGATGGGACGAAAGGGGCAGGTGTAAGAGAATGCCACGTACTGAATTCCCGTGCAATAGTGAGACGTGATGGTGAGTTTGTCGGTGATCGAAATACAAGAGGTATAGAGGCGTACCAGGTTTGCAGCTCTTCATCAAAAGAGGCTGCCTCGGTGATGGTAAGTCGACTGAGTCGTGCGAAGCGATTCTGTATGCGGTTGCATATTAGGCAGAACTGGATGCTAGCACATAATGACATTGCCATATAATCATTATCAGTTAGGAGACTAGGAAATAAGGTATCCATCGTGGTACCGTCCCATCTACCACATGTCGGCCGGCCTAGAGTCATACTGGCCCAAGTGTCAAGGCAGAATAAACTCCACCACGTTCTACGTTTCGTTTCGGTCCGGCTTGGCTTGTGTGATGATTTATCTTCTTGAGTTTTGGCAGCATTGGTATTCCGATGTCTTGATTCTCTATGTAGTCCTAAGGCGATGGCAACACGATGCGCAGCACCTAGGACGGCATAGGCCATATTCGGGGCATTTCGATAGTGCAAGTAGAGACCGCCCAGCAGACAGAGAGCCTGTAGACTTTCCAAGTTACCAGCACCGAAGCTATCAATGTCTAAAAAGTTCCTGGCTTGTTCATAGTATTGCTCATGAAGGGTATCGCTTCCGGAGGCTATGGAGCCAAGAGTAATCACCATGTTTAGCAACCCAAGCCAACCGGGATCTCTGCGATGTCTTGAGGAGTAAGAATTTCGGAAATCTTCTTCATCCAGCATGGGAACGATTGGGTGGATATGTTCGAAATAAAAGTCGATACATCGTTGCTCCTTGAGAAGATGGCTACCCAAGTCCCCGCTTATAAATGGTACAGGATGTGATTGAGGCTGAGGCTGAATAGGATTCTCAGACCATCTCTTGGCGTGCTCGGCAACACGATGCTTTGCCGAGGGGCATAATCGAAAAATTGCTCGGAGAATAGCACTAATTGAAGTCACACCCAGATAAGAGCGACGGTGTTTGTCAGTTGCAAGATTGATAGCGTTGATATCATCGGCAGCCTGCATGATTGGCGGCTGGTGACTTGACTCGTCCCATTGCCTATCAGCCACAGGCTCTCCATTCTCAGACACTTGAGCAGAATCATCAGCTGCCTCAGTATATTCAGCAGGCCGGCCAAGTGAATCGGCTGGTACTCCTTTAGGCGCTGATTTCACGCGTAGAATGTCTACCAATTCATCCCGACTTTTGCCGATGAGCTCGTCCACTGGTGTGTTGGGAAATAGGCGTTCAAGGATCTCTGTCCGTGACCTTAGTCGATCAGATACCTCTTCAAGGGTACTAAGTCGAGTGGTGTAAGTTAGATGTAGAATTCAGGGGAGGCTATAATGAGAAACATTCGGTTTCAAGTAGGCATTATGGTGGTTACCTTCTGCTGACAGCATTCCTCTTATTCCTCTGCCGATAGTTACATAGGTGTGAGACCTTGTAATAGGTGCAAGAGCTATAACATGTATCAATACACCTAACCATCCCCAGGATATGTGTGTTCACGGCTACTTACCTACATGGATGGCCACCATCACACTTAACCTTACGCCTAGGTAGTGTAGCCAGTCAAGTCTTAGTAACCCAGTCAAAAGGGGAGCTCCTTGGCGTCACGTACCTCGTGCATTCCGAGCACGACTTATTAAGGCGAGCTGGTGCCGGTGGTGATGGGCTCGTTTTCTGGTGGCTGCTGAAACTGTGGAACATCAACGCAATGGGACATAGTCACGTATTTGTGACCACTCATTCATCGAAGGGGGGGTTTTAGTGTGATCAGGTAAGATTCGCCAGAAGATTTAGGATATCGATGTGGAGTTATCGTGAAAGCCCTGCAAAACACAAGCCTCTAATTCAATATATCCTTCTAGATGAGGGTTTATCATGCAACGATGGAGGTGTCGCAATAAACCCATAATTTCTTTAATCGCCCCGCACGAGGAATTGAATTTCCGTATACCAGAAATAGCACTCCTAACATTAACATTCTACCAACCTTTGGGGTGTCTTTTCTAAGTTAGTTACCCCTACCCAGTTGGTAGCTACGAGCTGTGGAATTGAACCATGATATGCATGCCTCGGTCTCTATATCCCGATGCGGATATTTGGATTGTCCACTTAGGAGGGGCTCCAGGTAATGCCGTCTTGCAACAACAAGCCGGTGACAAGGATATCAGACAAAACTTATAAACTGTACTCCGTGCAACATTCGTACAAAAGGGGATCTTCTATAAATCTGGAAAAACTCATTCCGAATTAAATCGAGTCCTCTTCGTTCTAGTCTCGCTCGGTTAAGTTAGGTAGGTAACTATACCTTCGCCTGCCATGGCTTCGACGAAGCACATTCTAGATCAGGGTTGGATTTTCCAGCAAAGTGACGGTTCCTCGGACGGCTGGCTCCCTGTACAGAAATTCCCAACCCAAGTTCATCTAGACTTGCTAGCCAACACCAAGTGAGAAATCTTCGCTTTACAGCATTTTTATAGCGAGGGAAAGCTTACCAACGAGTAGAATCCCAGATCCGTTCAACGATCTTAATGAATTAGCAGTACAATGGGTCGCTGAGAAGGACTGGACGTACAAGGTCCAGTTTCCAAAGCCCCCGCCTCCCACATCTGATGAGCCGCTTATCACAGATGTCGTCTTCGAGGGTCTGGATACCTTCGCAACGGTACTTTTAAACGGAAAAGAGATACTAAAATCAGATAATATGTTTTTATCTCATCGAGTAGAGATCTCCGACCTTCTGGAAGATAAAAACACTCTTGAAATCAAATTCGACTCCGCTCTATTAAGGGGCCGGCAATTGGTAGAAGAGCACAAGCATGAACACACGTTCTACGTACGACAAACAGAGGTTGGTCGTGTTCCCGTAAGAAAAGCTCAATATAATTGGGGTTGGGATTGGGGTCCGATACTCATGACAGCTGGGCCCTGGCGACCAATCTACCTAGAACAATACGTCTCGAGAATAGACGATGTCTGGATGCATTATGAAGTCAGTGAGGACTTGAAGATATGTTCAGGTCGTATCTTTGCCAATGTTGCAGGCGCAAGTCGAAAGTCAATCATGCTTTCGGTAACTTTAGGAGAGACAACAGTTTGGGAAAAAGAATGCGCGATTGACTCTGATGGACTGGCGGAAACGGAGTTCCGAATTGACAACCCAGAACTATGGTACCCGTTTGGTTACGGCCAGCAAGATCGTTACCAGCTAAAAGCAACTATAACCGCGGGTGCCGAAAAAGTCAAACTCATTGGTTTCCGGAGAAGCGAATTGATTCAGGAAAAGGATGAGTTCGGCAAGTCTTTCTATTTCCGTATTAACGGAATCGACGTGTTCGCCGGTGGATCGTGTTGGATCCCCGCTGATAGCTTCCTCTCACAAATCTCACCACAACGATACTACGACTGGGTAAAGCTCTTGGTAGAAGGGAATCAGCACATGTTAAGAATCTGGGGCGGTAAGACATCAACTCAACATCTTTGAATTGGAGTAGGATCACTGACTAGCAATGATAGGTGGAATTTATGAGGACGATAGTCTCTTTGACGCTTGCGACGAGTTGGGAGTCCTCGTGTGGCACGACTTCCAATTCGCATGTGCTAGTTATCCAACGTATCCCTCCTATTTGGCATCTGTTGAACAAGAAGCAAGACAAAATTTGCGTCGCCTAAGGTCTCACCCCTCTATAGTGATATGGGCCGGAAACAACGAGGACTACCAGGTCCAAGAGCGCTATCACCTCGACTACAATTATGAGGACAAGGATCCCCAGTCGTGGCTGAAGTCCAGTTTCCCAGCCAGGTACACGTACGAGTACCTGTTACCGAAGATCGTCAAAGAGGAGGATCCCTTCATGATCTATCACCCGAGTAGTCCATGGGGAGACGGGAAGCATACTACTGATAAGACAGTAGGAGACATTCATCAGTGGAATAGTAAGTAACAGGTACCCGTTATAATGGATTATCTCTGTACTAACAATACGAAGTATGGCATGGCGCGATGAATAGATATCAGGAGACTTATCTGCTTTCCGGTCGGTTTATAAGCGAGTTTGGAATGGAGGCTTATCCGCACCTCGAAACCATCCGTGACATGATTAGAGTTCCGGAACAACAGCACCCGGGATCGATGATGATGGACTTTCGAAATAAAGCTATCGACCATGAGCGCCGTATGATAACATACGTGGCGGAGAATTTCTTGGTGAAGTACGATCTTCCGTCATATACTCACCTCACTCAAGTTGTCCAAGCCGAAACCATGCACTTCGCATATAAGACGTGGCGCCGAGAATGGGGTAAACCCGGGGCCCGGAAGTGTGGAGGTGTGTTGGTATGGCAGTTGAACGACTGCTGGCCGACAATGAGTTGGGCTGTAGTTGACTACTATCTCGTTAAGAAGCCAGCTTTTTACGCCATCGCCGACGCTTTGAAGCCGTTGGCCGTCGGTGTGTCTCGGGTATATCATGAATGGACAGCAGGCCATGCCGATCCCACTTTGCCTGCACAAGATACAAAATTCGATCTTTGGGTTGTAAGCAATCGACAGGAAACAGTTCAGCTTGAAATCACTGTACGATTTATTTCGGTTCGAACGGGCCGAGATGTTTGCCCACCCTTGAAACTCGATACTGTGTCGGCCCAACGAAATAGCACAACAGAAGTCCTACAGGATCATGTTATCCCTGCGGTCAGTTCTCAGTTGACTGATCAGCCATTCGACCTAACGAAATATGACCCCTACGTGATCCATGCTGTAGTTAAAGAGGACGACCGGGTGATTGCGACTGATAACACATGGCCGCAACCTTTGAAATATTTGGACTTCTCCGACCGAGAGGTGAAATTCAAAGCTTTATCTGCCGACAAAATCGTTATATCCTCAACTCGCCCTGTAAAGGGGCTTGTCTTTGAAGAGACTCGTCAGACAAAACTCAGTGATAATGGATTCGATCTCATCCCAGGTGAAGAGAAAACCGTAGACGTATCTGGGGTGGCTTTAGACTCTTTACGTTACACCTACATTGGAGCTCCGGAAGGGTCATTGAAAGTGGCGTTATCTGCGTCAGAAGGGACTTGGACGACATCTGTAGCCAGCCTTGTATCAAAGATCACCTTCTGAGGAATCACCGGGAGCGTTACCAAGTCGCGAATATATACTTGTGTCCATTTCTATATACAGTCCATAAAGACGTAACAACTGTTCATATCGGATTTCCCAGGTCAACGTCAGACATGATCGCTGTACCTCGCAAATTTCCATTTATCGTATACCGTCTAAACTCCGTACTCCGCTTTATCTACAGCAAACGTACCAAATGAACCTTCATTTTCAGAACTCGGTATGCTAATCAGGTTACTGACGCATTCAGGTAGCAAGCCTTTATAATCGCGCATAGATTGACGTGACGAGTTCTTATGACGATTCAATATTTTGGCTTGCTGGCTGAATCTTCCTAAGGTAGGCCAAGTCGCCTGACATGGCTATCCAGGATTTCGACGCCTTATGTCGCGACGAAAGCCGGTACTTTAGCGGGGTGTTACCCTATATCGTATTTAGGGTAATATCCAACTCTGATTGTCACACAATTCGTCCATTTGCTCAGGATAGTCCTTGAGCCTCTCCATTATGAACCCTGCCGTCACTCGCGGGGTTGCGTCCTTAGAGATCTTATGCCCTAGCATAAGTGCCGTTGACGTTTTACAGGTCTGGTCGGTCAAAGAGAATTGCATGCAATCGCGTTGCTTCTCACAGATGGTACGACATTCGTCAAAAGAAGCAACCGAGCCCTGGTCGACATCTGATAGGTTGTCCCAGTCGCTAAGCTTTGACGAGAAATTAGGCAAAACGTAATTTCTAAATACGTCTCCGTGGCGTGGACGGGTTCCATTCTACCGGGAACTCTAATGTTAGCAAAATGCCAATCTAATTAATCAATTCAACTTCCAACTTCAACTTACTTCTCGATTCCAAGTCTCTTCGAACTTGGCTAACTTATGATATTCTGCGGGTGGAAGATGGTGATAACTTGCAGCGTAGTAACACCAAGGCTTCTTATTCGATCCACCAAATGTTGAGTTGAAATTCATATCGGCAGGCTGATCACCAGCTAATGTCGGGAAGGACCAGAGCAAGTTTACACCTGTATCGGCCAATACTTTGCCTAGGATGCAGTCACCAGCCCAGTGAGCACCAGTGAGGTCATCGTAGGACTGGAGGTTTTCATTGCGATGTGCCACGGCTTTTTTCAATGCCGGGTTGGAGATCGCAAAACCCGCACCACCATACGCAAATATGACGTCGCCAATTTGCATCTGCATGCCCAGATAATGAGGCTTGGAAGAATCAAAATGAGAAAGCCACTCTAATAGAGATTGCCAGAGCATATAAGTATCCGACTCGATGAAGATATACCATTTCGCATCCGGTCGCTCGCGAACAGCCTTTTCTGCGAGCGGGAGGAACTTCCATTTATCCAACCTCCAACCAGGACTATCCCGACCGCCATTTGTGTTCTTGGCGGCGCTCCATTGTGCTAGTTCTTCGGATGAAAAAGCCTCTCTACCCTTCTCTTGTAGGCGCCGGTAATACTCGAAATCGGGATGTGTGGCTATGATGTCGGGGTTGATTTCATCTAAGGCGTTGTAGACATGGTGTCCTTCGATATCCTCCTCGTAATCGGAATAAATGACATAGTGAGGAACGCAGCGCAGGGTAGTTGAGAAATGAACGGGGAGCTTTTTAGGCGCCTCAGAAGCGCCCGTCCTAAGGATTACGAAAAGATCATTGAGACCCTCAAGCGATTCGCACGGTAATGAAAAAGCATCCTCTGTTTGTTCGGGATATTTTGGGCTCACGGAAACCGGCTTGCGAAAGGAGAGATACTGCTGGAGTATTAGAAAAACCAAAATCGCCGCAAGCACTCGGTATCCTGAGCGTATAAAGAATGACGGGAGAATAGAAAACATTATACAAACTAAGAACGTTGAATAGTTGATGGAGTTAAGGAGTGATAGAGCTCCATTCAGCCCAAAAAAAGACACGACCAAAAAACAACCCACGTTCAGAATTTTTGATGGTTTTCCTAAAAATAAAAAGATACAAGAGAAGTCTCCCCTAAAACAAAGCGAGCCTTAATTAGTTGACCCTCGTATGTATCTCCAAAGAAACAGACAGTCTGGACAGTACAACATATGTAGATCATTTCATTGATTACTGCGCTAAAAACAGAAGACCGTAACTGGGAATCGAAAGACCCCAATCCAGTTGCCAGTTACGTACCAGTTACGCACCAGTTACCAACTAGGAGATGTAGACATCCTTGTCCAATGAACTGGGATTGGTGAACAAAGTACCAAAGTCACTTAATCTTGGCGGTATTAGCCACCCTGCCACCAGTAACCATCTGAGACAGTAACGCTAAAGTCAAAGATCAAATTTGATAAAGTCAAAACCCATCCACTTTTTCTGTATCGATAACATTTGGACAGCCATACATATTAATTTTTATAAATGCTTATCCATCCCTTAACATCCTAAAAAATACCTTGCCCGGTCGTATCTTAAAAATAATTAATTGAATTAAACGAAAAAAAAAAATATATATATATATATATATATAAATTAACATTAGATTTTATATATTATTAATTTATTTTTAATTAAATTAAATTAAACTTTTTTTTTTAATTTTTTTTTTTTTTTAAAAATGATATTTTAATCGAAATAATTTTATTTTTAAATAACTTCGCGCCGCTAATTTAACTGGTTAAATTAACTTAACCATTGATTTTAAAGTTTTGTAAAAAGTTAAAATTATTAAAAAACGGACGAATTCTTATAAAAATTAATATGTATAGCTATTCAAATGTTATCGATATAGAAAAAATGGATGGGTTTTGACTTTATCAAATTTGATCTTTGATTTTAGCGTTATTGCATCTAAGATTTAGTTGGATTAGCCCGTGCTTCGCTTTAAGACTAATGCAAGGATGAAATAATACAAAGCGCTTACACAACCGGAAGGAATATACGTACTGTGTATTACTGTATGTTATACATATAGGACTTCAGTCTAACGAGCCCCTTATGCAACTACTATGTACTCGCCGGGATTAGTTTATGATGCCAGAGGAATTCTCGTGACCAAGACACCCCCAGGCAGGACACATACAGATTAGATTTTATGTATGTTACCATAATACATGGAGTTAAGTTATTCACTTTGGTAGCTTTAGCGAACTTTGCGGCTGAGTCTGGGGACTCCATAGGGCTGCTTCTTACAGGTCAAGATGGGCACGGAGCTAAATATTTGCAACAAGGTCTAGGCGGCGGTCTAATTTACGATCCTTGAAGAAGTAGGATCGTCCAAGAAGCAAAGCGGTGCGGTTCTCGGGTTTCTTGCTCCTCTCACGCATTTTCTGGATATCTCTCTCTTACTTTCCCTTGTTGTTTTGTTGTTTGTGCATTATTTCATTTTATTTTATATCATCTTTTGCTCAGTCGTTTTTGGGGTATTTCCGAAGAGAAGAAAAAAGAAAAGACGGCCATGTGGTTTGGACCGCTCTCCGCGCTCACGTCGCTCATATTCCTGAGCTCCGCCGTTCTTGCACAGGATCTTCCCGGACCAGGGGAGCCGGCGTTGGAGTACGCTGATGGCGCATTCAAAGAGCCGAGAGGGTCGCAATCGACATATAGGTTGGGAGCGACGATGAATGTTAGTTGGGATACATCGTACGAAACTTCGAATCTTTGGTTGATCGTCGGCTGGAGCTTTAATTCTCCCGTGCAGCTTGCATGTAAGTCACATAGCGCGATAATGACATTTTCAACTTCACGTAAATCAACTAAACAGAGTATATAGCCAACTTAGGACAGAAGTGGTATGAATGGAAAGTGTCGACCGACTCGACAAATTCTTCGGAGATATACGGATTTCGCGTAGTTAATGCATTGGGCACGACCGAAGAACAACAAGGAGGTGGTTTCTTGAGCGCGGCTTTCTTTATCGATGGTCTACCAAGTACATCTGTGTCGCCAACTGTATCCCACATATCGACATCGGCTTCCGCGCCTGTTACGACACCTACCAGTTAGTTTCACTTTTTTCCCGCGCTCATTCTGGATCTAAACTAATAATACCTAAATAGCTGCGACAACATCCTCAGCGACATCTCAGACTCCCGAGAGTACGGCCGTGGGTGAAACTTCTGGCCTGTCTGATAGCGGTAAAATCGGTGTCGGTGTAGGAGTGGGAGTAGGAGGCGTGGGTCTTATTGCTCTTGTTCTGGGCATATTCTTCCTTAGGCGATCGAGGAACAGAAGAACGCAGGCGGCCGACAGCATGGAACCATACTCGCAATCCCCGCAAACATATGCCTCGACAACGCAACCTTACCAGGGAAATCCCAACCCTGAACTTCACGGCTACTATAAGCCGACGGGCCCGAGTGAGATGGAAGGTACAGGAAGAGGTGCCGAGCTGGACGGCACACAGAAGGATGTATTAACTCATAACGCATATCCCGTCAACGCCCCTGGACAGCACCCGGCCGAGCTTCAAGGATGAAAAAATTTCAAAAGCTAGAGCGATTTACTTATAAGATACCCACGCTTTTGTTTTAAAAAGATTTATGTATGTCATAGAGAGGAGGCAGTTTGCATGTTGGTCACGGGTAATATAAATTTCCGAAGTTACGAGTTGTACGATAATATTTGTTCGTCCCATAAAATGCTTAAACTATTTTATCTTACTAACAAGTAGGTTAGGTATTTATTAAGCCCTTATTCAAGCCGTAGGAGGGCGTCTTAGTTATCAAATATTGGCAATCAGTTGCTATTTTCTCATTGTGGCCAAACCCTAAACGAGTCACTCTAAGCTAGCCGCAACTATCATTATACAATTATGCTTTTATATACTTCTGTGTGAAACTATATAATAAGAGTAGAATACTCAAGACTCATATCTGGGATGAAGGACTATACGTATGCAAAATGAGGCGTCAAGTTGGTTCCCCCAAATATCTCTGCATCGCTGGCACTAATTGGATACACTCGTACACGAGTTTTCGGATGAAGAGGCATTTTAAACCGATTCAGCAATCTATTTACTTCCGCATATGTTAATGGACCATTGCCTGATGAGTTTTTGAACAGCTCTGCTCGAAATTAGTTAAAAGAATACTGAAGCTTATAACGTCTTCATACGTACGAAGTAAGGTCCTGGGTAGTGCCCATATCTTCGAAAACCTCTCTAAGAATAGTAGTAGAGTCTGTTCGGAATGAGCTAGAGCAGATATTAACGACTGCTCCACATCCACAGTGCATCTGCGATGGAGGTTCGTAACCCAGAGAGCCTTGAATATAATGAGACATAGCGCGGGATCGACACGGGTCCAGAACTGGTCAGTCCACTCATTAACAACTGAAACGATATCCTGGCAAACCCCAAGACTCTGTTGCCAGCAGTCGAGCCATTGGGATTCAACGACATGAGAATTTAGGGGTAAGCAGGCAATAAGTCGTGTGAAATGCAGGTGTAATATGTTAGTGACCCGAATGCAATGGTGTATGTCGGATTCTACTGCTAGTACGTTGCGCTTTGGATTAAGATACCCAGCAGGCAGGGCAAGAAGAACTGAAGTAACAGCATCTTTCAGAAGAGCCATTTTGGAGTCAACGCATTTCCTTGTCGCTTTAAGCGTCAAAACATTTCCAGCATGGCGCAACATGGCGGTGGTAAGTATGTGGATGTTCAATTCCCTCCCACAATAATTCAACACGACGTCTTGTAAAGGTTTCCAAAGTTGATCTATATCATCCGTCAAGAAGACTTTTGGTGAGCTTGGAACTATTTCATCAGACAGCGACCTTCTGATGAGAGCGCTGTTGAGACTTTCCACGTCAACTACAAAAGGGGTACCCAGAGAAATGTTTGAATACGAATCCAGACGGTAGATACACCACCATATGTATCTCCAGTCTTCAATTTCGTCTTCTGTCGCTACCTCGTGATCAAAAGCTGAACATAAGTCTGGATTCTCGATTTGATTGAGTCCCAAGGTGTAAGCCTTCCGCGCTAATCGACTTATCCTCATCCCCGATGATGGCTCGGGAGACTGGTGAAAATTGTAGTAAGCCAGTAGGCATTCTTGCCTAACGTGATCTAGGCTAACTCGAGAGCTCAATGAATCGCTCTCGGAAGCTGTCATTCCGAGCAGCGAGTTCAGACATAGCTCTACATCCTCGGAAAGCCAAAACCCAACTGGCCCTAATAGCTTGGTAGTGATTGCATTAATTATCACAACTAGTTCGTAACAAGCTGCGCCTTCGTCGTACGACTTGAGGAACCTGCTCTTCTGGAACAGAGGAATGGCAGGATGTATATCGTCGAAAAACCTCAGCAAGCTTCACCAGGTGTTAGAAGTGCTGGCTTTTCGGGTCGTATAGGGGTCATGTCATAACTCACATGTCTTTTTCTTGAGCGGAGTCCAAGTAATAGCCCGGGAAGCAAAGAGGGCCTAGTGTGGGCAAAGCCATAGAAGTATATGGTAAGAAGCTTGGGCCCGCCCGGTCAATACTTGGTGCAAACTCCATGGAGACATTGTCGCTAATTACGGTGTTTTCTAAACGCGTATACTGCCGTAAGCATGTCACAGGAATTAATCCATCGTTATTTACTTGGCCATCTAACGGTTCGGCCACATTCTGGTTTGAGGCTGAAACATCACGAGGCCTCGGCCGAGAACCTCGCGGGGGTCCCGGCTTTCGCTTCTGCCTTGAATACGTGCATGAGTGGCTGGCTTCTAAACATCGGGAGCAATAAGGACGCCGTAGGTCACCTAGAATAAATAGTGTTAGTTTACAAAGTGGAAACCAAGTTACGAGTTGTCTGCTTCACACTTGACTTTTTTCCTATGATGGTGTCAGCACCCCCTTTTATCCTTGTCATGACCCTCTAGTAGTAAACTGTGGTAGTAACAAACCTAATGCATCGATCACAAACACGACTAGTGGCAGGCATAGCAATCGTATACGGGTATGAATTAATGGCTTGTCGCCAAGATCTACTCGTATTCTTCAGCGAAATCCTTTTTTGATGAACTTAGGAATAATACATGTTTTTCGAATGAGATTAGTTATCCTTCTCCGTGCCGTCGCTATTTCTGTCCTCATTTTCCGTGGCTGGAGAGAGGTGGCTAAGCGGATGTGGCGCATCTTTAATTGCTGACTCGTACAAAATTGGCCCTTTATTTAACCCCTTTTAAACCTTAAGCAACCTGCTATTTAGTAATAACCATTAGAAAAGACTTGATCGAAATGCGGAATATATACAATATTAACAGGTAAAGGAAAGAAAGAAAGAAATTGGCCCCGTAGACGTTACAGTATCCGTTCTAGCCTACTTTCCTCGTCACACTCTTTTTGCACAACGGTCAAGTCAAATCGTCAAATATACCGATCCAAAATAGATGCAGTCTTATTCATATGATATAGCTCATCGAGGTTATGTGGCTTCATGTTTATGGTGATGATATTTGATCCGGGATAGCGTGAAAGAAAATGTCTTGTCAGTCGCTTAAAAACCTGTACAATTCATCAGAGATTTTATATTCAGATCAAGTCAAATTGGATAAATTGCCACAGCATACTCAATATACTATGTCATACAACTTAATCGTCGTAGCCTGTTAGTAACGAGAAGGACCAACTCGATTGTTGAAGCTTTGTTGAAAAGGGTAAACCTACCTAGGTACCTACCTACGTTCGACATGGTGGGCCTTGGAGTTCCTCCGCGGAGGAACTTCAAACTTGGGTCGGAAGAACTGATGATGACCCTGGCAACTCAATAATGGCGACTCCGCCTATAATACTAGAGTTCGTTGAGTTATTCCGCCATGTGACTATGGAGTAGCGAAACTCATATTATATTACTTGTAAGCAGGTCTAAACAGGCGTCAAGCAAGATTCGCCGAGCCAATGCTAGACAAGACTTTTAATATAAATAATACCCAACTACTTCACATTTCACCCTCTTTGTTCTATAACCTCAAGACTGTCCCACTATGGAAGAGACGAAAGTTATTATTGTCGGTGCTGGTCCGTCCGGCCTAGCTTTAGGACTTTCCTTGGCCAAGTTTAATATTCATGTAAGTTCCGGTATTGCCTATTTAATTGAGGAATAATCTTTTCTAATAGCTTTTTCAGTCTGTTATTCTGGAGAAGGAAGCGGAGATTACACAGGATCCAAGGGGCGTTTATCTCACTAATGATGCGATTCGTATCTTATGGAATCTTGGTCTGGGCGACAGCCTAGAGGAGATTGGACACGGTATGTCCTCACGTCACGAGCTCGTGAAAGTCACATACTGAATTTTATTTTCAAGAGTTATCCATCGTCAATTTTCATCGGTCTTCGTTTGCGTATGAGCCCTTTTGGAAGATGGATATTGGTAGCGACGGATTCTGGCAAGTCCTTCCCAACGCTATACTTCACACCCAGCCGAAATTAGGTAAGAATAATTAACTATTTCCATCCAAAAATAAGTAGCCTAACACATTATAAGAAAGTGCAATGCGAAGAAAGGTGGCTGAGTCGTCCTTTTGTGATATACGATGCCAGTGCGAAGTATTAGACATGATACAGGAGGGCGACCGTCCCGTTATTGAATACGCGGACAGGAACGGACTTCGTCGCAAGATCTCGGGTTCTTTCGTCGTCGGTGCCGACGGAAAAAAAGGTGTTGTGAGAAAAATATTTCTCGAGGAGTCCGCCGGGATTAAACAAGTCGAGGGCTCATACCGTTATGATGGGACGTGGATCGCAGCGAACCTAAAACTCAAGGTACCAACTCCGGAGACGCATCCTAACTTCCCCCTTTGGGACCTTGGATTTACCCCTGAAGCAGTATACGACCTTTTCTGGCCTAAGGGTTGGCATTTCTGTAGTCCACCAGGAAGAGCAACTGCTGCAGGAAAGTTCGGCCCTCACACGGATCGATTATGGCGCCATGAGGTTGAGTACAACAACTGGGACGATTCTATGGATTCCGAGAAGCTCCTATGGGAGAACCTCAAACCCATGATTACGCGCACAAAAGACGAGTCGAATAAGCCATTTCCTTGTGGCGATGTCACTTATCCGCGAGATTGTATCAGCTTCATCCGGTGCCGCCCATATTTGTTCACGCACAAAGTCGTTAATAAGTGGTATCACGACGGCGTTATTCTAATCGGCGACGCTGCACACGTGTTCCCACCATTCGGGGGACAGGGCATTGCATGTGGTTTCCGCGATGCCCACCAGCTTGCTTGGCGCATCTCACTACTTCAGCTACTACCACAGAGCGATGGGCTACTTCGCGATCGTCTCTTGGGTAGCTGGGCACTGGAACGCCGTTATAGTGTCGATGACGCCACGAAGATCACAAGTATGAATGGAAGATTATGCAACAAAGGCGACGATTTCTATTTCTGGCTGATGCGTACTGTGGTTTGGCTCCTGAGATACGTCTCCACCATGTTCAGCATGCCGGACCCTATGACTGCTTCCGAAACCCGAGGATACCAGACCGTTGACGGCGGTTTCTTTTCAAAGAAATTTCATGGGGGAAAGCGAATGGCTCAGATCTATGTGCAATCATGCTGCAACGCTCCTGTGCTATCAGATGAGTTGATAAGAAACACCAAGACGGTGATGACGCTATTGGTGATAACGCAAGACCAATATAAAGAGGCAATGGTAGATGCGCGAGAGGTTCTCAGAGCAGTTTATCTGCACCCATCAATCTTGTCGGAAAGCTCTCTCCGAGTTTTCTCGCCCGATTCTCCATCCAAAGCCGATAACACAGTAGTGTATTTTCCGACGCCTATTCGTCGCCTCAACGACCTAGGCATTTCCGTGAAACCCGGATACAATCCATCCAACTATCTGCGACGTTTAGGTCAAGGTACAAGATTTGTCATTATCCGTCCTGATTTATACACATTCGCTCTCGCTAATAATACGGAAGAGCTGGTAGAATGTTTTACAGCACTTCGCTTGCAACTCCAAGGAGCGAGTTAAGTGACCATATAACCAAGATTAATCACTATAACTCTTATCCAGTACGTGAGTTCGCCTTGAACTATGTAATCAACTTACTATGGGCCATACCAAGATTTCCATAGTGCGAGCGGACTGATTCAATATATGCCACAATCCTTTCTGTACGCTAACTATTTGAAGTTATAATTTCCACCACAGACACACAGATTTGAACGCGTATTCATACCCAGGTGGTTAGCAGAGCGTAGCTTACATATAGATTGAGAAGCACATAGCGATAAGACGGGCACGTAAGCATGCTTTGGGGGGTGCTAGCTAGATGCTCTCTAACATTAGAAATTTCCGGTCATACAATTGAGCATATCTGTAGCCCTTGCATACCCGCTGCACCCCGTACGAGTCCTAAATCCTTCGGAGGTTGATTAAAAATAAGTGATTATAGGCCGCATTTTCCGGTGATGGTGCGTATCTCCATTGATAGAGTATAATAAGTTTGTCTTGGAATGGTCTGTTAGAACCTAATGTAGTACCCCTATATCCAAACCCAGGTCTACATTTCTGTACCACCTACTTACATTACTTACTTCCTACCTTGTCTCTCTACCATCATGCCCACAGGAAGCTGTCTCTGCGGAGAAATTACCGTCGCCTACGAGGGCGATCCGGTATCTACGGTGGGTCGTCCTTAAGGGTTATTATAAAATTTGAACTAACGGGGAAAGTCAATTTGTCATTGTCACGACTGCCGTAAAACACCAAGCACGCAGGTTTTCCAGATTCCAAAAACCGGATTTTCGGTAACTAAGGGCGAGCCAAAGACCTGGACCAAGGTATCGGACCACGGAAACGTGAGCCTCCATTATAATACGATTACCCCCCGAAGTCCGGAGCTAGAAAATCTGGCTGATCAGCAACTATAGGAAATCACAAATCACTTCTGCACAACGTGCGGCGTGTTGATGTTCAAAACCAGCGGGGCAGCAGTGAATAGAGAAAGAATAGGTCTTCGCGCTGGTGTGTTAAATGATGAAAGTCTCCTGGATACTCCCCCTCGTGTTGAGATATACGTCGAGAGGCGACCACAGTGGCTAAAACAGATCGAGGGTGCTATGCAACTAAATAGCAAATTTGAAGTTGTTTCAGAGTAGGATTTACGGGTTACGCCTTTGTTAAGGAATTGTTAAATTTGAGTATTAGTTGATTATATTATGCTATAAAAAAAGAATTAAGTGTTTGCCAACGGTCAATGTCTTTGCATTGAATATCTAGGGTCCACGTGACTTAGAGTGAGTGCAGCAGACCGAAACTGAGCCGGAAAACGCTGGACATCCCGCACGCGATGGAAAGTTAAAGTTCAAAATACTAAAGCTGGTTGAGGAATCAGTAAGTATACCACTATATCTCCCTCTGTCTCGGAAGCACGAATGCATCAACAAGAGAAGAAGTAGGGATAACCGTAACACGCCCCATGAAGCCGGGTGCTGTCCGATTGGCGAATGAGGTATCTCGAGGATTAGATAAAGTTTTTCGAATAGCTAGGACGGCATGGTCACGTCGGTAGTCGTCTGCGGGAGGCCGTTCCCCTCGCCAAGATGAGAATCGACGCCATTTTCAGATGTACTGGTTCCGGACGTTGCGGCCGCCATGTAGGACTTCTGTGCCTGATGAGGCTTAGATTATTTAATGTTTCAATGCCAAGAACGAATCAAATAGAACATCCCAACTTAGCAGGTCAAGAATTTACACTGGCCGATGCTGCGTATCAGAGAGAAGAGCCTGCTATGCCAATCTATGCGGCCCCCAAGGGCGCATGATGTTAAGCCTCCGACAACCTCAAGATAAGTGGGACAGTCTGCAGCGAAGTCATGTCCTTGTACAGGTCAGTCATTCGTTTGTATAGAATACTATTCACTCAAGCTGAAAGAGTTCGACTAGAAGCAGCAACTGCAGGGCGCGATCTACCTAGCCTGCTGCTTGCAATAGACCGGGTCCGCCTCCCATTTGTGGGTGGCTACTACTTGGGTCGTTTAGATTGGGCAAACCGTCTCTTCAGATAATTTGGCACGAAATGGGCACCGTATCTCAGCTGATATGCGGCTTACGGTGAATATCTTTCTTGGGCCAAGAAACCTGTCCCAAGACTTGATATGAGAGTCGTTTCGGAATATTCTAACCGAGGAGGCATAGCCTAACTGTCTGGATGGCACGACAAAGTGATGTGATGATTGCGAATAGATCCCGGCAATTATATTGGACCTTTTATGCTTTCTGATTGGTAGCCTTTCGTCTGTCGGCGTCCTAAAAAGTCTGGCAAGTAGCACTTCTGCACAATGTAGACTTGGAATAGGCGGATGCAAGCGCGCTAATCGTGCGAGAGTGTGAAATTTATGTTGATCTCTTCAACATTTTACCGGAGTACGCGTACTCAAAACGAAACCGAACCTTCCGGCAGCATCTCCCACCGGCGGTAACTTCTGCTAAGAGGCCGTATCCAAGTTGATTCACTTACTTGCATGCCTGCCTGCCTGTCTGCCTCGCAGCTCAATGCCCCGAAAGAATATGAGGCTCTGCGGAGTTGGGCATCGCGCCCACTGCCTGAGCACCAGGTATCTACGCTCTGTTATGCAGACGCATAATAGCTGGCGTAGTATATGTATCAGGCCTACATCTTTGCGACTACTAGGCTATGTTGTGACACTGTCTTTCATAGATCGAAGTCTAAGACTAATCATCGTCAATAACTACCACTTATCTCAACTTCATTCACTTAGCTGCTTGAAATGGCCCCCTCCAGTCTCCCCAGCCTCGATGAGCTCGCGGAAGGAATGAAGGGTTCGGGCAAAACCGAGAAGTGGGATGTTGTCGTTAGTTATTCCGTTGATAAGCTCAATGCTGTTCTCCAAAAGCTCTGGAAGAGCGATTCCGCTTCTAAGAAGGTCAATTTTTCAAAAGAACGAGAGGGTTTCAAGCACGCTAAATATTGGACGGAGTTCGATATCACTCTTGCGGCCCCAACTCTCTCCTTCACCCCAAGCAAGAATGCGTGCTTGAAGATGGATATCAGCGGAACATATCACGATAAGACAGATACCGAGACGGGCGACGACGAGGATATCCCCTCAGGCTATTATTTAGAAGCTACTGTTCCCCTAATCTGCGTGAGCGCGGACGGGGATAAAATTGGAAAGGTGCGTACCTTCCCTTTATTTCAGTACATTCATATGATCTTATTCTTGCCATCACTAATTATTTAATCATTATAGTCGGAGGAAATGGGTGGAGTTCTGGCTTTTAACCCCAATAAGGCTAATGAGCATCTTCATGTCGTCTTCAATTTCGATTTTACCAAAGATACGACTGCCGTATTTGATGTCAAGAAGAAAGACGCTGCCCTTGATGGTGACACCTTTGCCGGCACTACAGACTACTTCAAGAGTTGGATCAAGTCCAACTGGAAAACCATCCAGTACTCCCTTGCCGAGGTCACCCCGACCCAAGAAGACGGATCCCAGGTCCTTACTCCCGAACACGTCGCTTTCACTGTCTACCCAACTAGTAAAGACTCAAGCGGGTGTCTCAGCCTATACATTAAGACGAAGGATTCGGGAAACCAAGACGGCGAGGCTACGACTGTTTTTCGTCTCTCTAGCGGGGAGTCGATCCCCATTCCATCTGACCACACAGCAAGCATTATAATCCGACGCGAGCTAGTGCAGAAGTTCCTGTCGCAGGCCATTAGCGGCGCGACGGCGTACAATGAGAAAGCGCTGACAGTTAGCCCCAAGTCGACCACTACCGGTTTTGCGTACACCAACAAGCTTAATACCACTTTCCGCAACTCTCTTAGCCAGCACACCGCGCTCGGCGATTACGAGATTAGGGAATTCGACTGGTCCTTCGACGATAGCCCCCTTAATCTCGACATCAGTAACAACCAAGCCCGCTGGACCATGAACTTCGAGAACAGCTTCGAGTGGCTCACAACCCGCACATATGTGAGGCACGGGGATGTAAAGACAGACACTAAGTGTGGTAAGGTTAATTATAACCTCTCAATGGATAACACGTCTACATTTATGTCGCTTGACGACAAAAAAATCACGGCAAAAATAGAAATTCAGGAAGGGTGGTGGAACCACAAGGCTGAGGCCGTCGGTGATATACCAGACGTGGTTCAGAAGTGGATGGACGACTGGCAGTTCCCGGTCTTTTCGAACACGCTGCGCCTGGATTTCTTCGCGACCACCAACGTATTTGCTCCAGGCAAGCACATCATTGACATCGACACTACCGTAGGCGTCTTAACTCCGTATGACCTCCTTATAGTCGGGGATGTTACCGATCCCTCAAAGCTGCAATAGCTGTAGGAGTTGTGATGATAGTGGTACTGATACCTACCTCTGCTACCACAAGGAAGCGCCGTGGCAAGCTAGACCATGGGATGGGTTCATACCCCGAGCTTGACTATGACTACTAGAGTCACAAGTCACATACATATGATATACAGTAAATGTGTCTTTACTGCATCTTTCTAAGAAATGTGTACTTTTCTTGCACCCTTGCAGCTTGCTGTGACTTTATTATTGTTGATTGCGATTGCCACCACGGCTAAAATCTCAGATCCAGATCCTAAAAACAAAGATAATAGCTTCAGCGTAGAGAGAATGGAAAAGTTACGTAGGTAATTTTGCAAATTTACATAAGACCTCTTTGTTAGGAAGCTATTGGAATAAAAGAAGTTCAAGTCTAATATATTGTTTAGGCTAATGGTATCCAACTCAACTCAGCCGAATGACCTACTCCATCCCGAAAATTCAAACCACGCATCAGTGACTTCCGACATATCAAGGTCATTATTGTAGCTATCGTTAACGGTAATCTTCCACTGGGCAAACGGTCCTGGTAGCGCTAATTCCTTGTTTACGAGACTTGCCATGTCGCCGTCGGTCTGAATCGCGCCAGTGTCGAGGTTGTACTGGAATTTGAAATGCAAGGGGTTGTGGATGAAGACATGTACGCCGTCATTAACGTCGATAACCGTCTCGTTGCCCATATGTTCTAGAGAGACATCCAGCATGTCATCCGATGTCTTAGCGCCCTTTACATAGAACCGGACTCGTGAGAGGCGGACATCGGCACAGTCGGCAAACGGATTGTCCGTCTTCTGGGTCGTCGATCGGGCGGCGGGGAGCGTGACGTAGACTCCCGTCTGCAGATCTTCAAGGTCGTCATGACTAAGATAGACCTTAATTGGCACAGAATCACCAAACTTCTGGGAATGATTCATCGAATTCTCAATAGCATCTGCGTAGGCAGTTATGATATTGTTCTTCGCGGACACGAAGGAAGAATAGAGTGAATTGGTGCCGTGATTAGACCGGATGAACCCGCCTTGCCTGAGTGTGGAAAGATTGTCGACGGGCGCGGCCAGAGTCCAGAAGGCGAGAGCTCGCTCGGCGCGGTAGAGCACTTTCAGAACCTGTGCTGCGGAATCAAAGAAAGCCTGTTCGACGAACAGAGCCAAGCCAGGTAGATCTGGGTCAATATCCTCTATGGATTGGCGGTCGAGGAGATCTAGCTGATGCTGCTGCGAATCAATGATCCCGTAGGACTGGGAAATGAGAGTGATTATAGCGTTGTAGCGGATTACATAGTTGTTCCGCATTAGAATGGTGTTTACGTATTCTTCGAACTTAGCCTTGATTCTGGCAACAGAGCTGTCGCCTAGGAGGCCTCGGTATTGGTGGACCAGGGCCATCAGGCTGTGCTCTTCGACGAGGAGTTTCGCTGCGCCAGGGTCATCAATGGTCAGTGAGCCCTGCCCAGGACCAACAGCCAGGCCTTCTTTCAGGCCATCCATGTCGGCCTCGATAGCCATTATCTAGAACAGGTTAGTAAGTGCACTCACTGGCAATACAATCTTAGATGATAATATATACCTTGCTCACAAGATAGGCTTTATTAATACGCATGTCGTTGTCGTCTTGGACCTGTGTTACTCCTTCGGTGATGAGACTCGCTGCTTGAATACTAGCCATTGGAAGTCCTGGAGCAAAAGCAAATTGCGCGGCGGCAGCTAAGAAGTCTGGCAAGGAGACGCTGAACTTGGTTTGGTTGATTTTGTTACCCGCGGCTTTGATGGCGCTTACGAGGGCCTCTCGTTTCACCTTGAAATCTGTCGGAAGGCTTTGGATCATGGTAGATGTTGCTTCTAGTTCCGTATTCAACCGTGCAATATCTTGGCGGGCACGACTTATCAGCGTCCTAGCTATAGCTGTGCTGTGGGTGATGATATCACGCTTCTTCAATTGGGTAGTAGCCTCCTGCTGAAACGTCACGTAGTTGGTCTCAATATCAGCAAACCCGATGAGGATATCGTCTAGCTGCCTTTTATAAAACTCGTAAGAGCCACGTGGGACCCAAGCTGGGGCATGTCCGTAGAAGTCTAACCCGGAGCTGATTTGGCGCAAGTACTTCCGGGCCTTTGCAAGCGACTTTGTGATGGATGAGATAGAGGTGGGCGTATCCGTTCCGGAATGAAGGATGAATAATTTCCCTTCTTCCTTCTGGTACGCCTGGAATAACTCATCGGTCGGCTTTAGATTGTCGAAGAAAGACAGCCGTTCAAGCATTATTCGTAGAGATCGAGCACATCTTGTAATGATGGTGTCCGAGCTCCCCAAGTAGTAGTCATTTTCAATATCTCTCAGGGTCATAGCTATCTGATCTGGATGGAAGAGTATATGGGGAGTTGATGGAATAGTTTTGTCGTACATTTCTATCGTTTCCATGGACCCGATGGAACCGGACTTGCCGTTATCCCCGTCATCAGGTGTCCCCGAGCCGCCGTGGCCGTACAAGCCACCAGCGTAATTGATACGCATGTTGTTCTGGAAGGCGACACTAGCCGACGCGATAGCATTCGTTAAGTTAATAAGTCCCTTGCTAGCATCGGCAGCAGACATTTCCCGATAACCGTCAGCATACTTGTTGATTAAATCGACGAGGGTCTGAGGACAGGTGATCATAGCCTTGCAGTACTTGATCCAGTCAGCAACCTTGGATTTCTTTTTCTCTTCGTCTTTCTCAAGGAACCAGTCACCCCCTGCAGCGTTTACCAGCTGGAATGTATCCGAATAAAGAAGGTAGACAGTTCCTCCAGAACCGCCATCTCCCCCCTTCCCACCGCTCTTCCCCTGGGCGAGGCCGGACCATCCGGACCGGCCGTCCCCTCCTTTGACGGAGAGGGATATTGATTCGTCTGGATACCAACGTGCCGAGGAAAAGATGATATTGTATCCTTTATGGCCGTCTGCAGTCTTTGCGAACTCATCCACATTGTTTTTACCATCCTCGCCGGAAGCGTCGATTATCGCATTGCTAGCGTTGACAATGAATGAGGAGGTGTGGAGCTGCAGGTTTTTGGTCTTGATCTTCGCGGCGGATAGTATACAATGATTGGTGAAGATATACGTATCGGCCCATGGCTTGAAGCTGGTTTCTGATAAAACGAAATCCTCTGAGGCAAGGACAAGACAAGTGTCTTGAGTGGTAATCTTTTTCATACTGACGTGTAAATGAAGAGAAGTTGTGTCTGCGGATGTGATTATCAGAAGGAAGAGGTTGGACGTCTCCCTAAGCCAAAGTGTACCTCGAGATAGTAGATAGTAAATTGTATAAGTGCGGGAGCCTTGCTCAATAAGTTAACATACTGAGAAGCGTAGAACGTAGGGAAGTTCCATACCCAAATTACGTTCGACTTGATCACGGAGTCAACAAGGCTCTGGGGATCAGCACGAACAAATGCTACTCTACACAAAGGTACTTAGTAGGTACATGGCTATACTGTCAGCCTTTCGATTTGCAGAACCGCGGATAGCGCAACTGCATGCATATGGGTCCGGAAAGACAACAAATTTTCAGCTGGGCATTGAAGCATGCACAGACGTTGGGCACCTACTGAATTCTCAGAGTCCTACACCTCGCTCTTCTCTGCATCCTCCCGCTCCACAGTCCGTATAAGAGAGATTAACCTAAGCATCTCAGTAACGTAATTTCTCCGTTGAAACGAAACATAGAGCATCGTCACAATGAAGACTAGCAAGCAATTTATCATTGATTTGACGCGAAGCAAGCAAATCCTCATCGACACCATAAACGCTATAGAGAGCGATGACTCAACGAAGATGAAGGCACTTATCTCCGACTGCGGGTACGACTTGTCGGTTGACAATCTCAAAGAAGCTAGAAGCGCCGCAGAAAGTGGAAGTCATTTCAACATTTCGATTGCTGCTGGACTCTATAATATTAGCGAGCCGAAAGAGCTCAAAGACCATAAGCTGAAGGTCGACCCATCAAATGGTCGTATCTACATCGACGGTGTCATTAAAAACAACAGAACGAATTCAGATGGTAAAGTCATATGGACTGATGCTGAGGGTACTTATACTATCACCTTTCGCTTCGACTACGAAGATGATGGCAGTCCGAAGCCGACTACGTTCTCCGGGAATCGTAAGAACAAGAATGGGGGCCAAGACGCCGTTAACGGGTCTAAACTAGTCCCGGGGAGTGAGACTGTGGCGTTCCTGAACTCCCCTATTCCGCTCACCATTGCTTATATTTGCACCGTGTTTGGAATATCGATCTCCTCAATTATTGGATGGATCGTTGGTCGTTGTATGGGCAAAGAGGATGTCGGAACTGTTGAAGTTCGACGTGCGATCGACCTCGCGAGCGAGGCTTTCCAATCCCTTCTTTCCCAATACAAGCCGCCGAGCTTTGATTATACAAGCGTGCGAGCCGACTTGGAGCAGAGAATCGAACGGTCGGTTAATCACAGTCTTGAGGACCATGATCCTACTGACGGCTTCATCCAAAGAGAAGCATCGAAAGACGCTATTGAATACCTAGAGGATAGCGTACGTAGGACAATGCGATCAAATTACAAAAAGGATTTTCGGGGATTCATCGACTTTCTGTCCAAACCTCGCTACCAGCGATTACTGTCAAACGAAGAATCATCAGCGACAGAGAAAGATATCGGAAGTAGGAGGGACGGTTTGAAACCAGAGGCGCCATATCTTCAGAGCGTCGTCGAGTACTGTATCCACACTAGAGCTGAGAGGCTTGCCCGAGAGAGAGGGGCGGCGTATCAAGCTGCCATGGATAAGAACAAGCAGGAGGCGCAGAACGACCGCGCGCAGGCGGCGAACAAGGAGAAAGCAAAGCAAGACCTAGTCGACCAGGCAAACGCCGAAACCGACGCGGCGAAGAAAGCAGAGTTGGAGCAGAAGGTCAAAGATCTGGATACCGAGATTAAAAAGCTCGAGTCAGACGCGAAGGAGAAAGAGGACAAGGCGAAGGAAGCAGAGGAACACAGGGATCGGGAGAGAGAGAATGCAGAGGAGGCAGAAAAGAAAGCCAAAGAGGCGGAGGAGAAAAGGGACACTCACGCAAAGGACGTTTATGATAAAGGTCACTAATTTCAGAAGCTTATGTATTGGGATCTGTCTGGACTCTCGAGGTATGCTGTCATATAGTAGGGGTATAGGCGAAGTAGATGATAGAATGAGTATTACGAAACTAAATTGCAGTACTGATTGAAGACTACCTATGTTCTGGGTTTCCTGGAACGTCTAATTTATACCTGGTAGCTTTGCAACTAGTTACAAGACTTATTTAACTATATCCAACTTAACTAGTCCTTGGATTAACCTTAAGAAGATAGTTAAAAACTCAATTTGATCCGCCAAATAACCGTACTACTGATCATGAGGCTATTCCGATCCATATGCCTGTTAATACTCCTCAATTTGCCTTCCCCAGCGAAATTTAAATTGAAACCCGACAAATATTTTCTTCGATCCATAGAAATGCAATGAAAGCAATTTATTAACAGCATCTATGCATGCTATTATAATACATTTTGTCATGCATACTGCCTATCCCGGGAGAAATGCACGTGCCAGGCATTTCTACGTGTAATGTTTGGTTATATGATTTCCGAATTCAGTCTGAAGTCATCCGAGACCGAATCCTTCTACTATTTATCTTTTCATCTCGCAAGTCCTAGCTGAACGACACACCTTTCTCCTATTTTGCTGCCATCCAGTAGAGACGACATTGTACAAAGATGAAACCCACGAGTTCAAGGGCTAGAGGATCCAGTTAGGAACCCTCGCGATCGCTATCGCCATTCGCAGCAGGGCTTTTAGAGTACTACGCTGCTAGAAAGGCGGCCGAGCTGAATGAAGTACGGCAGCGGAAGCAGCAACAGCAGCAGCTTGATCCTCAGGAGCACCAGGAGAGATCTAGATCAATATTGGACGAGTACAATGCCGAACAGCAGCAACGCGAGCGCCTTACACCAGAAGAACGTCTTCAAGAGGATAGAGTTCGGCTCCGCCAAAGACTAGCCTCTAGTCCCAACGCCTGCCTAGTACTGCAGCCTACTCCAGAACCAGCGTTTCGCTATGCGCGATGCCGAGCACCCGGGTGTATATATGGGTCCGGAGAGGACCCCGATGGTGCTGAGATCCGAGATGAATATCGCATCTCCCTTCAATAGGGCGGGCGAGCTCCCCCTGAATATTACCACATTATCTGTATGGATGGCATGCTACTACTCCGTGATCTAGCAGGATCCCAGTTCGTCCTCGACGGAAAAACTGAATGGGGCCTGATGATCGGGAAATGGATGGAGCGTCGAGGAAGAATTGATTTGGAGAAGATAGCTGCTTATATTGACAAGGAAACTGCGCTCATGGGCACGGTCGATGAGACATCTGATGTTAAGCTACAGCATTTCCTTTTTTGTAAAACTGCTCACGGCTTATATGCATGTCCCGCCTTTCCTCGTGGTCATAAAAGTCCCTGTTTTGAAGGGATATATCACTACTGAGGATAAAGCCTGTGGGCTATTGCATGTTCTTTACCATGAGTATTCTGATCGCTCCTCTGCATTCTTTGAAGACGAGGATCCTCCCTGGGCGGGTGTGCCACCGGAAGATTTAGATGCGGACGTTGATGAGAGTCTAGGTCTTGCCGAACCCGGGATAGACGGTCCTACGCATTCAAATGCTGGAGGAGCAGGGCTTCCTCCTTCCACGACTAAATCGACATGATTTAAGTCATAAGTTTCATAGTTACCTACCTACCTAAGTTTAGAACTATGTGCGGCTGGATCGCGTATAGAGAAAATGCATTTTTATGGGAACATTCAAGTTATCATACTGAAGGGGCGTACCTAGAGAAACGATGAACTTAAGCTATCCTGATGATATTTTTGACGATCTGATTGATTTTCATCAGTAGCTAGGTTTATTTACTAACCAGGACGGCACACCATATTAGACTCTTCGCTTGAGTCCAATATCTAACGCTAAGGGTTTCCTCAAAAATCCTTCGCGAGTTTCCATCTCGTCCTGGCAAAGAAAGACGCTATACCGACGCGCCCAGGTCGCCACGATCATCTTCATCTCCATCTCAGCCACGTTTCGGCCTACACAAGCTCGAGGGCCTGTGCTGAATGGTATGAACGCGTTCTTCTGACGCGCCGTCGTCTCCTCCCACCTCTCGGGACGGAATTCATCTGCGTCGTCACCCCAAATCTCACGCGAGTGGTGCATGGTATATGTTGGTACGCTGAGCACTGTGCCAGGAGGGAAGTAGTATCCGCGGATATGCACTCCCTCAGAATCGGGCGGGATCTCTCGTGGCAAGCCGATCCCAGAAGTACAATGGATACGTAACGTTTCATTAATGACCATCTGGAGGTATGGGAGGTTCCTGACCGTGTCGTACGTGGGAACAGTGACGTCATCACTGGGGATTGCCGCGTCGAGTTCTTCTTGAAGTTTCTGTAGTACACCTGGTGTCCGTGCCACGTGGTATAGAAGAGCGCAAGACGAATTGGAGGTCGTGTCTGACCCGGCGATCAATTGTGTTAGTGCTTCCGCAGTCAGTTCCTCGAATCCCAATGGCTCGCCTTTCTCGTCACGTCCTTCCTGTAATAGGGCAAGAAGATCTCTGCGGTTGATATCTGGTGGGTTCTCAAGACGATCCTTTACGCGCGCAATAGCGATGCCAGCCAAATTCTCCACAGCAGCAAGGCCCTTGCTAAAGAACGAATCGGGGAGCCATTTGGCGTAAGGCTTGAGCTGTGGGAAACAGCCGAGAGTAGCAGAAACTTCACCACGACGGTTAAGTATTTCAACAGCCGGTGCGTAGATTGGCGGGGAATCAACTGCAGTGCGAACCTCAGCAATATCTGCTCCTGCTTTCAACATACCGAAAGGGGCACCAAATGCTAAGTCCCCAATGGTGTCAAAGGCAACGTAGTTGAACCATTTTAGACAATCAAGATAAGCTGTTTTATCCCCTGTAGGCGAGTTTTCGATCAGCTCATCCCACCTTTTGACAAACATCTCAAGGTTCTGGTGAATATATGGCTCAAACTGATATATGGACTTTGGAGCAAACGTGCTTGACACTAGCTTCCTCTTACGAGTATGTTCGACGCGGTCCCGAGTGTTGAACAAACCACGTCGGATTGAAACAAAGGCGTCGTAGAAGTCAGACTTGAGGAATCCATTTCCGTGGCCATAGATGACCTGGATAGCCTCGTCGTCGGCAACGCTCACGTGGTTTGGCTGAATACGCACGACTGGACCTAACTTCTTATGGACCTCATCCACGACGAGATAACGCCTTCCTCGTCTACAGGCGTACAGAAGCCATAGATTAGTGAATTGAGCGGGGAAAGGCGCTGGAACTCTTCGAAGGTGGCCGTTCGTTACTAGGTATGAATGGACATAGTATATTACGATAGCAAGACACCCAAAACCCAATGCCCAGGGCAACGGAATCTGATCAAGGATTGCCATTTCCGCTATTGGTATCGCAAAAGCTGCTTGATTTCGAAAATATGTCGATATTGCGAGTGTTTAAATACTTTTTTCCCCGGTCACACTGGTCCTTCTTCACACCCCTTGCAGAAATTTCGGCGGCTAGTTGGCATCGGCCTTATAGCGTATTTGAAGAGGGTGATGCGGAGGTCTGAGGTGGCTCACACCCCTCAAATACACATATAAGCATCGTCGGTTGTTAGATTCGGGTTGTGCCAAAACCAAAGTTTAGAAAGCGGATGTAGTCCGGGTTATGTATGATTATGTATGGGGCACGGGCACTAAAAAGAAGACTGAGTTGTGCTATACTGGTACCTACCTACCTAGGTACCTAAGGTACCTATACTATGTAAACTGTCGAAGTGACAGGGCCGTCTAACTGGGTTAATCATTCACACCTTCCAGAATTCAGACCCTGTTCGGTAGACGCGCACGGTTAAGGCTCATGCGATTTCTTATTGCCGAAATTACCAGACTTTACCTAACAACGGTAGCGCATGCATATTCAAACTATCTTCTCCAATGACGCGAATTTTGAAGCAGGAATTTGGGGAAGGAATGCATTGCAGTATTTATTCACATGTGAGCATAATTAAATGCATCACGTCCAATTGCCTATACACCGCTCAATACCAATGTATAACATCGGTTCAGTTGCATCCTATAGGATGTACCTGTGCTGAATATAATAATTTGTTGGTCAATATTGAATGGTCCGGGGTTGGAACTTTTGCTAACCCCAGCTAACAACCTGCGCTAACAATTTGAACTAAACACCCAACAAGCGAATAGAATGGTTGGTAACGACATTTTATGATGCATTATATACGCCACGCTTGGTTCCATAACTCAAGGGATAGAATCTAGGAAAATACCTAAACTAACTCAACTAAAGGTTTGAAGATTCTGCTGTTATAATAATGCGTCTGGGTATGTTACGGTGAAACCCCGCTCCCAACGACTAGGCAGTGGAAACGACATTGTATTGAAAGTTTTGTAGGGTGGATCTTATAGGCGGTTACTCTTAGATAATACATTGCCTTAGGGAATCTAAGAAACCCATTTATGCTTTAAGTACCTAATCATATATATATGTGACTAAAGGGTATATGCATCAAATCATATATTGCCTTCAAGTAACTTTCGACGGCCGTATCTTGTGGCTGACGTCAAGTTCTTTTTTATGTGCCAGTCGTGCTGGATATTTGGCTACACGATAATATCGGGAGAGCTCGTAATGGAGGACTTCCTCGGTTGTCGACGGGATGTAATTATCTAATATTCTTATTCTAACGTACTTAATTGACGGGATTTTCTCTTTCCATCCCGATCTCGATTCTTGGCTCCCGCCTATGGACGATCCCGGGCCTCGGTTATCCTAAGTCCTGAAATATCGGCGTTCCACATTGCCGACGGCACGTACACGCGGGAGACAGTTACAATCTATTGGACAATCAGGGTCATGGAATTCATTGTATAATTCGCCATTGGTCATTTCATCAATCCAAGAAAACTGTAGTGGAAAAGTTCAACACAGCCTATATCAAATTTTGACTATTTTAGAACCCTCTTCGCGGTAACCTCGTCTAACAACGCCCCCAATTGATTAATCTATTCATAGCTTGCCGGCTGTACGGAAATCCTCAAGTGCCTCGATGACACGGGCCTTCATAGTCTTCTCACCTTCCCTCACCCACACGCGGGGGTCGTACTTCTTCTTGTTTGGCTTGTGGGGACCCTCGGGGTTACCGACCTGGGTCCTTAGGTAGTCGATGTTGTTTAGGATGTAGTCTCGGTGGCCGACGAGGTAAGCCCACTGGAGATCGGTGTCAAGGTTAACCTTGACAACACCGTGGGAGATGGCCTCCAGGAACTCTGCCTTGCTTGAACCAGAGCCACCGTGGAAGACGAAGAAGACCGGCTTCTTCTGGCCATCGCCCAGCTTCTGGGCGACGTGGGCCTGGTGCTTGCCGAGGAGCTCGGGGTGAAGCTTCACGTTGCCGGGCTGGTAGACACCGTGGACATTGCCGAAGCCAGCAGCAATGCTGAATAGGTTAGAAATGGGGCTAAGTGCCTCGTAGATGGCAAGGATATCCTCGGGCTGTGTGTACAGGGAGTTGTTGTCGACGTCTTCATTGTTGACACCATCTTCCTCACCACCCGTTAAGCCGACTTCCATTTCTAACCATAAACCTAACGGTTGTGACCGCTTTAGGTATTTGGCTGTTGTCTCAATATTGTACTGAAGATCTTCCTCTGATAGATCAATCATGTGACTGCTGAACAGAGGTGTTCCGTGCTGCTTAAACCACGCCTCATCGGCATCGAGCATGCCGTCTAGCCACGGTAGTAGCTTCTTAGCGCAGTGATCACTGTGTAGGATAACGGGGACACCGTAAATGGGGGCAATTGCGCGGACATAGTGGGCAGCAGCGACGGCACCGGCAATGGAAGCTTCTTGGTTTGTGTTAGGGATAGACTTTCCAGCAAAGAAAGCTGCACCTCCGTTGGAGACCTGAATAACAACAGGAGATCTCGACTCCTTAGCAGCCTCAAGGACAGCAACGACAGTAGAGGAGGAAGTCACATTGACGGCGGGGAGAGCGAACTCGTTCTCTTTGGCGTATTGGAAGACCTAGTTGACGCATATGTTAGCCGCATGAAGTAGGTAGTTAGGTATAACAAAACTAGTTTAGTCACCTACCTTGTAGACATCCTGGCCATAGATGACACCAGGCTTAAGATTCAACTTTTCGATTAAACCCATTGTGAAGTGTATCTAAGAGGACGCAATAAATGAGGGTTGAAAAGGAAGGCAGTGAGCTATAGGTAATTAGATATGTTATCGCAAGAGGTAGAATATTGTTGGTGAAGGATGTAGTACCTTTTTGTAAAATTGGTGAGAAGTCTGAGGGAATAAAAACAGTTGACAACAAAAGGTTGAAGAGAAGAGGGGAGGGGCTATAAGAACTATGGAGGGGTTCTTTTTCGGCCAGACTTGATCCACGGTGACGCAGACGGCCGAGATTTATTATGGAGAGCTTATGGAGAGAGCTGCTACCCGGATCATTTCGTCAAGTAGATTGTATCATACCATGAAAAATTCTGGTCAAAGCTTCCCTACACATTTTTAACTAGCGTGGCTTCTTCGCCTTTCTATTAGTGCCGTTTAGTATTTGCCGTCTCCAGCTGTCTAGGTACTTTACGGAGTAATGGGATGCCATCTATAGCTCTTTCTCAAGATACATCTAGGTAATAAGCCGGTAAGCTTCCACAGCGCTCTTACCCCTCCAAAAGCATCAGGAGCTTGCTCGGAAGGTTAAGGTGGGGTAAACCCGTCTTTCTTCTCGGCGCAACCAAGCAATAGCGTTTTTCAGTTTACTAATAGATTATGACATGACTTTTAATTCTGTCAATTTTTAGAAACGTGTTATAAAAATTCGCAAATCGCATATAAGGAATGCCACATCAATATTTTTTACTTGTGATCCCCTGGAGCTATGTTGAAATCAATTGCGGAGCATCTTTCATCATAGTACATGAGTACCCAGTCAACAAACCAAAAAAAAAAGGGACCGCCAAGTCCCGCCACCTATTTACCTTATCCACCGTCTTATTTTATCAATTATATTAGTAGGTGGGTGGGTCTCAGAAAAACGTTCAGCCAACTTCGACAATGGCCTTTGACGTACATCATACGTTTATTTATTTTTTCGATTTTCTTTACGATAGTTTTTACTATAATACGAAGTATCTATAATTTTAAACTATATAAAACCATCCTTTCTGCTGTTCAGTTGGCCACCACTTTTTAAACTCGTACGTTATCAAACCACCATTAGTTGAAATTAGCACTAAACCACTTTACCTCGGTGTGCACAAATTTAAAATGCCCGTTAATAACTCAAATCGGCCCGTATCATTTCTCATTGAGTGTTTTCTTTTAAATCTCAAGAATAAAACTTTATTAAAATATATGTGGTTAAAAAATATATACCCCACACCCGTAAACCCTTATATAAAATACTTATTTACTTATTACACAAATAAATAACAAAACAATATAATATATATATATATTTTATAATTTACATTTAATTTTAATAAATTATAAATTTGGAAATTTTATAATTAAATTATAATATAAATAAATTTTTATTTATTTAATATATAATTTATTAAAAAACGTAATTAATTAAATTATTATAATTTCCATTACGTAATTAAATAAAAATTAAAAAAACAAAAATTTAAAAAAAAAATTAAACGTAAAATAAAACATTAAATAAAAATATTAACATTAAAACCGTTATAATAAAAAATCTTTATTCTTTTTTATAAAAACTTTTAATATTAAAATATTAATTTAATTTTTATAAACTATTATTATATCAAAACATTTAACAAATTAATAATAATATTAAAATTTATTTTATTTTTATAAAATAAATATTATAAATATATTAAAATTTTTTAATTAAAATATTAAATTTAATAAATTAATAACCATTATATAAAATATTAACATCATTTAAATAACGGATTTTAATTAATAAAAAAAATAATAATAAATAATAATAAAATATAATTTTAAAAAAAAATTATTACAAAAAATGTTATATTTTAAATATTTAAATAAATAAAATTTCTTATATTTAATAAAAAAACTTAAAAAATTACATATTAAAAATTTTAAAAATAATAATTATTTTAAAAACATTAATTTTACATTAATTTCAATATTATTAAAACTTTATTTATTTAATTTAAATAATATATTTTTTATATTTTCATTTAATGATTTTAATGTTAATTATTTTGGTTTTAAAATTATTATTTCATATAATTTATTATAAAAATTTAATATTTTAATAAAAACATTTATTTTAAAATTTTTTAAAAAAAATTCATCCGTTAAAACATTATTTATATAAATAACAAATTTTTCAAATTATAATTTAAACAATTATTTTATAATAAAACGGTTTTATTATTTAAAATTAATAAGTTTTTTTATTTTATTACGAAATAATTTTTAATAACTTTTTAATAATTATAAAAATAAAAAAAAGTAATATTTTTTTAAATAATATCATACGTTTAAATTTAATAAACGAATAATTAACATTTAAAAAAAAAATATTTAATTATTTAACGATATAAAATTATAAAAAGATATTTTTAAATGGGATAAATAAAATAACTTTAATAATAAAAAAAATAATTAAAATTTAATATTAGTTAAATTATATAAAAAAATTAAAATTTAATAAAATAAATAAAATAAAATTTATAGTTATATTAAATATTAGTTAAAAAAAAATTTTAAAAACATTATAATAAAAAAAATTATTATTACAAATATTTAGAAAACTTTAAAAAAAGATTATAAATTTTAAAATAATATTATATTTTAAAATTTAATATTTAAATAAAATATTATATTTTTTAATTTAAAAAAATCCATTATAATATTTTTATTAAAATTATAATAATTATAATTTAATTTTAAAAAATTAAATAAAATTTATACAATTAATAAATTATATTTAATTAATAAATTTTTTAATATATTAAAATTTAATTATAATATTTTTTTTATTACATTTTTTTTAAAATTATAACATTATATTTATTTAAAATAATTAAAATTAAATAATTAAAATTACAATTATTATAAATAACACCATTAAATTAATATAATAAAAAAATAAATATAAAAAATTAAAAATAAAAATAAAAAAACACTTTAATTAATTATTTTAATAAATTTAATAATAATAATAAATGTAAAAATAATTTTATATATATTTATTACGTAATAATTAAATAACAAATTATAAATTACGAAATTATTAATTATTTTTAAAAACATTTTAAAAAACGATTTAAAAACTAATAAAATAAATTTAAAAATAAAAATAAACATTTTAAAAATAATAAAAATAATATTATAACAATTATATTAACATATAAAAAAAATGTTAAATTATTATCCTTTATTATAATTATAACGTTTATAATTTTTAAAAAATTAATAATATTATTAAATAATTTTTTAAAACTTAATATTTTATTAAAAATATTAAAAAAATAATTATTTAATAAATTATTTATATATAATATATATATAAAAATATAAAATAATCATTTATAAAATATACTATTAAAATTAATAAATTTTATTATTAATTTTATATTAAATTATATATCCATTAATTTATTTATAAAAAAAATATTAATAATTATAAAATTTATAATTATAATAAAATTTAAAATAAAAAAATTAATTATTAAATTAAGAAAAATAATAATAATTAATAATAATTATAATTAAATTAATTATTATAATAAAATATTATTTATAAATTTACGCATTTATAAAAAATTTTATATTTATAATATTAAAAAAAAAATAATCACATTTAAATTATAAAATATTATTATTTTTTAAATTATTATAAATAAATAATTTAAAAAAATTAAAATTATAAACATTATATATTATTTTAATTTAATTTATAATTTTATTTTAATTTTTGAATTTATTTATAAAAATATTAAATTTTTATTTTAATAAAATTTTATATATAATATTAAAAATAAAAAAATATTTTTAATTACAATTAAAATAAATAATTTATATATAATTAATTAAAAAAATAATCATTTAAATATAATAAGTTTTAATATAATTTTTTATTTTTATTTTATATTTAATTTATCGTTAAAAATATAATATAAAAAATTTAGTTATTTAAATAATTAAAATTTTAAAAAATTAATTAATATATTTATAAATATTAAATTTTTAAAAAAATATTATTTATATAAAATTTATATAAAAAAAATAAATGAAAAATTTTATATAAAAATATTAAAAAAAAATATTTATAATTTTAAATTATTATATTTTAATAAAATAAATATATTAATAAATATAATAAATGTTAATAATTATAAAAAATA